>SSNR01000148.1:1210544-1223166 GCA_006937965.1 Callopanchax toddi | reverse complement strand
TTAGGACACCTTGGTCAACAAATGCCAAAAAGCATAAGAAGAGAATGTTGTTTTTAAACCAACTACATATTCTGGAATAGATTCAAAGGAAATCCATTGTTCTGTAATGGGTAATAAACTGGTGGGCAAGAACCCAATGTGCAGGTGGAGGCAGGAGCAGGAGGTGGAAGGTGATATAAAAAAGGGGCTTTATTAACAATAAACAGGACTAGAACCAGGTTACCTAAACTTACAAGGACAAGATCTGTGGTATCTCTGGAATGGACAGCGTGGTGACAATAGGTGAACAACAGACAATCTGACCAGGCTTGACAAGACAAGGGAGCTGAAATACACAAGGGGAGGTTATCAGGGAAATGAGAAGCACCTCTGGGGGATTAACAAGGGGAAGCAGAAAATTTAATCAAACATAGACACAAACCTATCAAGACACACAGGACAGGACATTAGAAACACAGGGGCATGGACCAAGATTAAACTAAAACATCAGACATGATAAATAAATAGCTTACGGCGGTGTTTGTTACGGCTGTTTACATCCCGCCAGGAGCTAATGCTAACACAGCGCTAGCGGAGCTACCTGACAAAATCAGCTCACTCCAGAACAAACACCCGGAGGGGTTCTACGTTGTTGTGGGGGATTTTAACCACATAAATATGACACTCTGCCCAAGTTTTATCGACATGTCCCTATACTATACCGACATGAGAAAATAACATGCTGGTCTGTGTTTACACAAACAAACGAGACGCATATAGAGCTGTTCCCCACCCCCACTTGGCTTCTCCGACCACATCTCCATCATGCTGGTCCCTGTCTACCGTCCCCTGCTGAAGTACAGCACACCAACACAGAGGACCATTACTATGTGGCCCAGTGATGCTGTTCCTGCATTACAGGACTGCTTTGAATGTACAGACTGGCAGGTCTTCAGGGAGGCAGCTGTCCCCGAGGGAGTGGTAGGTCTGAAGGACTACACATCCACTGTCCTCAGCTATATTCAGAAATGTGCAGAGGATGTCACCAGCACCAAAACAGTGACTAGTTATCCAAACCAGAAACCCTGCTGAATGCAGAGGTCCGGTCCCTGCTGAAAACCAGAGATGCTGCGTTCAGGTCTGGTGACAGACTGGCACGCAGGGTGGCTTGCATATGCGGATTGATAAAACCGCATATGCCCAGAAGATCCAGGGACACTTCACATCCAATGACCCACAGAGCATGTGGAGGGGCATAAAGTGCCTTACAGACTATATAACCAAGAATGCACAATTCCCCAGTGACCCCTCTCTGTCTGATGCACTTAACCACTTTTATGCTCACTTTGAGGACCCAAACACCACGCAAAGCACCAGACTCACCCCTCCATCAGGAGAAGAGCCCCTCAGAGTGACCCCAGCAGAGGTGAGGAGGTCCCTACAGAGGATAAATCCCCATAAAGCTGCCGGTCCTGACAACATACCCAGGTGTGTGCTGAGAGGCTGCGCCCACCAGCTCACTGAAGTGCTGACAGACATCTTCAACACCTCCCTCCAACAGACAGTGGTCCCTACCTGCCTGAAGACCGCCACAATCACCTCAATCCCGAAAACATCCACAGTAACAAGCCTGAATGACTACAGACCGGTGGCCCTCACCCCCATAGTCATAAAGTGCTTCGAGAAACTGGTCATGGCCCACATAAAAGACTGTATCGATGACACCGTGGACCCACATCAATATGCATACAGGAAGAACCATCCACAGAAGATGTCCTATCCTCTGTGGTCCACACAGCCCTCACCCACCTAGAGAACAGAGACTCCTACATCCGCCTGCTCTATGTGGACTTCACATCTGCCTCCAACACCATCAGACCACAGACCCTGATACAGAATCTATCCACACTTGGACTGAGCTCAACCCTCTGCAACTGGGTCCTGGACTTCCTAACAGACAGCCTGCAGTGTGTGAGAATCCACAACGTCCTCTCCTCCCCCATCATCCTCAGCACTGTCTTCCCCTAGGGCTGTGTGCTGAGCCCCCTCCTGTTCACCTTGCTCACCCACGACTGCTCAGCCAAACATCCGAGCTGCCTGATCGTGAAGTTTGCAGATGATACAGCTGTGGTAGGATGCATCAACAACAACAACAATGAGTCCGACTACAGGAGGGAGGTGGAACATCTGGAGGGCTGATGTAGAGGAAACAACCTCTGCATCAATGTGAAGAAGATCAAGGAGATGATCATGGACTTTAGAAGGAGCAGACACCCTCCTCTGACCCCCTGCACATCGGAGGGACAGCGTTGGAAGTGGTCTCCAGCTTCAGGTATCTGGGTGTCCACATATCAAACGACCTTACCTGGAGCTGCCACACTTCCAGCCTGATTAAGAAGGCACATCAGCGCCTCTGTCTCCTCAGGAGGCTGAGACATGCTGGACTGAGGCGCCCAGTCCTGACATCTGACATGTGCATGGTGGAGAGTGTCCTGTGCTCCTGCATCAACAACTGGCATGGCAGCTGCTCTGCAGCAGAGAAGAAGTCTCTGCAGAGGGTTGTGAAAGCAGCACAGAGGACTGTGGGATGCAGCCTACCCACCACCATGAACATCTACTCCAGATGTAGGAAAAAGGCCTCCTGCATCATGAGACCACACTCACCCTGCACACGCTGTTTGTCCCTCTTCCTTCAGGCAGGAGGCTGCAGAGCATAAAGAGCAGGACCACCAGACTGAGGAACAGCTTTTTCCTTTATGCTGTGAGACTGGTAAACTCTGGAGGACTGCTGTAGCAGCACCCCCTTCCCCACCATAACCCCCATTTCTATTATAGACAGCATCATTACCACCATCATCATCATCCACAATTTATACAACTCAACAACCTCTTTAACTAGCAGCAGTCACTTTAAACAGCACACATCACCTTGTACATATTAAACTGTATTGCTGCTGTTGTTTTGTTGTAACTGACTACTTTCTTGTTTTTATTACTATTCTTGTTTGTTTACAATTCTACTGTCTGGGCTGTAACCAGAACCAGGGAAACACATTTCATTCCATCTCATGCTTGTAATGTGCTGAAATGACAAAAAAAAATCCTTGATTCCTTGAATAAAACTTAATATTAAACATACATTAAGGACAAGGTCACACATGGTGAACATAAAACAGAGAACTGAACTGGAAAAACACAAAAAGAAGAAACCTAGGTCAAACTAAAACTACTAGACATGGATCATAACAGTAAATATGTACCTGTTCAATGATGCAGGGTGATGAAGCGATATTTGCTACATCTGGGCATTTGTAGATCAGCACTTCCAACAGATCCTGCAGAAATATGAAACAGTTTTTCAAAATGAGATGTTTATTTGGAGACACAATAAAGAAATTGGATGGTGTTTTGTGAGCTCACAATCCAGAGAAATAATGCAGACAAAAAAAGGTATGTCTTCAAAACTTTAGAAAATAATTAAAACAATATTTTCATGAATTGATAAATGACTACAAATTTAATTTTTTAGCTTTAGTACTGAATAGTACTTCAAAATGATCAAAATTTAATTTACTATAAACAATTTTTAAAAACCTCTTCCTCGTATATACTTATTGTCATCTGAGCTCACATTTATTCAATGTCAAACAAAAATTTATGAGCTCACAAGAGTAAAACAGATGGGTAAAAACATTTCATTACGGAGGTCCTCCTAAACCACAATGTGGTAATAGACCACCAAACACACACAGATACACACACAGACTAAGAAGGCTTATTACATGAAAACCATCACATCAGACGGTCCTGACAAACCACTGTCCATATAAATCACATTACACTAATACACACAAACACAGTCCACGTATACCCTGTGGTCCTCCTAAACCACAATGTGGTAATAGACCACCAAACACACACAGATACACACACAGACTAAGAAGGCTTATTACATGAAAACCATCACATCAGACGGTCCTGACAGCCACTGTCCATATAAATCACATTACACTAATACACACAAACACAGTCCACGTATACCCTGTGGTCCTCCTAAACCACAATGTGGTAATAGACCACCAAAGATACACACACAGACTAAGATGGCTTATTACATGAAAACCATCACATCAGACGGTCCTGACAAACCACTGTCCATATAAATCACATTACACTAATACACACAAACACAGTCCACGTATACCCTGTGGTCCTCCTAAACCACAATGTGGTAATAGACCACCAAACACACACAGATACACACACAGACTAAGAAGGCTTATTACATGAAAACCATCACATCAGATGGTCCTGACAAACCACTGTCCATATAAATCACATTACACTAATACACACAAACACAGTCCACGTATACCCTGTGGTCCTCCTAAACCACAATGTGGTAATAGACCACCAAACACACACACACAGACTAAGATGGCTTATTACATGAAAACCTTCACATCAGACGGTCCTGACAAACCACTGTCCATATAAATCACATTACACTAATACACACAAACACAGTCCACGTATACCCTGTGGTCCTCCTAAACCACAATGTGGTAATAGACCACCAAACACACACAGATACACACACAGACTAAGAAGGCTTATTACATGAAAACCATCACATCAGACGGTCCTGACAAACCACTGTCCATATAAATCACATTACACTAATACACACAAACATATACACACACACCCAAATTTAACAGGGTGGTTAACTAACATCTTACCAGAAGTAACCTAAATAATCTGAATGTTAAATATAAACTACCTCTACATTCCTGTGGAGTGGATCGAGGACTGGATCAGTCTGGTCCAGGCTGTTTGCTGCCATCTGACTCTGGCTTGTCTCAGTGGTCATCTGCATCAGATAATGAATAGAAGTTAGAGATATACAAAACTCAAACCATTCATAAAGAAATGCAACATTTGGTTAGTAAACATTGCTCCATAAAATCCAACTAACATTAGGACACACAATTTGTGCTAACAATTTTTAGAAGTCAACATGTCACAGATGTGCACATCTTGTTTTAACCTTGGCTTCTTGACACATTTTCAGAATGTGCAGATGTCATTGGTGTACATGCCACATCAAAATCTTGCTCAGCTGAAGACATTATACTACATGTCTGCAGATTTAATTTATATCACAATTTTTTAGAATATAGTTTTAAAAAATCGCACCGTCAGTCACAGATAGGAAAAATCATTTAACTACAATGTGGCACAGTAACTATTAAACCTTTCAGGTCTAAAATATTTTGATGTAAAAATACTAAAGGCTTGTACCAATAGAGCATTTGTGATAACAATATATCATTTATCCAACAGCAAACTACATGCCAAGTTTTTAAATTCAATAATAGAGGCCACTAAGAATAATGTTCATTCTGTTTTTGCTCAATCCAAAAACAATTATCACCAAATACATCTAATTTATTATATATGTCACAGAATTATAGCTCAAACCATCTTTACAGTATCTTTTTATGCATAGCTAATGAAAATATTCAAAACTAATCTAACCATTTGGTACCGTAGTGAAGTATTTTCAATCAAAACATTACAAAAACACTAATGTTATGCTGTTTAAACTTCATATTTCACAATTCATTTAGGCTCATCGGAAGTCTGACACCTTCTTCCTAATCTTACAAAAACATGCAACAAAAACATAAAAATAAAATTTTATAAAAAAAATTTAAAAATGCAGAGCAACAGAGAAACAGCTTAGCTAGCTGACCACAAAGAGGAAACGAGTTGATTTTTTGGTATTTATAGTCATGAGTATTTACCTAGTTTGGTCACTTTTATTTATCTCCTCACCTACTTCTTGCTTCACAATACCAAATAAAGACCTTCATAAGGACAAGCTAAACTCAAGCCTAATCAAGTAGTCACCAAAACTTAGCATAGTTCCCATGTGGTGACAAGATAAAACTGAACAAGCAACTTTGCTTGGCAAATTCAGTACAAAAACGGTCAAAATAAAAATAAAATTATTCAACTATCATCATTTTTCTAATTATACACAACTAATTTAAAAAGTTATATTTTCTCTACACTATCTAAAGCTTTACTTTTGAGGGCAACAAGCTAATGAAACTGTTAAGCTAACATGCAATAATAGCTAAAACTTATTAGAGCTTTTCCTCAAAATACTCTCCTAAAATCTAATCTTTTATTTAGAGTAACCTTTGTCAAAGTAAAATAAAAAGTTTATTAACTCTAAATAATGCTTACCTGTAAAGTTTTAATCCACCAAGGCGTCCATTTTGAGTGCTGCATTTAACTTTTAAAGTCCAGTCTTCCAGGCAAACCTTAGAGGGGAAGGGCTTTGTGCCCCTCCCATTGGTTTTACACAGCCAATCACAAGAGGGCCAGTAAAAACCCCGGGAAGTGTATGAAATGTGTATAAAAGTGCAGTTCATACACAAACTCCAGGGGCGCTGTTCTATACACACGGATACACAAAAAATCAGGTCAGGTGGTATAGAGGGACAAATAAATAAAATGAGAAAACAGGCTGGTTATACAATATTAAGTGCAAACATACAATCTATACTATGCAGTCTCTTGCATAGTCATGATCTGACCCAAAATCCAGAAGAAAATCTGTTGTTTAGATATTTTAAAATGCAAATATATCTCATGTTTTAGGCGGACCTTGGCTATGTCCTCCTAATACACGTAGGTCCCCGTAGCGTCGGTACGTATTCAGGTCAAAAGTCCGCCTAAACCACATATACCAACGCACACACACACACACACACACACACACACACACACACACACACACACACACACTGGTGGAGGAGAGAGGGGAATTAGAAAGAGAACAGGGAGTCTGTAAATTCATTTCAAAGCAGCTGTTCAACCTGCAGCATCCAAAGCGAGATGAAACAATCATTTATTCTTTCTTTCAAGTCCTGCAGATGCTCACACACACACAGACAGACATGTGCACGCACACACATGCACATTCACGCACACACTTGCAAGGTGATCAATAAATTTAAAATACAAAAGTAGTTTAAAGGCTCAATTAGAAGTTGAACTGTGACTGTTTTCTTAATTAGGCAGATTAAGTTTTCTATTCTTACATCACACCTGCAGTTTAAAGTGTTAATGAGGCAGATTTACAAACACATGCATTCACTGTTAGAATAAAACCTGTTTCAGCTGCAACACAAACACCTCACCTCTTCAGACTATAAGTTCTTCTCTCTGCTGTCACAATAAATCAGAGAATCACAATTACTTAATACGACTGTAACTGTGACCCTCATCACTGCTTTACCTCCTGTAGAAAACCAGCACAGATAAACCAGCAGGAATGGTTGATTTTTTAGTTGATTAACAGATTTTAATGACATCGCAGTGTTCCTCTGTATTCTGCTGTGGAAACAGTAATTATGCAGGTTTTTATTAAAATGTGAATTTGTTACCAGTATTTGTCAAGTTTAATTAAATAAATCAATAATAATACACTGCTGAAATAATGAAGGTAAAACCTGAAAATACATAAAATCTTTGTTGTAAATAAAGTCCTGCTGGATCTCCAGCCTGATGAATGGTAACAGCTGCTGCTTGTTCCAAAGACTAAACGGAAATCCAGAGGTGATCGATCCTTTTCAGTCCTCGCCCCAAACTCTGGAATGACCTCCCACTTCCTGTCAGACAGGCTCCATCACCTGCTGTTTTTAAGTCTCGTCTGTAGACACACTTTTATTCCCTAGCCTTTAGTCAGGAGTGAGTAGTAACACTTGTTTGTTTTTATGGATTTGTTTTATCTTGTTTTTAATGTTTTAACATTTTTAACCCACCTTTTACCTGAATCTGCTTTACTGTCTTATTGATATGGGTATATTTTATGTTTTATAGTGCTTTATAAATAAAGATGCTATGCTATGCTAACATGTTGGAACTAAAGGATGCCACAACATATGATGAAGAAATGATCAACCTGCAGAAGCTTCATCTGAAGTCACCAAGAAATTTAACCTGATAACCCAAAGCATCAGGCTAATCTAGCTAGCTGAATGTCATTACAGAGCTCTAAATGGTTCTCAGAAGTTTGAATGGCTCCACCTGCTGCTAGCATCCTGACAACATCTGGGCTCTTTATGAGAGGACAGTTTAAGGTCCACCTGATGGCGTCTAATGAACATAAACATGATGTCCCAGAGAAGTTCTACTGAATTCAGGTCAGGCCAACAGGAAGGTCAGTCAATGGGATCCATTACTTCATCCTCCAGGAACTGCCTGCAGACTCTTGCCATGTGAGGCCAGGTACTATCATGGACCAGGAGGAACCCAGGACCTTAGTTAACAGCAGCATCAAAATAAAACAACAAAAGACAGAACTGTTATTTGAAATCAGAAGTGTCATTAAGCTCTGGAAATGTTGGGGCTTTTTTCAGACTAAAACAATTCAGACTTTATTACAGAAGCTCTGATCATCAGTTCTACCATCACAACTCCACTTGAGGCACAGACTTCTTTCAGCTTCCAGTAAACATTTCACCATGTTACAGTCAAGAACCATGGCCTCAGATTAGGAGGCAAATTTGAGGTCATTTATTTTTGTGCAGAAAAACAATTTTAAAAAGTGCTAAAAGGCATTTGATTGAGACAGAAATTGATATGTTTTTCTTTTTTTTGATGAAAGAAAACAAAAAATTTATTTACTTCTTATAAATGACACTCATGTTATCGAACTACACCAACTGCAAACAGAAAGTTCATTCAGTCCAGAGTCTGATACACTAACGTTACATGGACCTAATGCCTGCAAAGCCTCTGGCTCTGTGATTTCCAGGTTTGAGTCAAACACAAAAGCTTTGTGAAAATCTGTTTGTAGAAATCTACAAACACTGTGATGAATTCTACTACAGTAGTGGACGTTTGATGTTACAGACTTTTATTAGTCTGTACAGACAGACTGATCATGTGGGGGTGTCCCAGAAACACGGGCCTCCTTCACGTCAACCTCCACCCTACCTCTCATGTGCTGAAGTACACATCCTCACAGCATGTTCAAAAGCTAACATAAAAATCTAGGCCTTGACTTGAAATGAATATACAATCAAGCAGCGCTAAAGAGAACAAGAGCAGATATATTTAGTTCCCCGACTGTCACCAGCGTGCTGAATAATGGAGCTGCAGAATGTGGGCACGCAGACAGGTTAAAAGGCTTTTGGTGTCTGTCTTTGATTTGGAGCCAGCAGGATGATGGTATGTCGTGTGTCATCATAAAACAATCTGCAGTGCTCCCTGCCCTGAGTAGTCAGCCCCGTATCATCTCTGTCACCAAGGCTTTAAAGCTTAAATTACCACATGAAAACACTTTAGACCTACTTGATTCTTGTAAATAATAAACACATAGAAAACACAACCTCACCCTGTACTGATCACATCATAACAACACTATTGAACTGACAGGAAACACAAAAACATGCAGGGTGTTCTGAGCTGACCTCTAGATGATACCATGACAAAGTGAAAAGCTCCAGTTAGTTCAGGGCCTCCTCCCAGTCGGACATCAGTAAACCTCTAGACCTCCTGATTAGAGCCCTGAACCACTTCAGCTCACTCCTTTCCATCAGAAGATGCTCCTGTCAGGTGATTGGATCACAGTCCAACTGTCCTGACCGCATGAGGGCTGGAATGTAGACGAACCTGTAAATATTTGCCTTCCAGCTCCTTCTTCATCAGACCAGACAGCATCCTCATTATTCCAGAAACACCTCAGTCCACCTCTCACTCCATCTTACCATCACTCAGAAACAAGAACTCCTCTGCTTGAGGCAGAGACTCAACCTCAACCTATAGAGGGAATATTCCACTTTTCTCCAGCTGAGAACCATGAGGTCAGGTTTAGAGGAGCTGACTCTCATCCTGGTCACTTCCCCACTCACACTGAAGGTCACGCCTTGAAGACTTCAACAGAACCACATCACGACCCACATTTGTGTAGCGCTTTTCTAAGTTATGGACTCCAAAGAGCTTTAGAGGCGACGGTGGCTCAGTGGCAAGAGAGATCGCCTCCCATGTAGGAGAGCATGGGTTCAAACCCCAGGCCGGTCATGTGTCAAAGTGCCTTTGGGCAAGATGCTGAACCTCCAACTGTCTCCCAGCTGCCACCAAAAATGGCTGCCCTCTGCTCTCTTCAGGGATGGGTCAAATGCAGAGAACAAATTCCACTGCGTTGTACTGAGGTATAAACACAAGTGGCCACAAATTCCCCTTCTTCTTCTTCTACTACATTACAGTCATTCATCCATTCATACACACATTCACACGCTGATGGCAGTAAGCTACATTGTAGCAACAGGTGCTGCCGGACCCTCCAACCACCACCAGTAGGCAATGTGGGTAAAGCGTCATGCCTGAGGACACAGTGACCTAGTAACCAGTGGCGGCTGGTGAAAATTTTTTTGGGTGGGGCGCATTTTTGCTATTCAGTTTTCAGATGCGCAAAAAAAAAAAAAATCACATATCACCACTAGGGCAGGGAATGATAATATTTTCATCTGACTGATATTTTGCTGGTAAAAATCCCTAGTACCACCAGTTCTCTAGAAATGTGGAGCTGTTAGGTCTAATTCTACACATCAAACAGTAAAGAAATCATAAAGTCTTCATAAGGAGACCTTAGAATAATATCAATATAATCAGATACAAATAAAACAAAAACAACCAAAATGTGGTGACAACAGAAGTTGTAAAAGTTTCAAGGAAAAAACAACCTGGCAAAGTCAAAAACATTACTTAATATTCACAATTAGCTTTCTACTGACACCACAAACACATAAATCCATCTCTAACTAATACAGTCAGATAATTAATGTTACAATTCAGACAACAACCACTAACCAAGCAAGTCATGACAATCAGCTCAACTAATGATGTGAATTAACAACAAAATAAAGTCACATCCACTGATAAGTCCCATCAAACCCAGTCAGACCAAACTTCCTTAAAACGCCATAATAATTTAATGAAAAGTAGAGAAAACGCATGAAAAACGGGCTAAACTACATAAACCAACGTATTCAATCAGCAGTATCTGTATTTCTCTAACATTCGGCAGACACCTCAACAAACACATGTCGCTATTTAAGGTATAAATTCACTCATCAGGACTTAGCACTGCTAGCTGCGGCTAGCTCCGCCTATGGGGTTTTTGAATGGGAAAATCCGAGACAGACACATAGTTATTAAGAAAAAGAAACAAACAAACGAAGTCACTCACCATTGAGTTGATGAAATCAGGACAAATGGAATCATTCGGCTGTTTTCACAAGCAGGAAAGAAGGATTCTTTGAATAAATATCCATTTTCTACCCTCCATTAAAAAGAGAGCAAGAACTTCCGGTTTCGGTCTGAGCAACACTCCAGACTCCTGCCGTTGTGCGTATGTCACACAGGGACGCTGAAGACCTGCGTCCCGAGCGATCTCCTATTTTTTGCACTCAGTGCGCATGCGTCAGGAAAAAATTGCCAGTGCGCATGCGTCAGGGGCAAAAAACAATGCGCTATGTTGGGACGGCGTCCCGTCCAGACATGCGCAGTAGAACCCAAAGAAACACGACCTATCGGTCCAGTAAAAAATAGTAAGAAAACCTTTCTAAACTACACCTAAATGCAGATTATACACAGCACTTATTGTATATATAATGGTTGGCTCATTTAGTTTTATTTTTATGTTAGTTTTGTACATTTTGTGATCCCTGTTTCTCTTCTTCTTCCTCTTGGGACTGGTGGGGCGGCGCCCGAGCGCCCCCTATGGACAGGCCGCCGCTGCTAGTAACTCAACCAGAGCTGAGATCAAACCAACGACCCTCCAGTTTAAAACTCCTTCAAATCAGAACCAAACTCTACACAGCTTCAACTCTTGGCAAATCAAAAGTCATTGGTTGGTGGCATCATTATCACCTTACAGTCATGCTTGTCTGTCAGCAAAATCTTTCATAAACTAGGTGGATTTTAATGAAACCCTCAAAAAGCATCAATGGATGAACATCTGTCACCAGTAGCTACTGGATACAACAGCTAACCGACATTAGCAAACACAGAATTAGCTTTAGGTCTGTTAAAATGTAATTTACCCACAACTATAACTTTACTTCTGTATTATTATTATTTGTTTACATTGTAGTATAATCATTATCACACAGAATTAATAAAACGTCATAGGTGTTTTCTTGGTGTGGAGGTTAAATTCAACCATTTGTCACAAAACAGGATGAGTGGAGGGTGAGGACCTGAATGTAAACACAACACTTCCTGGAGGTAAATAAATCCTTTTCTTCCCAAACAGAATAACAAGTCAAGTGTGATGAGATGCTGACAACATGGAACCAACAACACAAAGCCTCATCGCCTCACACACCATAGGAACAGATGTCCATCCGTCGTCTACAGATCAGAAGGTTGGTGGTTTGATCCCAGCTCACGGGTCAAAGTGTCCTTGGGCAGGGCGCTGACCCCAAGTAGGCCTCTGGTTTACAAATTGTGGAGATGAATGTATGAGTGAGTGAGTGAGTGAGTGAGTGAGTGAGTGAGTGAGTGAGTGAGTGAGTGAGTGAGTGAGTGAGTGAGTGAGTGGGTGGCTGAGTGAGTG
>SSNR01000148.1:1054975-1208590 GCA_006937965.1 Callopanchax toddi | reverse complement strand
GGTCCTCCTAAACCACAATGTGGTAATAGACCACCAAACACACACAGATACACACACAGACTAAGAAGGCTTATTACATGAAAACCATCACATCAGATGGTCCTGACAAACCACTGTCCATATAAATCACATTACACTAATACAAACATAGTCCACGTATACCCTGTGGTCCTCCTAAACCACAATGTGGTAATAGACCACCAAACACACACAGATACACACACAGACTAAGAAGGCTTATTACATGAAAACCATCACATCAGACGGTCCTGACAAACCACTGTCCATATAAATCACATTACACTAATACACACAAACACAGTCCACGTATACCCTGTGGTCCTCCTAAACCACAATGTGGTAATAGACCACCAAACACACACAGATACACACACAGACTAAGAAGGCTTATTACATGAAAACCATCACATGAGACTGTCCTGACAAACCACTGTCCATATAAATCACCTTACACTAATATACACATGTATACACACACACCCAAATTTAACAGGGTGGTTAACTAACATCTTACCAGAAGTAACCTAAATAATCTGAATGTTAAATATAAACTACCTCTGCATTCCTGTGGAGTGGATCAAGGACTGTATCAGTCTGGTCCAGGCTGTTTTCTGCCATCTGACTCTGGCTTGTCTCAGTGGTCATCTGCATCAGATAATGAATAGAAGTTAGAGATATACAAAACTCAAACCATTCATAAAGAAATGCAACATTTGGTTAGTAAACATTGCTCAATAAAATCCAACTAACATTAGGACACACAATTTGTGCTAACAATTTTTAGAAGACAACATGTCACAGATGTGCACTTCTTGTTTTAACCTTGGCTTCTTGACACATTTTCAGAATGTGCAGCTGTCATTGGTGTACATGCCACATCAAAATCTTGCTCAGCTGAAGACATTATACTACTTGTCTGCAGATTTAATTTATATCACAATTTTTTAGAATATAGTTTTAAAAAATGGCACCGTCAGTCACAGATAGGAAGAATCATTTAACTACAATGTGGCACAGTAACTATTAAACCTTTCAGGTCTAAGGTATTTTGATGTAAAAATACTAAAGGCTTGTACCAATAGAGCATTTGTGATAACAATATATCATTTATCCAACAGCAAACTACATGCCAAGTTTTTAAATTCAATAATAGAGGCCACTAAGAATAATGTTCATTCTGTTTTTGCTCAATCCAAAACAATTATCGCCAAATACATCTAATTTATTATATATGTCACAGAATTATAGCTCAAACCATCTTTACAGTATCTTTTTATGCATAGCTAATGAAAATATTCAAAACTAATCTAACCATTTGGTACCGTAGTGAAGTATTTTCAATCAAAACATTACAAAAACACTAATGTTATGCTGTTTAAACTTCATATTTCACAATTCATTTAGGCTCATCGGAAGTCTGACACCTTCTTCCTAATCTTACAAAAACATGCAACAAAAACATAAAAATAAAATTTAATAAAAATTTTTAAAAAAATGCAGAGCAACAGAGAAACAGCTTAGCTAGCTGACCACAAAGGGGAAACAAGTTGATTTTTTGGTATATAGTCATGAGTATTTACCTAGTTTGGCCACTTTTATTATCTCCTCACCTACTTCTTGCTTCACAATACCAAATAAAGACCTTCATAAGGACAAGCTAAACTCAAGCCTAATCAAGTAGTCACCAAAACTTAGCATAGCTCCCATGTGGTGACAAGCTAAAACTGAACAAGCAACTTTGCTTGGCAAATTCAGTACACAAACGGTCAAAATAAAAATAAAATTATTCAACTATCATCATTTTTCTAATTATACACGACTAATTTAAAAAGTTATATTTTCTCTACACTATCTAAAGCTTTACTTTTGAGGGCAACAAGCTAATGAAAATGTTAAGCTAACATGCAATAATAGCTAAAACTTATTAGAGCTTTTCCTCAAAATACTCTCCTAAAATCTAATCTTTTATTTAGAGTAACCTTTGTCAAAGTAAAATAAAAAGTTTATTAACTCGAAATAATGCTTACCTGTAAAGTTTTAATCCACCAAGGCGTCCATTTTGAGTGCTGCATTTAACTTTTAAAGTCCAGTCTTCCAGGCAAACCTTAGAGGGGAAGGGCTTTGTGCCCCTCCCATTGGTTTTACACAGCCAATCACAAGAGGGCCAGTAAAAACCCCGGGAAGTGTATGAAATGTGTATAAAAGTGCAGTTCATACACAAACTCCAGGGGCGCTGTTCTATACACACGGATACACAAAAAATCAGGTCAGGTGGTATAGAGGGACAAATAAATAAAATGAGAAAACAGGCTGGTTATACAATATTAAGTGCAAACATACAATCTATACTATGCAGTCTCTTGCATAGTCATGATCTGACCCAAAATCCAGAAGAAAATCTGTTGTTTAGATATTTTAAAATGCAAATATATCTCATGTTTTAGGCGGACCTTGGCCATGTCCTCCTAATACACGTAGGTCCCCGTAGCGTCGGTACGTATTCAGGTCAAAAGTCCGCCTAAACCACATATACCAACGCACACACACACACACACACACACACACACACACACACACACACACACACACACACACACCAATCTGTCTGCATCCGACCATCATCTACCTTCACCCATTAGCCTTTGACCTCAGGTTCACTCCACTGAGTGTAAATCATCTCTGCTCATTCAGATTGTTTTCAAAGTATTCTCAAAGGGTTTTATGAAAACTATGATTCACTCACTAAACCATTTTTAACTTTCAAATGAATGAATTCTGACCGCCTGAGGTCTTTATGTGAAAACAGAAAACTTAAACTGTATTTATTGTTTTATTTCACTATCTGGTGACAGACAGAACCAAATGAAGACAGGTACTTGGGTGTTTTGTTCTTGTTGTGTTCTCTAAACCTTTTTCTGTTGAACGTTCCATTTTTAGATTTTTGCTCATGTGTGGCATAAATGCTCACCTAAGGCTATGAGCATTAAAATTAAAAACTACTGATAGTAAATTAAACTAGCTCATTCTGTGTTTTTCATGAATGTGAATCTGGAACCCAAAAATTAGCTCAAACTTTCAAACTATTAAGCTGCTTTTCAAAATTTTAATCAGATTTTATTGGCAGTATATTACAGATGGATGGATTCTTAATCACTATTTACCATTGTTTGATTACACATTTTTTGTTGAGCACTCTATAATAATGTTTTTTTAAGCATACATGCTTTAAATGTTCTTTTCGCAACAACAACATTGCCTCTTAATATTATTTATTGTATTCTTCACCACTCTCTATTGCAATAGACTTTATTAAGCAACGGGTATTTTGTGATGAAATATATTTTATTCTGGGTTTTTGGGCAGACCCTAAACCTCAAAGTCTGGATTAACAAATAAAAGCAATAACTATTATCTCTGGCTCTACGGAGTTGAATTTACTTAAAGCGGCTCTCTGGAGCATTTTTCTCTGTATCAAAGTTTTCTAAATGTTTTAAATGATATTTCAGGTCTAAACTATGGTCTATGGGTTGAGTTCCACAACATCTGTCATTCTGATGAAGACCCTCCTTCCTCCTAGAGACCCCTTTCCATTATTTCTTGCCGCCGACATTGTTCAGCCAATGAAATTCAAATGTCTGCATTCTCTCAACATGCACGCGCATCGACCAAACCTGTACCAGTAGGGGGCGCTGTCGTACAGGACGCTCCGTGTGTTTCTCTGCCGTCTCAGCCGTTCACTGAGGACTCACGGCTCATTTCTACTAAAAACCTACCCATTCTCCAGCTAAAGACGGGTTTATTTTTATTTTTAAACCTTTCACCTCACAGAATGGCAAGGCTTGACAGGATTATGCGTTTATTTTGGTCAGAAAGTTCATCCAGGGCCGAGTCAAGTTCAGCTTCAGAGTCCAGCAGCAGCTCTCTGCTAACAGAGCTAATATCAGAAGCAGCAGGGACAGAGAGGACTCATCAGACCCTCGTAGTGTTGTTGGAATAAGATTGTGAACTGTGAGTGATTAAACCCTACACATTGAGCTGTACAGTTCATGTCCGAAGTATATGCGCCGTGTGCACGCGCGCACACGCGACCGGATGTGCGTGTCGAGATGTTTTGAGGAGGAGCCTTTGGACGCTAGATTCAAAAACTGCTCTCCTGATGAAATCCTCCGGAGTGCCGCTTTAATGTAGAAAACATCTAAAGTCGCAGATATTAGACATAAGGTGTTCTATCTTAGGGCTAATTTTAAAACTCTAGTTTTACTTTACTACATTTTTTTCATGTCAATCAATAACCATTATAAGGTGAGCAGATATTACCATTTATAGCACAGTGGGTCAATACTCTATTCTGACTGTCTGCAGGGTGTCCATTAATTCATGATAATGGACACTTACTAAGTATAGGTCCATGTGAACCATCTGTTCATGATTCACAATTAATGTACTCAGCGTGTACCAGCAAGCACCAGCAGGGAACAGAGACATGAACAACAACAACAAAATCATCTCATCCCCATATAAAATAATTTACACTACTGCAGTCTTTTATTTTATTTAGTCATTTTTATGTTTAGTTAGCTGCTCAACAGTAAAAAAATAATAAAACCCTCAAAACTGCAAGTTGTGGTGTTTTAATCAAATTTTATGTTGAAATTCTTTTTTGCACGGACCTCCAGTGCTAGCTTTTTATTCAGTCAGCTATTTAGTTTGGAGTGAAACTAACACAGGCTACTGTTTGTTTCTGACATTTCTATGTTTTTTTCTTTAGTTTTTAGGGGCAATTAATCAGTTAGTTTGCTAATAGTGATCAAAACATTTGAGCTATATGAGGTCAATACAGTGGCTGAAAAAGAAAACATTCGATTTATTTTGCAGCAGTTTTCCACTGTTGCCCTGACAACGAACATACATTAAAAAATCCATGCATTTGTTTTAAACCAGCTATGTACTTTTCAGAGTGAGAGGTCAGGTACTTTCCATCAGTTCAACGTAAATACTAACAAGAAGCACAAAAAAACCACAACTGTCCTCATCTACTCCCACCTAGGGTCAATTTGGGTGCTCCAATTAGGCTGGGCTGTGGTATAAAGCCAGCATACAATGAGAACCCCATGCATACATCAGGGGCAACATGCAAACTCTACACAGAGAAGGCTGCACTGCCAAGAGTCAAACTGAATGTTGACTCCACCATGCACTAAAATCCCTGGTATTTTGTGTTCTGCGTTAGGTGAAAGAGTGAAAATGGTTTTCTCAGATTTTTTGTTAAACTTTCAGACCTCATTAGAGGAGAAAACCCTTTATTTTTCTCCTAATTTGAAAACATCTTGATTAAAATGTATTTACAGTAATAGTAAATGTTCAGTAAATTCAAATATAATTCATGTTGTTTTGAAAATGTATGCAGGTTTTAGGTCCTTACCATGCAACCTGACCAGTAAACAACCCAATGTTTACATAGTTTTGGACTTAAGAACTTTATTCAGGCAGTGAACATTAGAAACATTTACTGTAGCATTTTAAACATAGTTGCAAACTCTTGGTCTAAAACTGTTTCTTTGTTCTTGTTAAAGGTGATATAGGTCATTTTCTAACAAGCTAGGTATAGCTAGCTATTTTATTCAAACACGTCTCAGAGCTCTCACCCCTCCCATCGGGTATAATCCTTATGCTGCGCCTCCCCCAGACATGGGACCGCGCATTGCCACAGTGACAATAGAGAGCAAAACACCAGTCGTTGAAACGCTATGCCAATGTTCACCCTGGTTTTTACTCTTTCTACGACCAAACCTTTTTTATTTTCTGCTAGCTGAAAACGTGTTTTTCTTTTTGGGATTCTGGTATTTTTTCCAAAAATTGAAGGGATAGCAGCCGGCTGTTCATCCTTCTCTCACTTCCGGGATGTTCCACTATAAAATGCTCCAGCGCCTATGAATGAAGAATCCAAGCAGCGAGGAAGTACGGCGCTTCAGCGAGACAGACAACCGGATTGTCCAATAGTTGCTTTCGGGTTAGTATGATTGGCTGAGGGCTTTAAGAGAACTGCGAGGGAACCACCTTATTGATTTATTTTGGGGGGTTTTTAATCGCCACAATATATTTATAGCTACACTATGTTAGAGCATTGTTAAGAGGCATGAAAAAAAAACGTTTTAAGCTACATTGTTTACTAAATTACCTATAGCACCTTTAAAGCTTGAGACAGATTTGGTAATGGTGTGATGATCCAATTTTTACTTTTGAGTACATATTTAATATTCTGGTTGTGCCTACAATTTCTAAAATTTTGGTGAGCCACAGAAGTTATTTCTGCCTCCAAGTCTGAGAATGCATCTCCGGCTTTAATGAAATACGTGCCTCAACTCTTTTTGTAGACAGCAGAGGAAAATTTTCCAATCCATAATGACTCAACAGTGATGCATACTTCCATCTAATATAGACTGACAGATAGAGTTAGATAAGTGACACAGGAATATAACTCTTGTAGGTTAGTTGTGGGTAAATGCTTGTTTTAAGGACCTGTCCATCCTTTTTAGAACTCTGAATAAAAAAACTAACAGGCAGTATTGAACACTTTGATTTTTTTTTTCCTTGAACAACCGATGATCCTTTGCTGATTTCAGAGGTTGTGTTATTGTGAGAGGAAATGATCAGTGTTTTCTTATTTTTAGACATTTTTAACTGAACCCTCTGCCAGTATCAGCTACAGTCTTGGGATGTCGATCTAATTAAATTTAAAACCAGCTTTTAACAAAGCTATCTGCACTGTGACATTCTGTCTTTGTTCAAAAATGGTCCTCCCACATGTCTGGGGTGATAATATCATCAGACAAATTCCGTCTAATTCATCTTTCCAGATAGGTTTTGACATCTGTAGGTCATAGTGGCCCAGATGTCATTTTTCTGCACAAAACACCCACAACATTAAAACCACCTGCTTCACACTGTGTGGATAATCCCTCATACTGCTTAAAAATAATAAAAAAAAGGAAAAAGCTTCAGGCTGCATGGTGGCGCAGTTGGTTAGCGCTGTTGCCTCGCAGCAAGGAGGTCGTGGGTTCGCGTCCCGGCTCTGCGGCCTCTCTGCGTGGAGTTTGCATGTTCTCCCCGTGCGTGCGTGGGTTTCCTCCGGGTACTCCGGTTTCCTCCCACAGTCCAAAGACATGACTGTCAGGCTAATTGGGCTGGTAAATTGTCCTTAGGTGTGAGTGGGTGTGTGGTTGTTTGTCTCGTTCGTCTCTGTGTGGCCCTGCGATGGACTGGCGACCTGTCCAGGGTGTCCCCCGCCCCTCGCCCCCCGACCGCTGGAGATAGGCACCAGCTGCCCCGCGACCCTCTGTGGAGGATTAAGCGGCTACAGAAAATGGATGGATGGATGGATGAAAAAGCTTCAACCCACAGAGCCATGGACACAGGAACACCAGAGATGCTGTGTTGTGCCTGGCAGCATGACCTTTGGGCATTGTGTATGGGATTTGATCTGAACTATCCCCAGGATACTTGATCAGATTGGGATCTGAGGTGTTTAAAGGTCAAGGCTTTTTGGGTTGTGTGACAGATCACACTGGTCTCACCATGGCTGAAGTGTTCTATGTGTTCAGCATGGTGGCTGCAGTGGTTAAAGGTGCATTCACGAGAAATGTTTCACATACTGTAGATCTCACACTATGACAGGATAACCAATGGTATTCTCCTAATCCACCAACGCTTTCAGTGTTTATCACCCATCCCATAATCAAAAGGGAAAAGGTGGACAATGATGTTTGTGTGTGTGTGTTTGCATGCTCATGTATTTGTTTGACAGGTAACGTCTCAGAAAGTAATTCTTGGATAACTGTTTTCCTTTTGTTGTCAACCAATTTCAAGATGGCCTCTACAGCCAACTGACCTTAGAAAACCTTCGCCTCTGTCAACTTTACGGAGCTAAAATCTGGTGTGCTAGCAGCAAATATTATTTTCCATATCACATTCTGACCTCTACGTGTTGTGCAAAATTTTTGCTTAATCCTTTGTTATTGGTGTCAACTAGGGATGCTCGATATTGGCTTTTTTTACCGATATCCAATATTGTCTAGCTCTTAATTTCTGATACCAATATAAACCGATACCGATATAAGTGTGGTAGCCCTCATTTGAAAAAAGACAAACACAGTATTTCATGCAAGGCGTGCCAAATAAATAAAAATATCTCTAAAACTATACATCAGATTTGTTATATTTTGAGATTTTGGGAGAGAGGAGAAGTAGCCGAACAGTTTGATGTATAGTATGTGCATGGTATGTAAAGGTCATGTGTGTCATCATTACAAAAACCGATAACAATATTTACCAATATTGCATTTTAATGCCAATATTGGCCGATATCAAAAAACCGATACCGATTCTCATCCCTAGTGTCAACCCTGATTGTCTCTTATTTCTAATGAACCAATGTGGATTTAAATTCAATTCAATTAAGCTTGAAAAAGCTTAATTGAATTTACATCTAGAACTCATTAACAGTTGGAGTCAATCCAAATGAAGATGGCTGCCATAGGTAGTCAATCTTTGCAAACACATAAATGCAAATGCCTCAGTCAATTTTGCAGAATTGAGGTAATATTCTATGTGATCGTAGCTGAGAGTTATTCACTACACATACTCCGAGTACTAACATATCACATAAGATCTCATGATATCACGCATAATGATATTTTAGAGACGTATAACTCCATCTTTTCTCAACATAAGATGATCTAAGTTTGACATTCTAGCATGAAGGATGATGGGTGATACAAGTGATTTGAAGAAATTTGAGATATTTCATTTAAACTTGTAATGAACTACTATATACAGTATAAATGTATTTGAAAATGTGCATTATATTTTCAAATATGAAGTTTTCACCTTTTCTACCAGTGGAGACAGTGGAACACTGTGGCCTGAAATGAAATGAAATCACTAAGCTCAGTGTTAGTGTTGTATTATCACGCTTTCCCTAGTATAATGTAAAATTCCAAACATATGTGCAGCTATTATCCATGCTGCAGTTGAAAAAAACAATGAACCATGTTCACAAGGTCTGTTTAGTATAATGTTGCTTTTTCCATCAACACCAATGACTTAAAACATCTCAATAGAATATGAGGGACAAAGATAGCAACATGTAAAATACCAGACAAACACCTTATAGTCCTGCATGGTGTTGAAGCAATGTGATTTTCCCCCAAATGTATTCCCTGAGAAATGTGCTGTTGTGAAATAAAGTACTTTGATTTTGCTGATAATTTTAGATAATGTTGGCCGATTTTTAAACAATAAACATTAAGTCAAAGATTGACCATAACTAGTCACTGCCTCTTTCTTATTCTCTAGAACTGAAAGAGAAGTTGCTGACATCAGTTGGTGCCTCCTCTGCCTCCCTTTGCAGGTCTGTGGATGTCATAATGAATTTGCATCTTACAGTCTCAGAGCAGGAGCTGTACCTTTCTTACCATTCCATACATGTCCTCTCACAAGCAGCTCCATGCATTAATCTCTGCCCACAAACTCACACGTCATCACTCTCTGCCTTCGGAGAAGGACTGTATGACATCCTCACAAAGTTTTAGTCAGACAATGTGCACAAAAATTTTTATTTTATATATTCTCGTGATTTTTTATTTTATTTTATAAGGTCACAGTATTTTTTTTACTTGTTTAATTGGATATCATTTCACATTAAATTGTCATGTTTAATTTGTGGTCTGATACATTAGTTCATTTAGATTAGCTGAGATCAAATCACTAGACATCTACTAATTCTGCTTCACTTCTCCATATCCAGCTGCCCTCTGACACCTGCAGAGATCGCCACATTTCTTAATAATATTTCAACTTGAAATGGGGGAGCAACATCTCCTCCATCTTCAAAAATTCAAAACAGAGGATGTGTTTCCTGCAACAACTGAAGTAGTTTGACCTGTTAAAGAAGCTGCAGATCCATTTACACAGCAGTCATGCTTCTCCATCACCGTGTGGTTCGGTGCAGCCACCAACAGGACCAGACTGCAGAAGACAGTAAAGAGCTGAAAGAATCACTGGGTCTGCAGCCTTCACCCTCACCCTGTTAGCTCCTTCCTTCTGGCAGAAGATCTGGAAATCTGCAGACCTTCATACCATCACCCTTCTAAACACCTTTCTGCATCAACAATGCACCTGACAAATTATACCTTAATACCTTCATTCTATACTGACACTTTTTACCGTTTATACATTCTAAAAATAATCTTTCTGCATGGAATCTGGAATCAAATTCATTGTATTTGTTACAAACTTAACCAATTAATTTGATTCTGGTTCAGAAACGCTACAGGGGAAATAAAGAAGGACTGATATTTCATTTCTCATCCTTTAGCAGAGATGACCTGCTCTTATTGTGGTCAGGGACCTCACTTAATTTCTCCCTTTTTCAGAGAAGACATTTTGACTTGTCACAGAAATGACAGAACAGGTGGAATCCACGAGGGTGTCCCACTGAGGCATGACAGTGACCGAGAACGTACCAAAGCAGGACCTCCCATAATTGGAATTCAGCCGTCATTAATTCCTCCTTACTTTCTTCATTCTGACAAGTTGAAATGTTGCCCATAAAGAAATATATTACTGTAGTCTGTGATAAAAGGATGGGTGAAATAAATAATATGCTAACACAACAGCATAAAGATGCAAATGTTCTCTCATTTTTCTCATATGCCATTGAATACAGTACATACCTAAGTTGCAGAATTAGGTCTTTTTGATGACATAATGTTTTTCTGCATTTTTGCAAAGTAATATTGATTTATATAGGATATTATCGTAAACATACCAAAAATGGTTAAAAACAAAGGGAGAATGAGTCACTGATAACAAGAAGAAAATAGAATGACCTTTGAGGTCTTTTTCCCCCATATTATACATTTCAATAACACTAATTAACCAATATTGTTCATAACATGCATTTATTATTAGCTATTTATTTTACATGCTTATACATTTTATTACTTAATGCAGCTTAAAAATAGGTGTTTTACATAATAAACAACATCATTATCATTTTCTCTGACACTGATGAGAAGATGGACATCAAATCAAACTTGTGTTGTTTGATTTGAAAAACCTGCTGGTGACATAATGTGAATTCAGAAAACTAAAGTCTACAGAGGCTCTGTTCATGGTGCAAACAAAGGATTATAAAACTGCTCAAAGCACAAAATACTGTGATCACAGACTCCTGATTTATTTTATTTTTTAGGCTTGCTGATAGATTCACATGACTCAGATGTGCCAAATGATGAAAGATGAAGTAAAAAGTGTCAGGGGCTCAAATCACATCAAGTTCTTATAAACACGCTTCGGCAAATAAAATGAATCCTAATAATCACTACTGATCCACAGCTAATATATTAGTTTAACTTCATAAAACAAGAGGTGACAAAGTCATTCACAAGGAAGTCTCAAATCTTTCCACTCATGTCCTGAATCAGGTTAACTCCCAAAACATGCATGCTGGTGTAAAAGTTCTAATTGAGTCTAAATTATGTGATAATTCTAGGTCATGTGACTTGAGTCCACACCTCTGAAAAAGAATCCCCAAATCAACTAACAAAACTTATTTTTTTGACTCCTAAACTTTATAAACCTGAATCTTGAAACTCACCATCTGGTTTAGATCTGAAAATAAGTTAAACACTAGCAGTCGTGGATAGCTGAAGAAACGTTCAGATTCTTTGTTGTTTGCTGCTGCTTTGAAACGTTTGTAAGACAGAACCACCAGTCAGAAACACGTGTCAGTGTTTTCATTTTAACCTTCTAAATCCTCCACATTTGAAACTACTGTAGTATGAAGGCTTCATGTAACCTTTACCAGATGTTTCATATAAGAATCAACTCAGGATCTCTCAGTAGCTATCACCTTTATCATCAAGTGAAAGAGGTTTATTTGATAAGACATCATTTCTGCTGCTAATCAAAATAAGGACCATATATAGCAAAATTAGACAAAAACTGGAGAAATGTTCATTCTTTGCCTGACAGACACCTTCAACCTGCAAAGAGAGTGAGACACAAATAAAAGTGTTACAGCTGAGGATGTGACATCACAGCATCGGTCTTCCAGGACTGATGAAACACTTTAAGTTCCTGTGAATCTACACTTTCCTTCCTGCCTTTTTAGTGCAATTCTAAAGAGATGATGACTAAAGCTCGCATCTCTAATGTCTCAAATGGTCCCAATCAGGGTAAACCTAATAAATGTCTGACTTCATGATGCTAAAAGTGTTTTTTCTTTTTTTTTTGCTGAAACAAATGCACCTTCTGACATGATAAATCATGTTAAAACATTAGAAGTTAAGAAATTAAGATTCAAGGAGTTGTGTATTATTTTCTCTGAAGTCAGAACCATTGGGCCAAAAGTTCTCTTAATCACTTTTTAAAATTTTTCTGCATTTTCTGATGCTCACGTTAATGACATATTATGTATTTTGGGTTTCAGTCAGAGCTAAATAGCTATTAACATTGTAAAATAAGGCTTTTTGCATTGAGGATGCATACATTCTAGTTCTGCAGATTAGAGTATTTTCAAAAACTAGCCAAGTGCAGCTGGGATGTTTCTCTAAAATCACTTAAAACACAAATAGAAAGAAAATAAATCTCCTTGCAGGACTCTCTTGTTGGCTCCGAGCTTCAGCACAGCTCAGAGTCAGAAGTTGCATTAAAAATGCAATGATAATTGGAGAATCTCCCAGGTGACTGGCACTGCAGAGGAAGCACTCTCAGTGTTATCCCAGCCCACATCCTGTTGTGATAATGTTTCAGTCTTTGGCTGGGACAACACACATCAGTCACAAGGGAGAAGGGAGCAGTGGAGGTGAAGAAGCTAAACTGTAAACTGAAACCAGAACGCCGGAGCTGAAGGAGCATTTTGTATCCCTGTGTTGATGCACTTTTATTTCAAATTAAACTGCTTAGTTTGGGAGGATTCTATTGGTTAGTAGAGAACATATTTATTTTCCTTTTGTTTTCTAATTGCTTTACAGAGTTTAGCATCATTTAATTCACTCTAAAGAAGAACTTTTTTATTGAGGTATTATTTCTGTTCTACTTAATGCCTGCTACACATTTCAAACATCATTTATACAGAAAGCGAGTTTGACTTTTTATTTTCTTTATAAAAATCAGACATTCTGGTCTACGGAAGGCAAACTTATCTTTTTAAACAACTTTTAGTTGAATTCTAACATCCACTAATCTCACTGTAACTCTAGTTATTCTAACTTCTATCATCTCTATTTACATTGGAATAAAATACACTTTGAATTCACAGTTTGTTCTCCTAAATGCCATGAATGTGATGAGCTCATTTTATAAAGAGGTGTAAAAATACTAGATCTCAAATGTTCAAAACATGATAAAACTTCTGTGTGTATGTGTTTTTTGTTAATAACTTGTTTTGTGAGAAGTTTTTCTATGCTATTTTTACTATAGTAAACATTATGCTCATAATTATTAGTAAATGATTCTTAGTTTAAAGTTACTCTGTTGTTTCAAGCTCTAAAATAAGCTAAATGCTGTGAAATCTTAATGGGTTCTTTGTCTCCTATTTAAAAGAAACTAAACTGTGAGGAATACACTGATAGAAACTAAACTGCTGTAACTGCCCGCTAAATTTTTGTTTGAGAATGCATAATCTTGGTGAAATATTAAAAGTCACCATATTTTTGCATATTTCCTTTTCATCTCTCTTTAAAGCAGCTGAGATGAGAACACTGTAGGCAAACCCTCCAGCCTATAATCGAAGGTTTCATTTACACAACCTGGTTTTCTGTCTCTGCTTCTAAAAGTACTATAGAAGCTTACACTCTGTGTAAAAATACACTTTTGCAGGCATGTATTTATCACAACAAATTTAGAATTTTACAGTTTTAAAGTTTAAATAGCAATGCCCACACTAGAAAGTCATTTCGTTCATATGATTTAATTTTTTGTCACTTTAAGAGGAGTTCCACTTTAAATACACTTGCAAAGGTTTATGAATAATGAGATATTTCTTTATAAAGCTGAAACTTAATATGATCTAGATGCTTAAAGTGTGCAGTTTCAAAACTAAAAGCTCTAAAGTAGCCTGAAAACAATAAAAAAAAATACCCTAAATATGTGGTTATGATGATCTTGTGCAGCTCACAAGCTGAACGGTGATCCATCAGACTCACACAACTTTACACAAACAGCCGTCTCATGGTGATGAAATTGTCTCCCTATGATTACAGCTGAGAGATGCATATAGTCGTTTGTGTGTTTGGATATGCAATCTTTTATGTTGGTATGTGTTTGTATCGGGATCACTTTCCATTCATTTCATCTGGAATATAATGGGAAGCTGACTGGTTGATGCTGCTGACTGCTGTAATGATAGTGGCTCTAATTGAAAACAGAGTATTCTGCTGTGAGCAGCATCACATTTCTCTTCACCTCTCTGTGGACTGGTCTCAGGGGAACACAGAAATGGAAAATATGGGAGAGAACTGCTTCATGTGACAGCAAATCAGATTGTCGTCACTGTCCATTTCACTGTGTCCCTCCACCCACCCTAAAAAAAACACTATCACAGGTTAAAAAGGCACCTGCAGCATTACAGCAGCCCCTACTGGTGGGAAAATTAGCTCCTCCTCTCAGTTGGGGATGTGAAATGCCTGACATAAGGGGAAAAGCACACTTTTTGTCTATATTGTGATGTTTTCTTTAATGTTCCTCCTTTTTCTTGTTCATCCCGACTGTGACTTATCAAAGAGGAGACAGACATGAAATGGTATATAAGAAAGTAAATTAAATAAAGGTGTTTTACTTTAATTCATGATTGCTATTAAAACATATTGCTGTAAGTGAAAGGTGGAGTCCATTTTTGTAGTTTTAAGTCTAAATTATTGCATCATATTTTTATATCATAAACAAAATTTAAAAAATCAGTTTTAAAGGACTGTAAAGATCATGATGTAAGGATCCGCCATCTTTGTGTCTGACTGTAGAAGACTGAGGCATCCAATATATTAAACATTCAGCACATTAAAAAAAATGTTTGAATAAAGCAAAACAATTTGAAAAGTGTAAAATAGTATCAGAATTTGCAGAAATGTTTCAGTATTTTGGTATTATGAGTCACTAACTCTAAAATATTCACACGTTTAAATTGCTTGGTGTGTATTTTGTACGTTTTTCATAATACATTTTTTTAAAATTCAGCTCAAAAGAATCATAAATAGGAAATGATAAAGAAGAGAAGATGAATGATATTTTCAGTTTTCTTCCTCTGTTTGATGGATTTATCATATCAATCAGTGACACTAAAGCTGCAGCAGCAAAAATAGATCCGTGGATTAAAAACACCAGATCAAATGAAACGCTGTTTTCATTTATTAATTCATTTAATAAGAGGAATTTTCAGACTTTTAAAATCAACATGCATTTGTTAAAATGGATGAATGATTATACAATATTTTGACATTATGTATTCAAAGTTATGCATTAGACGAATGACATAATGTTATAAACTGAATTCATAAAAACAAAGCAGCACAGTTTTGTCATTTTTGATAGAAATATAATGTTTAAGGTTTTACAGATTTCTGACAAGATTTTTAATTACTTAAGTAGTTGATGTGTTTTTCACAAATACAGACAGAAAAATTCAAATCATTCACCATTTTTATTTGGGGATATTGATCAAACCTATTACAGTCATCGACATATTTTGATGTATTTGTTTCTCACCATTGTCATTTTATAGTTACTGTTGTTATTTTATCTACCAGAGTGACTAAAATACCATTGTAAGGACTTTATTCATCCTTGTCACTCTTGACCAACACAATGAACCCACATCACATCATATTACAGTAAGTTCAGTCCTGAAGCCTGACTGTGATGTTCTGAGCTGTTACATGAGCTAATACTGACTGACACTAATCTGCTCCTTATCTAATCAATAGATGTGTGACAAACCATCATAATAACACAGATTATATACAGAGAGTTGTGGTCGTGGAGCCAAGAGAGGATAATTATATCCACATTTCAGCAACAGCAGATCATTTCAAATTAAAACTCCACAAAGAAAAAGCTTTTACTTTTTAATGAGCATAGTGTTTAACTGCTTAGCCTGTTTTCATAAAAAAAGATGCAGCTGAAGAACTTTTATTGATGTTTTCTGTTTCTGTAAAACCTCAGAGCATTTTTTTACACCAATGAATCAAATGATTTATGTATGTATTTAAATAAAACACATAATGCCTGATTTAAATAGTTTGTGCAGTAAACATCTTTTATTTTCATTGGTGTGGCTGCTAAACAGATAGCGTATGAATGTGATTATTGATTATTCATTAAACCTGCATCACCATCTAATTTCACTTTAAAATTTCATCGTTGCTCTTGTTTCCTTTGCAGTGCAAATCCTCTGGCATTTAGCAGGAAATTGGACTGGAGTGAGTGTGAGCTGTGATACAGGATGAGGCCATCCGGCAGGTTCTCATTATACTTTCAGGTACACGCAAAATAAGATAAAAAGCAATTTTCCATTGATACCAGTGAGGTTTTAGAATGGAAATGAAATGTTCTGAGGCCATCCGTCACCACGTCTGTGTAAAAGACACAGATCTGCCCTTGAATTTTATCATCATTTTTAAGCATCAGGCAGCAGCTATCTCGTCAGAGAGAATGTGGACAAAGTTAAACTAACAAACGTGCATGGTTTTATTTTCTTTATTTGTATTCTTTTCAAACATTTACTTTGCTATTAAAATTCCTCCTATCCTGTGAAATTGATGGTCTGTGTTCCTCACATTTCCACACCTCAGGCTGAGTCTTTAAACTGAAAAGATAAAGGAAATAAACTAAGTGGTGGCAAATAATAGGATAAACAAAAAGAATATGCTGGCATTTTAGTCATAAACAAGTAAAGGTAATTTGTCACAAAAACATTAAGGTTTTTATAGTTGTGAACACAGGATTCTTTTGAAAACGTGCTGGTTGAGGCAGCTTGGTGGATCAGAACATATTAGAGCTTTTATTGAGGGTAAATATAATGAGAGGGGGTTTTAAATAATAGATGAAATTGAATAAATCTTTTAAAATAGCTTACAGGAATTACACATGCATACTTCCATTCATTTTCAGCTACCATATGTGATGGATGTATCAGATCCAGGAGGGAAACCAGACTCCCCTCACCCCAGTGACACTCTTCAGTTCCTCCTGGGTAAATCCAAGGTGTTCCTGGTCCAGAGAGGATAATCTCTCTAGAGTTCTGGGTCTGCTCCCAGTGGGATATGATATGACTGGAATTATGAAAATGCCTGAAGCACCTCAGCTGACTCCTTTCAATGGGGAGGTGCAGCAGTACACTCTGTATCCCTGAGGAGAGAGCTCTCTTCTACCTGGGATTCTTTAACACGATCCGAATCTCGTGATCACATGAGAACTGGAACAGACAGACCAGAAAATCACTACTGCTGTTTAAAACCCAAACTATTGTTCCATCTCCTGCTCCACCCTTTAATAAACTCTGTATTTTGAAGCAAAGATTCACTCTCACAAAAGTATTCATTTAATAAATATTTCAATGCACAGATAAATAAAATACCCTCAACATAAGCAGGTTCTTATAAATGTTAGATTTTCTATTTATTATATTTATTAGTATTATTCAGATACAATATCTTATTTTAAAGAAATTTGGCTAAGATGACAGTAAAAATGCAACAAATATAAAACACAAGAACAGAAATATGATCTGTAGACGATGAACCATAAGCAGCAAAATCATCAAAAACAGCCACGATAATATCTCTCTTTTAAAATGGGTTTCTCTAAATGGTCACCAGTTAAAACACTTTGAATTATTTGATTATTCTAGGAAACAGGAGCAGCATTTTCTAAATGTCTTTTTTAATTCTATTCTAACTCTGTGGACAGAGGAGAATTAATGTATTGGTTTACATAAGATAACGAAACACAGCACACCACTTTAAAGTTTTTAACTTTTACATGAATGTGTAAAATATTTAAGTGCACGACTGGATTTAAAGTTCAAACAAACTGTGATATTTTGTCAGTTTTATTTATGACATCACTTTTAACTTTGGGATGTTTTTACAGAAATTTAGTTTTATTCTGCTTTTAATGAACTAAATCCACATTAGTCAGTGCTTTTAAAGTGCATGATTAATTTATTTGTTGATATAAGTAAACTTTTCTCTCAGTGAATTTGATGAGGCTCCCTGAGAATGACTTTGGTGTTATACCCTAACCCACCACTAGGGGAGTGATCATCCTCTCTGAGTTCCACTTCCTTCATAAACTTTGGTTTTGTGGGCGGAGACTTTAGTCTCCACTTGACCCAATAAGCCAAACCTGCCAGTCAATTATCAGAGAGCTTGAACCGGTGAGCAGCAGGACAAGACGCTGAGTCAGGTAGGAGGTTCTTTAGTACATTTACCTCAGGTTTTTAAAGCTGAACTTTTAAAAACTATTTCTGTTGATTCAATCCACATTTTTTGTCATTTCATTAGAAACGTTCTAGTCGTTGAGTAGATTGAGATGGAGTGGCGCCAGCAGAGCAGCGTCAGCTGTGCAGACGCCTTCAAAGAGGCTCAGCGTTGGATTGAGGTTGGTTTTGAGTTTCATCACTTTGTTTTTTTATGTTTTCTGTTTTATCTCCTGCATAGCCGTGCAGCTACTTCCCACTTGTATTTGTGCACAAATGGCTAGTGAAGACAGGAAGTGAAATCAAGGTTTCAATCATGTAAAAATCACATGTGCATCAATTGTTTGTGGATTTTAAGGCTTGAAGTGAAAGTTTTCACCCTGACACTTGACTTGAAGGCCCCCTTCAGTGTTAAAAAAAAAAAAACAAGTCACTAGTCAGACTTGTTAAGAATAAATGCAAAACAGTTTTATCAGGTTTATTGAAATCCTTTTCATTTAAAATAATTCAAATGAAGAAAAGACACCAACAGCATGACTTGCATCACTTCTTTTGTTTTCTTGAGTGTCTTTCTGAAACAGGACAGTTAAACTTGCAAAAGAGGTTTATTCAGGTTCTTTGCACTCCACTGAGCCAGGCACGCTTTGGCACACACTCTGGAGGATGTGGTTTAGCAGCAAAACATTCTCTAAAACATTCTGCCTGCTCCTGTCCAATCATTTTAGATGTCGTCTTCCTCAAATCAGAACCAATGAACACAACATGTGGACTGTAGGCGCAGCGTGTCAATCAACTCTTAAATGGGACCATTAATGTCACTTGTGTCTGAGTAGATCATTATGAGAGTTTTTGTCCAGAGCTCTGTTGGCAGGAAGCCCATGCCAATTTTACCCATCTATTTTCCTCCTCTGACAGATGAAAGGATGGTGAACAATGATGAGATGTGTGTGTGTGTGTGTGTGTGTGTGTGTGTGTGTTGGACAGGAGTGAAGCAAGGCGTGCTGATTTTCAAATAGTAAATTGTGTCACACGCGCTTCCTTGTGCCAAATTACGATGTAAATGTGCTATCACAGATAGACCCAGCTACAGGCTGCGAGATAATGGGCTCCCAGAATCCATACATTGTTGCTGTTTTATCGTCAGCAGCTGCGAGTACATGGGAATGTTTGCTCAGGACCTGCTGGTCTCAGAATTAGAATGGATCAGCTTCTCTTGCATTATGTAAAAAAAAAAAGCTATTTGGTTTTTCGGTGAAACTGAGGCAACAAAGTCAAACTGTTCCAAGTGTTTTCCTGCTGTGGGACACTGCCCTCATCTCCTTGGGAAGACGTGTATTTATATAATTATTTAAATGGCTTCTAATCTTTTTTATTTGAGAAACTTTAGCTTCAGATTTAATTATCTGACCTGTGGAAAAACCTTTTTCATAAACAAAATAGAAGTTTCCATATTTACTATCAACTATTGTCTTCAATCTGTGAGTCTTTATTGAATTGAGCAATTAAAGCATCGGTGCATACTACAGTGGCACATTGTGTTTAGCTGCATTAACCTTGCACTACATTGTTTGACTGATTCCACTCAGGAGCATCCGTGTGTGCCCAGTTCAGCTGAAACTGAATTGTGATGGTGGATTCCTGGGGGGACTAATTAGTGAGAGGAACAGCCTTTTGGGGGCCCTCTGTTAGTAATAGAGGCGGACTTTAATAGTCCTGTTTTTATGTCCTCATTACAAAGCCCTCTCGCCCTGAGCATGCTCCCACTGAAATCAAATCATCACATTCCTTTTTTTTTTTTTTTTTTTTGCCAAAACAAAACAATCCTTTTGAATGTCTGTGTTGGTGATTGTTCACATACATTCCTTCTTATGCTTTTGTGTTGCAAATAACACTGTAGTGATGTGTTTATGTGGAGCAAATGAAGATTTCTGACCCCCTTTTTTTAAGCCATTGAGGTAAAACTCTTGTGATTCACAACTCAATGGATTTACTTTGCTCTAAAGCTGACATCCTACATAAGAGTGTTTCTTTGAGGATTATTTTAATTTCTTAACCAGGATTATTATCACCAACTGCCAAAAGGCTTGCAATAATGGTTTTGCATGTTTGAGTGTCCTATAGCAAGATCTCATGAACCACTTGATGGATTTTAACAAAACTTTACTAATGACATCATTGGACATATAGCTACAAACGATTAACTTTTGGAGATGATCCAAGTCGAGTTGATACACTTAAGTGTGTTGTAATAGTAGCCGAGATTCAGTCACGATGCAGAATATGCTAACGAATCACACTAGATCATTCATAACTTTATTTATCAAGGTTTGACTGTCAAACTCCTTTTTGTTTCTCTTCAAAAAAACAAACTTAGTTTAAACTTTGGCATGGCAAGTTGCGGTATTAATCATTTGATGTATTATTAAACTGTATATTAACTTTTTTTGTATTCTCTTGTAAATATGGTAAAACATCATCAGTTAATTCTGTATTGTGTGATTGTATTTATGAATCTGCAATCTGTGTACACTTTTAAAGTTAGATGTCATTTGAGCAAAAACTTTTTGACCATATTTAGCAATAAAGTGCTTCATCTGCTGCTATAGATTTCTTCCCATTAGTTTCCATCTAGTAGAATATATCATGTGCTACGTAAATTATTGTACTGATCATACAGTAGACTGACTACAGGACAATTTGCATGTCCAGACCTTGTGCATATATACAGGTCCTTCTAAAAAAATTAGCATATTGTGATAAAGTTCATTATTTTCTGTAATGTACTGATAAACATTAGACTTTCATATATTTTAGATTCATTACACACAACTGAAGTAGTTCAAGCCCTTTTATTGTTTTAATATTGATGATTTTGGCATACAGCTCATGAAAACCCAAAATTCCTGTCTCAAAAAATTAGCATATCATGAAAAGGTCCTCTAAACGAGCTCTGAACCTAATCATCTGAATCAACGAATTAACTCAAAACACCTGCAAAAGATTCCTGAGGCTTTTAAAAACTCCCAGCCAGGTTCATTACTCAAAACCGCAATCATGGGTAAGGTAAGGGTAATCATGGGTAAGACTGCTGACCTGACTGCTGTCCAGAAGGCCATCATTGACACCCTCAAGCAAGAGGGTAAGACACAGAAAGAAATGTCTGAAGGAATAGGCTGTTCCCAGAGTGCTGTATCAAGGCACCTCAGTGGGAAGTCTGTGGGAAGGAAAAAGTGTGGCAGAAAACGCTGCACAACGAGAAGAGGTGACCGGACCCTGAGGAAGATTGTGGAGAAGGACCGATTCCAGACCTTGGGGGACCTGCGGAAGCAGTGGACTGAGTCTGGAGTAGAAACATCCAGAGCCACCGTGCACAGGCGTGTGCAGGAAATGGGCTACAGGTGCCGCATTCCCCAGGTCAAGCCACTTTTGAACCAGAAACAGCGGCAGAAGCGGCTGACCTGGGCTACAGAGAAGCAGCACTGGACTGTTGCTCAGTGGTCCAAAGTACTTTTTTCAGATGAAAGCAAATTTTGCATGTCATTCGGAAATCAAGGTGCCAGAGTCTGGAGGAAGACTGGGGAGAGGGAAATGCCAAACTGCCTGAAGTCCAGTGTCAAGTCCCCACAGTCAGTGATGGTCTGGGGCGCCATGTCAGCTGCTGGTGTTGGTCCACTGTGTTTTATCAAGGGCAGGGTCAATGCAGCTAGCTATCAGGAGATTTTGGAACACTTCATGCTTCCATCTGCTGAAAACACCTGCTGGCACCTGCTCACAGCGCCAAAACCACTGGTAAATGGTTTACTGACCATGGTATTACTGTAGTACTCTCCTGACCTGAAGCCCATAGAGAATCTGTGGGATATTGTGAAGAGAAAGTTGAGATGCAAGACCCAACACTCTGGATGAGCTTAAGATCATATCTTATCGAAGCATCCTGGGCCTCCAGAACACCTCAGCAGTGCCACAGGCTGATCGCCTCCATGCCACGCCGCACTGAAGCAGTCATTTCTGTAAAAGGATTCCCCACCAAGTATTGAGTGCATAACTGAACATCATTATTTGAAGGTTGACTTTTTTTGTATTAAAAAACACTTTTCTTTTATTGCTCGGATGAAATATGCTAATTTTTTGAGATAGGAATTTTGGGTTTTCATGAGCTGTATGCCAAAATCATCAATATTAAAACAATAAAAGGGCTTGAACTACTTCAGTTGTCTGTAATGAATCTAAAATATATGAAAGTCTAATGTTTATCAGTACATTACAGAAAATAATGAACTTTATCACAATATGCAAATTTTTTTAGAAGGACCTGTAAATGAATACATCCAACCACTAAGTTCAGTTCTCATTTTATCACCTGAACAAGGTCATGCTATGAATTTATCTGTGCAAATGTTACTGGTGCATTGTGGGGAGTTTTGCATGCTAAGCTCACAGTGGTAGTAAGAAAAGAAGTATTTTTGTGTTGAGAGAAATAAATGTCCCTTATAAGTGGATTAAATTAGGATCCTCTTTGTTTTTATTTGTTGTTTCTAATAGGAAGTGACTGGAAAATCCTTTGGTTGCAGTGACTTCCGTGCTGCATTGGAGAACGGAGTCCTGCTTTGCGAGTGAGTAATGACTCTCATTTAGGTTGGGATGAATAAATTAGACTGCAGATACTATGATGCAGGCCATTTTTTAATATTATAAACAAGCTAATGATATATAACATTTTTTTAAATTCTGATTTCAAAGACCATTAAGTCAAATGTCTTTTTAGTCTTGGTATAAGTCTTATTTTTTTTTAATTTTTTTATTTTATGAAGCCTGATCAACCAGTTGAAGCCTGGCATCATCAAGAGAGTGAACAGGCTTTCCACTCCAATCGCTGGCCTGGTGAGTGACAGACTTCACACTTTAGCCATCTGATGCATGTGTCAGTGTGAGTCTAATCACAGAACATAAGAAAATAACAAAACACCTGCTAGCCAGGAAATGTTGACGCATCTTGTGGTTTCCTGTCAAGCCGACTGTAGTTGAATGAACCTGAAATTGCATTTCAGTTCAGTGCAAGAGCCAAACTGCTGAATATATAAAGTTTCACTGGGCTTCACTGCAATGCAGATTTTTTATTTTTTTTATTTTGGGGGCTTCAAGCTGTTTCAGTGGCTCCATACAAGCCTAATTACCAAAAACGGCCCAAAGCGAGAGCAGAGAAGGATCGATTTCAACCTCCCCAAAGAGGCCAGCAAACTGCCAGAGCGTAACAATGGATGCAGGAGTTCTGGTTGTGGTGCTGAGGTGTGAGATGCAGATACAGCAGAGGTCAGGAAACTGATTTTACAGCCTAGAGGACCACACTGATGGTTTGCATGTTTTAAATCTACAGGGAGTGCAGAATTATTAGGCAAATGAGTATTTTGACCACATCATCCTCTTTATGCATGTTGTCTTACTCCAAGCTGTATAGGCTCAAAGCCTACTACCAATTAAGCATATCAGGTGATGTGCATCTCTGTAATGAGAAGGGGTGTGGTCTAATGACATCACCCTATATCAGGTGTGCATAATTATTAGGCAACTTAACAAAAACAAATATATACCCATTTCAATTATTTATTTTTACCAGTGAAACAAATGTAACATCTCCACATTCAGAAATATACATTTCTGACATTCAAAAACAAAACAAAAACAAATCAGTGACCAATATAGCCACCTTTCTTTGCAAGGACACTCAAAAGCCTGCCATCCATGGATTCTGTCAGTGTTTTGATCTGTTCACCATCAACATTGCCTGCAGCAGCAACCACAGCCTCCCAGACACTGTTCAGAGAGGTGTACTGGTTTCCCTCTTTGTAAATCTCACATTTGATGATGGACCACAGGTTCTCAATGGGGTTCAGATCAGGTGAACAAGGAGGCCATGTCATTAGTTTTCCTTCTTTTATACCCTTTCTCGCCAGCCACGCTGTGGAGTACTTGGACGCGTGTGATGGAGCATTGTCCTGCATGAAAATCATGTTTTTCTTGAAGGATGCAGACTTCTTCCTGTACCACTGCTTGAAGGTGTCTTCCAGAAACTGGCAGTAGGACTGGGAGTTGAGCTTGACTCCATCCTCAACCCGAAAAGGCCCCACAAGCTCATCTTTGATGATACCAGCCCAAACGAGTACTCCACTTCCACCTTGCTGGCGTCTGAGTCGGACTGGAGCTCTCTGCCCTTTACCAGTCCAGCCACGGGCCCATCCATCTGGCCCATCAAGACTCACTCTCATTTCATCAGTCCATAAAACCTTAGAAAAATCAGTCTGGAGATATTTCTTGGCCCAGTCCTGACGTTTCAGCTTGTGTGTCTTGTTCAGTGGTGGTCGTCTTTCAGCCTTTCTTACCTTGGCCATGTCTCTGAGTATTGCACACCTTGTGCTTTTGGGCACTCCAGTGATGTTGCAGCTCTGAAATATGGCCAAACTGGTGGCAAGTGGCATCTTGGCAGCTGCACGCTTGACTCTTCTCAGTTCATGGGCAGTTATTTTGCGCCTTGGTTTTTCCACACACTTCTTGCGACCCTGTTGACTATTTTGAATGAAACGCTTGATTGTTCGATGATCACGCTTCAGAAGCTTTGCAATTTTAAGTGTACTGCATCCCTCTGCAAGATATCTCACTATTTTTGACTTTTCTGAGCCTGTCAAGTCCTTCTTTTGACCCATTTTGCCAAAGGAAAGGAAGTTGCCTAATAATTATGCACACCTGATATAGGGTGTTGATGTCATTAGACCACACCCCTTCTCATTACAGAGATGCACATCACCTGATATGCTTAATTGGTAGTAGGCTTTAGAGCCTATACAGCTTGGAGTAAGACAACATGCATAAAGAGGATGATGTGGTCAAAATACTAATTTGCCTAATAATTCTGCACGTAGTTTATTAAATAAAGGAAAACTGAGCCTTGATATTTAGCACAGCTGGTGTCAAAAATGCTTATAAGTTTCAATAACAGTTGAGGGAAGTAAAGAACAAATCTCTCAGGTTTGAAATGTTTTATTATTACCACCGCTGTCTGGACACGTTCTCGCTTCTGAAAATACCTCGTAAACATGCTACCCATTATATTTTGTTTTATTTCAGGTCATAGTGTTTGTTTCACATTACTTGTAAAATTTGAATGTTTCAGAATAAAATAAACTTTCAAAACTTTTAAGTGAATATTTCAGCATCTCTATATTGACACTTTTTTAAAAGTCAGATCTTTGTTCTTGTTCTCTGCCTGGAGCATAGAAAGAGGAAACAGCCAACTTTATCAATTCCTAATTAATGTAATTGGCTCTAGCTGTTAAATTCTGCTGTGTCCAGAACACTTATAATTACTGATAAATCAGTAGTTATTGACAGGCGGCCCCAGCCCCTAATGAAGCTGCATCTGAACACAACTCTCTATTTACTCAGGATGATGCAGCTTTTTTGCTTTGCTTGTGGCATTTTGAAGGCTCAGTCAGCTGATTCCAAACATTCTATCACACTTTTTTATTTATTTTTTAAACTTTAGGATAACGTGAACGTTTTCCTGAAAGCCTGTGGGAAGCTGGGCCTAAATGAGTCCCAGCTGTTTCATCCCGGCGACCTTCAGGACCTCTCCACTCGAGTCACACTCAGGTGAAACTGTTTAAAACATGCCAACAAAATTCTAACGACTGACTTATTTGTTTAGGAGGCATAAAGGCCCTGTGTTGGTGTTTTTATCTCTTAAACTTGAACCATCATTAGTAATCAAATAAACTGACAAGATATTTAAAATGTGTTTAACAGTCTGTTGGGGTTTTATAACACTTGTGCTGAAAAAGGTAAATAAACTGAGCTGCTTTGCATTGATAGTGATGAGATCTCTACATGGTTAAATCCTCCTTTATGACGGTTGTTCTCCATGAGGGCTGATAAGTAGCAGATCATTGGGAGGTTGCAAATGAGAAGCACTGAGACGTCTTTGTTTCTGTTTGACTGGACGGTCATTTACTGCATCCTGGTTCTGTCTGTAAATACAGTCATGATATAGATTGATACGATGAAGGAAAGTGTTGGTTTTGCAAATTATTGTTTTATTGTTTCAGGAGGAATGAAAGTAGGAGACGACTAAAAAATGTAAGTTCATATTACCTTCTAAAGCTCTGAAAACTTGTATTTTATATATATTTTTTTAGTGACTGCGACTTATAAAATATCAAAATCCTCTTCACCCAATAACAATACCACTAAATCTACCTGCATGTAACATCAATAGTTGTATTTATCAAGATGTTTTACATTTACCTCTAGCAGAATCGCCAGATGAGAAGACAACACTTCCAGTCTGTTAAAAATTTTATTGGAGTTGACAAAATTAAGCAAAATTTAACCAACAATCAAAATAACATTTGTACTTGCCAACGTCAGTACCTAAATCTTCCACCAGAGGGCAGAAAATCTGTAAAAGACTTAATTTGTAAGGAAAATGCAAATCTTGTTAAAGATCCTAAAACCTTGATATGTGTATCGGATGTGAAACAACTAGGTAACATCAGTAGCTGCATCAATCAATCAGTAATGAGCAGTATTTGACCTCAAAGTCTAAAATGTTCTCTTTTTGTCAAATGTACACACATGAGCAGCATGATTGTTCAAATATTTTTACTTCATATTTTAAATGCATGTTTTATGGGAAAAATAAAACACGTTGGTGGTTGAAGTATCAGAACATGGAAGCTGCAGGACCATATTTCACTAATAACACTGATAAAAAGGCGTTGATGTGTACCACAGTATTTAAAGAGATTTTTGATGCATGTCTGTAATTCTTTGGTTTAAAATGCGTCCTATGCCGTTGGATCAAAAACATCCTCCTGCTTTATACTGTACTGTGTTGTCAGATTAAAGGGATAAAACATAAGCTGCTAACGTGGTTTCAAACTGGAGGATGTCTTCATATATGTTGTAGGAAAAGAGAGGGATGTTTGTGTAGTTTGTGTTCATCAACATGTTTTCGTTTACTCTTTAGGTTCTTATTACAATCTACTGGTTGGGTCGTAAAGCTCAAGTTGACTCATCCTACGGTGGTCCTCAGCTGAACTTCAAGGCCTTTGAGGGGCTGCTAGGTTTAGCTTTGTCCAAGGTCAGATGCACTTTTTGGCCTTCAGCAATGGATGATATTTTATTAACACGTATATATATTTTTTAACATCCATATTTACCCTGTCTTGTAAAACCAGACTCTAGAAGAAGGTGCTGTTTCTGTGAAGGATGGATATAAAGAGTGTCGCTCCTCAGAGGGGGAGGAGCTTCAACACGTGAGACAGAGTTCTGTCAGAGGGAGCTCTGTGGATGGCTTTGAAAAGCTGAACACTCGGACCAGCCGCCCAAATGAGGAAGGTGTGTATTCTGCTCACTGTCCTGGTTAATGGTTGACAGCATCACGTCTGTTTTACCACAAACTGCATGAGGATGAATCCCTTTCTGTCCCGATTTTTGTGAAACCACCTGAATGTCCATAATGTGGTTAGATTTGGAGCTCGGCTTAATTTCATCAGTAAATTTTATCAGCTGCTAATAATTCTGCTTCAAATGATAATTTGTCTGCATGCATCAGTGCCAGGCTCCATGCACGTCAGTGTTGCATTGTGTTAAGTTCCACATTGTGGTGATGAAAAGTGTGTGCATGTGTGTGATGATGAGAGGGTATAATACTTGGCTTGGTGCTCCCTAGAGGCTTAGCCGTGTGAAGACCTGCGAAGGTTTCTCTCCTCTCCTCTATCTCCTCTTTACTTCAGCTTTAATAAATTCCTTCCTTAGGTGAAGTTTTTCCTTTTCGCTTTTTTCTTCATATTTTTCATGTGCCTGTGTGACCTGCAGGTTGTGGAAGCGACGCAGAAGCCGAGCAGGTATTCAAGATGAACAACGCCAAGCTCTCAGCCCGTCAAAACCAAGGCTACATCCCAACGCCGCTCCGCCGGAGACAGGGACAGGAGCAGAACATGGGGGGCTCTGCCAGCCTACTGCTCAGGTACAGCAAAGGTGTTGACTGATGTTTACACAAAGTTCACACACTGCTAACTCACTCATCCCAGCGCTGACCTTGCAGAAGAGAACTGCCTGCAATGATGTACATTCTTTTCCACTGTCAGTATTGGATTTTTGGTTGATTTTTGCAGCATTTTTAAGCGTGTGTGTGAAACGGAGTAATTATGTGTGCGATGATTACATACTGTGGTTTTGTGGAGTTTCAGAATGTTAAAAAAAGGTTATTGGGCATCACTCTGAGATCAAAGGTCTCCTAACGTACCTGTTTTTTTTCTATAAATGGATAAAAATGTGTGGTTTGAGCAACTTTAGTCAAATGTTGTGAAAGTTTGTGTTTTATTACATAAGTATTACAGGAAGATGATCTAAAACGGTTTAATGAATTGAACGGTTTCTTCAAACTGAGCCTTGGTGAAGGATGAGGGCTTGTTTGACTAAATATTAGTTCTGCCTCAGTGATTTCAATATCTAGCTGACTCAGGTTTGCAAACGGTTACATATCCTAGATTTCTGTCACCACTTGGGGGTGCACTCAGACATGTGGTGTTATCTCAAGGGCTCTATTGGCTCTGTTCTTCTTCAGCTTTGTCATGTTGTGGAAAAGCCAGAGGTTAATATCTAGAGGTTGGTGAACAACTCTGTTTTGTTTTCATGGTTCTTTCTGTGATTTAAAATATGCCATTACATGTTCCTTTTAACCCAAGATTTACTTTTCCTACATGCAACTTCTTTACCAACAGGCCCATTTCATGGTGCAAATCTCGACTTGGAGTAGGGAAGCATAGCTGCATTAATGAGGGCTGCATTTCACTTCTGCAGTCACATATACTGGTTTCTTTATAAGGTAATGGTAGATGGACTGTATTTCTAGTGTTTTGGAACTTTCAAAAGTGCTTCTACACTTTCTTTTTCACGCACACGCGCGCACACACACACACACACGCGCACACACACACACACCTTCATCCAGATTTGCAGATGGAGAGGCTGCAGTGGATTCAGTGTCTGGCCAAGGGCACTTCTACACATGGACAAAGCTGGATTCAAACCAGCTACTCTTGAGTCACATCTGCCCTCAAACTCTTTCTAAATGGAATGCAGCCCTTCACCTGTGCTTTCCTTACGCTTTCAAGTCAAATGTCTACAGTGAAATAGGCCAGTTATACATATTCCTGTCTGGATTAATCTAAATACTTCACTAATCCTGACACTTTTTAACAGTCTTGCTAACAAGAGAGGAGTGGCCTGGACCAGGTCTTTGTCTGTTTGATCGTTAGGCCTGTGTGATATGAGTTTAGTCATCCTTCCATATGTAGACCAGGATGTCGACTGTGTGCACCAGTAACACATTTAACAATATAACTTCTTATCGAAAGTTAGTGCAAATTCACAACAACCAAAGAAGTCTGAGTCGAACCACATTTAGAGGAAGAAAAACAACAGGAGTACCTGTTCTGAGAAAATACTGTAGGTTTTACCATAAACCAGATGACCACAAAACTATATTGACATCCTTCTTCTTAGACATAAGAGCATCCTCCTAATAGGCTGGTGTATGGAGTAGCTGATGGCTTCTTTACCTGAGCTGAACTCTGGTGCAGCTGATTGTCTGCAAAAAAACACATCTGTTTTAAATTAACTAATGTTGACCTGTAGATCTCTATGATCAACTCATTGTTTAAATGAGTAATTTGGACTAAACAAATGATGGAATTGTAATAATTTTTAGAATAAATGCTATTACTTGGTGCTAAAAGCAGGCAGAAATGTTTGAGGAAAACTTCTTCTGATTTATATTTATTGCTTTGCTTGACTGCCGGTATTTAACCACAATTCACAAGAACTCATCTGCTTTAACGTTGAAAATCAACCACAAACCTTCCTTCTGACAACTTTGTGTTAATTTCCTTGGATCATTGTTAAATGATGTTGTCTTTGTGGTGAGACCTTGGTATTCCACTCTTTACTGCAGCGCTGTTGAGTCCCCGTTGTCTTCCCAATCTCACTTCATCATGACCCCTTCTGAGGCTGCCATCAGTGAAGCGTTTTTCCTGCGAGCTCAGTGTGAGGAAGATTCAGAAGATGATCATGCCGAGGCGGACCCGGTGTTAGATGATTTGTATTTGCGACGAGTGCAGCAGACTCTGCACCAGACATCCTCTAACTCTGACTATGATCGCTTCTTACCTCGACTGTGGACGCCTGAAGAGGAAAGTCGAGTTCGCAGAATCTACCTCGGCTCCCAAAAACGACCATGGTATCGTAAAATGCTTGGCCTAAGGTCTGTCCTTCAGATTTAAAAAAACTGAGTGTGAACTTGAAGGGATTTGCTATTCTGAAGTGTGTTTTTGTTGCAAAAGTTGCCCATAATTGCCATCCAATCTCCCAATTGTTAGAATAGGTCGTGCAAATGTTACTTTATAAATTTCTACACCAATGTAAGTTTTGCATTAAATGGTTACTTTAGCAGAAAGTTCCTCCCAAACTTCTAGGTTGTGCTCGGACTAGCCGTTAGCTCACCAGTGCTGTTCAGTGTAAACTCCGTTTCTTCAAAGTCCGATCAGGGAGTAACTTTATCAATTTTACACAAACGCATTTCAGAATGGCCTAAAAACCTATTTAACTTTAATATTATGCAAAACTGGAATAAGTTTTGTTCTGTTGGGATGTTCAATGTTAGAAATTAGTTTAACAAATTATTAAAGCATGGCTTGCTAGCTGAAGTGTGACCTGACTTAGTGGAACACTGGGATTTTAATATAGTTTCTATATTAAAATAACCTTTTGTTTTGTCGCTTGTTGTGTACTTTAGCTTACTAGTATGAGGATCCAGCTTAACACTAAACTGTGGACGCTAACGTGTAGTTTGCCCAGCTCAGGCATTTAGCCAGTAACAGCTTGTAGGAGTGATTTAATTTGAGTTGTTAGTTTTTGATGTCGATGTAACTTCTTTTCATGCTACTTCTGTTTCTTGTCTTTTAGTTGTAGCCAGAGAGCTTTAGCTTTTGCAGAAGAGTTGGACATCATTTCCCAGCATGCAGCAGCACCTGCTGCTATGGTGCAAAATATCATAAAGGACCAAGAATCCAACTGAGAAACGACTCGAACCTGAACTTTGTCTCCCGTCCCCGCCCAGATTCCTAATCAGACGTAACGACCGGCTCAAGCTGTGACTCTCCCTCCAGCTTATCTGTCTCGTCTGTTTTTATTTAGTTTGAAACATTTCCTAATGTTTAGATGATGTTTTACAGAATGCCGTTTTGTAATTTCCCCCCCTCATACCTTTTCACAGTGCTGATGATGTGAAATCATTTTAACAGCATCTTGCCGTGTGATTCATTTGTTCCTAATTGTTAAACATGACTCATGCGTTGTCTAATCTCTGTAGCCATAACAGAAACATGTTATTCCGAACAGCTTTTCTGTCGGCTCTGTTTTGCAGTTTGCTGTTGTGTGACTTAGGTGTTAAATAAAATTGTCACTGTGGGCTAATAAACTGTCAGATACTCATTCTTATGCTGCACAATATGTTAAACGCGTTCAGTCACAGTCATAGTTGGTATTAAATTAAGATGTGGCCCTGAAGTGTTTCGTAGCTGCCATAAGGTGTGTAGATGTTTCTTTTTTTAATGTGTTTTTTTTCCTTATCTAGCCTTTTTGTCATTTTTGTACTTTTCTATCAAACGAGTTGCCTCCTAGTTTGTAAGTCTGTTTTTTATGTGGTGTTTTCTGGTTCTGTAGAACAAATCTAATCCAAGTCAAGCCTGAGAAACCAGTTCAGGTCAACCCTGGCTGGATTTGGTGAGTCCTGGGATTGTTCTCGGCTTTTGTTGCTGCTTCGTCTGCTTTTGTTTTGCATTCAGCGTTTACTGCAAACTTCATTTGCCTTTTCATATAGATGGAGTGCTTGGGTATGTGCCCCCCCCCGCTATAAATTTTTCTGAGCAAAGAATCGACAGCTGAATTTGTATCGGACTTCGACGCAGATTGCCATCAGTCTTGTTTCCTCCCATCAAATGATGTTGCTGTTTTGATTATACCACCTGCTAAATGCTGCTGTAAGTTATTTAAATGTCACTTCTGACATCGTCTGTCGCCCAGAGCCGTGCTATTACTTGTTACTGTACAAGTTATGGCTGTTGTGTTGTGCAGACAGCAGCATCTGTTGCCATTTATCCTGTCGCACTGCCTGACTGGCAGGCTGCTCCCTGCTTGCACTTTGCTGAGGATTGTGGTGTTTGGATGCAGAATGTGCTGTTAGAGCTGGCAAATTTGCAGCCTTGTGTGTGTGTCGGGGAGCATGCAAAGTGCCAAGCATGTCTGTTATGCTCGTGTGGTAAGACTATGGATCATGCTTGCTTTGCTGTATTGTGTTTAAGTGCCACTTTTCAGGCAGCGTTGAACTGCAGTGTTGTTCATGAAGTGGACTTGAGGTGCAAAGAAAACCACAAAAACCTCAAATGATTAGAAAATGGAAAAAAGATCAAAACAAAGCCACAATGCATTTCACAAAGTTTTAAAGTTTAATGTTTTCCTTTCTGAAATATTTCTTTTTTGTTGTGTTTGGTAGAAATATTGGTTTTGCACTTCAGGTCCAGCGTAACAAGCCAGTATCTCTTTGCTTGGTGTGTCGTCAGTATTTCATTGTTCTCTTCTCTCTGAACCAGGAGCAAATCCCTCAGCGACATCCCCATGGTGTACCCTGCTCGCAAAGCTTCAAATGGAAACACCATCTATAATAAAGGACAGGACACCGGCCTGGCTAGGTATTGGAGTCAAGACGAACCAAAATATAGCGTCGCTGCCAAGGACAGTGAAGCTCAGTGGCAGGATGTAAGTTCTGATGAAACATCTCATTATCAGGTCTATTTTTGGAGTTCAGGATGTCTTTGAGGGTGTTTCCTTTTACAGCAGACTAAAATAGGAAGTTTTAAAGTGTTATTTTTTAAAAAATGTTTGTAACTTTGTCGTCTGATGCTGGGAAATGAGTGTTTTTGGTTTGAACATTTGGTTCAGGACTTGACAAAGTGGAAGAATCGTCGCAGAAGCACCAAGTCTGAGCTTTTCAGGAAGTCCCAGGACCGGGAGCATGTCATTACCCAGATGACCAATGGGGCTGAGGCGAGCTGTGACATTCAGGAAGCTCAGGGGGGGTTAATGAAGAGGTGTGTGTATTTGTGTTTGCACCTACACATGTAATAGAACTTTTTTCTATTCACAAAAATGTTGAAAAATGTTCTGACAGTTTCTCTTTTGGTGTTTTTGGTATCAGTCATTATAATGTTTCCTCTTTGTCCCTAGCGACCAGTTGCCATGGAGGCACAATGCTTCTCCCCGTCCTTACTCTACCCCTCCTCTATCAAAACCCTCGAGCGCTGACCTCAGGCCTCGTACTCGAGCTCCTCTGGCCCGCAGCGCTGCCACAGAGGAGCCATTCAACCCCAACAACCACACTCGGGTGAGACTATAGATGTTTCAGTTTTTGGTTTTGACCTTTTAATGGACAGTTTGGTTTAAAAAGTGCAGTTTTATGGAGGTGTCTGTATCTTACCAGCAGTCAAAGCAATGTCTGCCTGCTGGGGAAGTTTTTGGGGGAAATGGGACAATTCCCATCACAAATGCTTCTAGCAATTTAATTATATTTGTCAAATCTTAACAAGTTAATAGATGCATACACTTTTTAACAAAACAAATACATAATTTATATATATTACTTTGCAAATTTACTCTGTTTTTAACCTGTGTCTTCTCAGGAATCCTCACTGGGAGAAGAGACCCACTTTGCCTCTTTGGCCTCATATGGAGCAGGAGCTACCACACCTTCTCTAGATCGTCCTTTCACCTCTCAGAGCCAGTCTCCTTTCCAGTCCTCAACAGAACAGGCTCAGCCACAATTCATGTTAAAAAGTCAAATCTCCTTTCTTGTTACGGCCCAATCAAGCAAAGTTATACAATCAAATGGTCAGAATCCTGCTTCATCCATGTCAAGTCATGAAAAACCTCCCTTCAACCTTGAGTCAAAAGATGCATCTTTTCGTCCAGATGCATTTCATCAGGTTGGAGTTGATGCTACTACTGAGAATTTCCTGGATCCGATCCACAAATCCCAGGAAGAGAATCAGAAATTCTGCTGGGATTCAGCAGCGAATGGGAGAGCCGTGCAGGCTGCAGAGAACTCCAAATGCTCATCTAGAACTGTATCGTGGTCCCGCTCAGCCAGCCTCCCCCGAGGTTACCGGCGGTCTGAGAGTTCCCTCTCTTTCTCATCTGCAGCCACCACTAGACCCTCTGTGACCAAGCAGTCCAGGGTGTCCTCACTACCTAAACCCTGCAGTGTGAGTTTGTCTTTCTTACATTGTTCACTGTTGACTACAAACAATTTTTTATCCTTTTCAGCTTGATAGAATTTAATTTGTGATGTCATAAAGTGAGCTAGATGTAGAGAAACTGGTAGAAATGCTCTGTAGCTTTTTATCAAGAATAAGACACAGAACAAAAGTAGGAAATATGTTGTAGACCTATGGTGTGATTGTTTTGTTTTGCTAAAATGTTCATCTTTTCTTCCAGGTTGATGATCATCAGGGTTTGCTGTTGAACAGGCAGAAAGGAGATTCTCTTCCTTCATCTCCTGTATCGTCTCTAAAGAGACAGACTGCTGCCGCCAATCTGAGGGGTCAGTACCAGGCGTCGATCCGACAGAGGAAAGCCATTCAGGCGAGGCAGAACAGCTCGGAGCATAGAGAGGTCAGCAGTGTTGGTTCCTCCAGTCAGACCAGCAGCTTCCCCCGCCAGTCCTCCACTCAGACTCCGCCTTTCACAAACCTGCAGTCCTACAGCTACAAAAACTCACCTCTCGCGTCTAATGCAAATTACTCAAAGGTAAGTTAATTAAATTAGCTCACAGCGTCGTACATCTGTGCACCTAAACTCTAAAATCTGAAGGATCTGGATTTTAATAAATTGTTCTTGATGACATAATTGAATAAACTTTGTTTAAGTGGATAAAAAGCAGTAAAATGATAATCAGTGCCTCGACCTACTGAGAGAAATAAACCAGGTCATTTGGTACTGGGATATAATTATTAACCCCTAGAATGAAATCGCTTTTAATTTAAAAAAATGAAAAGCACAAAGAAATAAAGCAATGCAAATAAAATGCTTTAGGTAGCAAGTATACAGTTATCGCAACCAAAACAATCTACATTATAGTATTGATGTCAGAGAGACCAGTGTCCTCATTAGGACTGTTCAAGTAAAAAACGATTAAATAAGAAAACTGAACCAGAGGACTAAACATTTCTGCATAAGCTTTAAAAATAATGAAGCCTCAAATTCTGGTTTATAAACATAAATTAACTGAATACTTTCAAAATGTTGCACTGATGTAAGAATTCTTGTTGCTGAACTTTAGTTTAAAAATAAAAAATACAACTCCATACATGTCATATTTTGCAAAAGCATTGATACGCTTTATGAAATCGGTGTTTATTTATAGGAAAAAACCTTCTTTACCACTTAGAACTCTACCAGCTCATTAGTCAGCTTTAAAATAGCCCATTAAAATGCTTCAACAGCCAACTAATATCATGAAATTGAATATAGTGATATATAATGTTGACATTTTATCTGTTCAATAAGATTAGTGCAATTATTACTGACAATTTTCAGTAATTCTATGTAATTTTTTTAGGCAACATTTTAGATTAAAAACTGTATATAATGTATTTTCAACTTTTAAAAAATGTCCTATTTTAGGAGCCCTGTGGGAGATCACTCTGAGAGCAGCTGTTTATTTAGTGAATTTTATTCGTCACTGAGTTGAGAAAATGACCCAATTAATTTATAATGAAAATTAGTTTGAGCCTGATATTTAATATATGAATGCCACCTTAATTAATGACTACATTAAATAATGCTTTTATGTTATTACAGACAAAATGAACTGGATTATGGGAGTTTTATTTTTCTTTTAGTTGCTGTGTAAACTAGAAAATAATCCTAGGTCCCATGTGGATGTTCTACTGAATCAGCAGAAATAACTGAAACAGTTCAGCTGAAAAAAGAGACAAAAGGTCAACTGACCAATCATAAAAGCACAGGTTTTAACAGCTGAGAGGGAAAATTAGGTCTACCAGCCGTTTATCTTGAAGCACCTTCTTTTTTTCTTTCATCCATTGACATCATGTTAGATTAATTTACTTTTACAAACATATTTTGTATTATAGCCTTAAAACTAAAGGAGAGCCCAATTATTTGGGGACACTTTTGCAGCGATGTAACAGTTGAAAGGCAATGAAGCCTTTCATTTTAACAAAAAATAAAAATAGTCTTTGGATCGCTGGTATTTAGTCATTTCAGCCTGAGCTACAGTTTATAGTTGGGTTTTATCTGCCAAGTACACTTTTTGTTCTTAAAGCAAATGAAAATATCATTTCATTTCCAGTGTCTTTGGCTGGCTAGTCATAAGTTATTATACTGCAGCTTTATTAGTTTAATATTGGATACTTAAACTCTGCAGAAATGATTATAATGGACAAACAGCCTCTTATTAAGATGAAAACAATTGGTAATAAAGTTTGTCTCTAGCTATAAAACTGAAGTCCCAAGAAAAACACTTAACGGTAAATTTTTATTGAACTTCTTCAGCTATTGAATCAAACATTTAGAAACATTCTTTAAATCTCTTTAGTGTCTTCATTTATTTGGTTGAGAGAATAGAACACAAGCTGATATATCAATGTCATAATTTACTAAATCTATGAATACATGGAGCTAAATGAGCATCGCAAAGAAGAAATAATAAAAACCTGGCTAAGCATTCAGAGTATCCGTTACTGTACTTGTGTAGCAGGTTTCAAGTTTCCACCAGGAAGCAGAGGACATTGGATCACAGGGTGTCCCCTTTACGTGTGTGTGTGTGTGTGTGTGTGTGTGTGTGTGTGTTTCAGGTTGATCATAGTGACATGAGAGTGAGCCTGGCTCTTAAACCCAACAGTGTACCAGACTTTGGTTTCCAGACTCACTGGGATTCCACAGGAGTGAGAATAAAATTCATCCAACCAGGTAGGACTTTAGTTTCTCCTTGAAGATATTACAATCAGAGTAAAAGTGTATTGGAAGTTTTAGTCTGGGCTCTGGGGAAAGTGGTGACAGAAGTGGTAATTCTATTTTGTTCTTGCATAAAATGGACACATTAAAACACACTCCAATTTGCTGCTAGACTTTTGGGTTAGGAAGACAAACGCATAATGTGAACTCAGGTTAGAGTTAGAGGGGTGTTGGAGATGTTTGTGGTTCAGTTTTTAGACAAAATGCTCTCTGAAGGGGTGAGCTTTAAATAATAGATTAGTTTAATTACTCATATTTTGGCCATTTTGAGTTGTACTTCTGTGTAAAAGTAAATAACATCTCGTTTAGATGACTTCCTGAATGGCCAGTTTGGGGAAAATAGTGTCTGAGAGAACTGAGCTAATGGCTAGTTTGGATACAGCCAAATTTATGTTGTCTAAACAATTTTAACCTCTAAAATGTAATGTCAGTTCATGTTTTTATAAACTTTTACAGTCATCAATTCCTCTGCATGTTTTTGGGCAGAAATGTCAAAATCCTGCCAGACTAGACTCCTAGATGGACTGACAGTGCTACATTTAGCTGCTATTGGTGATATTTAAACTTGACTAAACATGGAATTTTATCTAAATAACCATGGAATGCAAAGCTCTCAGTGGTGTAAAGGTCTCTGGAATAAAGTTCGGTGATTTGATATGAATTCTTAGATTGGAGCTGTTTGAAGGCTGCAGCAAATCACTCTGGGCTTTGCTACACTCAAACTAGTCATTAGCTTATCAGTCCTGAATGATGTAAACTCTAAACAGAAGCTGTTCAAGAATTCATCTAAAATGGGTCAGAAATTGACTTTTAAAATTTTTACAAAAAGCCACACTTAAATATGACAAATATCCCTTTTGAGGATCTCTATTACCAGATCTAACTATTACATAATGTGCAGCTAAAGGCTTGCTGAGCAGTTTTCAGCTCCTCTGTGGATCAGAAACCTATAAAAAAATTCCCTGTGACTTCAACCTTAAGCATAAATAATTAACATGCTCCAGAGGTGTCACTTACTTGCTGCTTTGTAGTTTGGCTCAGTGACCCACTTCTCTGTTTGAATCAGCAAACCAAGTTGTTTTTTTACTGAAAATATTTGTGAAGCTTCAACTCTACTGTTACGGCTCTCGTGATTCTTGATCTTGTCCTGATGTCCGTCCGTCCCACAGGCAGTCCAGCAGAGCTCTGCCGGCTGCGTGTGGACGATGAGATTGTGGCAGTTGACGGAGCTGCAGTGGCTCACCTGACCTACAACCAGTGGAGGGATAAAATGGCATCTTCCCTGGAAACTGGGAGTCTGACCATGGACATTCGACGCTATGGTATCAAGGGTAACACGATGAGCCTGAAATGTTTTGACTACCTCCTAAATCAGTTTTTCTTTCAGTTTATTTACCGATGCTTTGTAACTATTTTATTAGACTGGAGCACCAACAGTGACGGTCATCCCAACCAGCCTGGACAAAGCAGGATGACCCTCAATCTGACTAATGCAGCGCCTGTTCTCATAGGTTACACTGATCGCCATGCCAACAGCGTGGCCCCTTCAGAAACAGACACACAACGATCCAAATTTAACTGGCAGACGGACCATGTGAGCAATTATTTTGGCAGACTTATTACACAATGTCTCAAAGCTTTTCTAATGTTTTCTGTTATTTATTAATTTTATTTTATTTTTTTTACAAATTCAGGAAATGCAAAGTAAATCCATGGATGGAGCTCTGTCTGAAAACTCCAGTAGAGCCAGAAGTAAAGGTAAAACGATTGGAAACACTTGTTCACTCTTTTGAACAATATCCAGTCATGTTTATTCACCATAATTGTTCTTCGTTTTCATGTAGACTGTAATAATATTACTAAGAAAATTCAGAAAAGAAGGGCAGACTTTTTCAATCAGACAGGTAAAACACCAGCACTTCCAGTAGCTCCTTGTGAAGCAGCTTCGGTGGCCGATGCTTGGCTTGGTTAGTGCAGTTCAAGAAACTTTGCATGTTCATAATCAGCTGCTAATTCATATAAATCAAAACATGTACAATAATGTGTTGATTGCCTTTTTATTCATAATACTGGAGCTGAAGTACTTCATGTGACACTCGATTTAAAAAAAAATAAATAAATAAATAAAAAATAAAAACCTGAACATAATTATTAGATGTGATGATTTGTTCAAACCACATAAATAAGTAATAACTGAAGTGATCTTCTGTGGCATGCTGGTATATGCACATGGCTGGTATATGCACATGGCTGGTATATGCACATGGCTGGTATATGCACATGCACACAATGTGCATATCTGACTGGAGAGGTCAGAGTTCAGCTTTTATTAAAGAATCGGCGTATGAGTATTCAATTAACTGATGGATTATTCGATGGAGAATTTAATTACTAAAATATTTTATAGCTGCAGCCATAAATAATATATAGACCTGCTACTTTAAATACTGCTATGTTTTAAACTAATTTAACCAAATAAAATTCCGAACATATTTTAGCTCCGTCACATATAAATTAGTTTATGCAAATGATGTCAGGAGGCAGCACTTGGCACAGTCTTACTAAACAACCACAGGAGTGACGGCACTGATTTCTGACTACCTTTAACCTAAAAGCCTGCAATGACATGCTCTGTGTGCAGTTTCACTGTAGCATCCCATGTTCTGTGTGCAAAGTAACAGGTTGCAAATCTGACTATTTATGATGGATTATTTTGCGGCTGTCCTCTGTGGTTGTTAATGGATCTGATGTTTGTCCTGCACCGGCTTCTCTCTCCAGGCTCTGCAGGAATCAGCTCATGGGTTTATTTGTGCGGTAAATGTTTGCGCTGCCTGTTTTTGTTTACTTTGAGCAGCTTGCTAGACATTAAAGTCTCCATTTGCTGAGCATCAGCAAGTGTACAAAGGAGATTGGTGTTTGTCAGATGACGCATGGATTTCTTCTTCTTTGTGTGTCCTGTTGCTCTTTGCTGAACAGTTTCTTTTTCAGCGTTTTCATTGTGGCTTCTTGAAGCTGGGGTTATATTAGACCAGGGTGCTGATTCACATTGTAGGCCTGCTGATGCAGAGCTCCTGATCCCGAGTCAGGACCGATTGGCTTCAAGTTATTTAATTCAGTTCTGCTGCTGTAGATTTATCGGCAGTCTTTTTTTTTTTTTGTGCATCATGGTTGATTTTTGCTTTTTAGTGATTGTAGATAAAAGCACAGGTGGCCTAAAACAAGGCTGTTCTGATTGACCTTTATTATGAGTTTGTACCACAGTAAAATTCTCCAAAAACTGAACGTTTCTAATGTAACCTCAGACTTTATATGCTGTGTGTAAACTTATCTTTATGCAATGTTTGTTTTTTGAACTAACTGACTGATCTTTTCACACAGGAGGTTCTGAATCTGCCATATCAGATGTAAGTTACCTAGTCAGAGTATAGATTCAAGCGTGCTCATACATATTTAAGAACGTATTAAATTTAAATTCTGTTTGTGCACTGCCAGCTCCAGGTGCCCTCCCTGAGTCCCTCCACATCCAGCTGGTCGTGGAACCGTGAGGAGGATCGAAGGCGTCAGGAGAAGTGGCAGGAAGAGCAAGAGCGCCTCCTACAGGTTCAAACCTCATGACAAACAGCTCAACTCAGTGATGACAGTGTTTACGGGCGTAGAGGTGAGGTTCAGTACTTTTATCGTTTAGGAGCAATACCAACGGGACCAGGAGAGGCTGGAGGCAGAGTGGAGAAGAGCACAACAGGATGCAGTAGAAGGCAGGAGGTCACAGGTAGGATTTCTAATGCTACATTTCTATTTACCTTCTTTTAGTCCAACACAACAGCTTGGATTAATTTTGGTTAATTTGTATGATACAGCTGAAACTGATGTATTTGTTCTTTTCAAGCTCTTTCAGAGTGCTTGTACTGGAGTAAGGAATTAATTTTATCACTGAACACTGACTTTTTTTTGTTATTTGGAACTTTTATGTTCATGTTTCTGCACTTTTTGTATCTAAATTTCTGCCATCGTACTCTTACTGATGGGATTTAAAATAAAATGTATCCAACAATTTTTATATTTATCTACCTCTCCTGGTAAAAGTAATTCTTTAATTTCCTAAAGTTGGCTTTTAAACATTTTTTAGCACCTTAAAACACCAGATATCAGCTTAGGTTTAAAATTGAATAATTCTAAAGATTCATGTTTTTGCTCTTCCTGTATAACGGCAAATATATTGTTTCTATATAATAAAATCTAAGGTTTTCCCTGAATTGTTAGACTAATATAAATAAAAACAGAAAAATAAAATGTTAATCATCATCTGTTTAAAAGTATTGCTTTTTTAAAAACTGGAGATGGTTTAAACCTGCATAAACCTTTTATCCTCCTGTATTTAAAGGAGAATTCCTATGAGGTGGCCAGTGGTCCTGAGAGGTTCACCAGCGCTCTGTTCTACGCAAATGGACTGACGAAGAAAAACAGAGAAGACGATCAGAATCCCGACCAAGAAGATCTGAAAGAGTCGGAGATAAATCAGAGTTCTGCTCAAAGAGTGCAGAATGGCAAGATTTCTGAAAATGATTGGTAAATTAAGCTTTTCTTTGTGTGCTGATGTCCTCAAAATGTATCTAGTAGACGTTGCATGGTGTAAGAATATATTTTTAATATTTGCTGGTGTGCCTCCTCCTGCTTCGCCTGGGTCTAATTGCTGCTAACGCTGAACATCAGGGCTGAGGGCTCCTGTGGTTTTGCTCGACTGTCCCCTGCACACAGGTCAGAATGAGCTTTGCTTGGTTTTCAGCACTTTGATTTAAACTCACTGCAAAAAATAACCCAAAACAACTTTAAAATATGTGCAGATCTTAGTATAATGCACCAATCTTACATTTGCTCCAACTTAAATTAAATGTCAAAACGTGAAGAAATCTGTTAAGTGGGCACTAATTTGTCTAAGCTTCTTGCTAAAAGTTGGGAGTGACATTTGTTCAGAGGACCTAAACATAAATTGCACGTCTCAACATGTAGTGTTTAAATTTAGATTCCGATGTAACTTGTTTTGTTTCTTTAACAGGGCGATATCCCTGTCTACTTCAGCGTTGTCAGAACCTTACAAGCAAACTAGAGGTTGAGTTGCCTTTCCTCTAGGAATATTTATATAATTTTTTTTATTTTTTGCTCATGCATTGGTTTAACCTCCAAATTGTTTTAGTTGATCAAAGAAGATTGGGGCGCTCCATGTCCAAAGCAGAGCTGGAGAGGCAGCAGATTTTGGAGGAGATGAAGAAAAGGACTCAGCTTCTGACCGACAACAGCTGGATACGTCAGCACAGCAGCAGTTTCCACAAGGAGCCCATTGATGTTGCTGCTTGCATGAAGAGGTGATCCCAGTATTTGTACGGCGCCCAAATTGAAATATTTTTTGATGCAGTTTCTGATTTTCATATTTCGTCCTTTCTGTCTTGTTTTTGTTCTGCAGATACGAGTCTCTGGATAACCTGGACATGTTGCGTCATTCTCCAGACTCGGCTGCAACCTTTTCCTACCCTCGCCCACATTCATCTGCTGGAGGTTACGGCACCCCGACGAGAAACGCTGCTTCCCGCTACAGCACTGGATCCATACCATCTCAGAGAAATCCGTACATGGATTCCTCTCACCTCACCAGGTAAAGTTTTGTGCACCACTCTCTTGTGCAAGTCTTATTTATCTACATCTTTTTACACATTCTGGCCTCACAGTGTTAACATGTGCTGCCCCAGGATGGTGAGTGGCATGAGGACTTGCTGTGTGTGTGAGCGTGTCCTGGGTAGTGGGGCAGCCATGGTCATAGAGACCCTTAGTCTCTGCTTCCACCTGACCTGTTTCCAGGTGAGAGGTTATGAGTGGGTTAACGTCTGGTCACAAAAGCGGTGCTCCCTTTAAATAATTAGACTTGCTCTCTGTCACCCAACATTACAACCAGGTTTTTTTTTTTTTGGTGCTTAATTTGGGGAAAGTATCCAGTTAATGATGTGTCCCTGCCATGACCTTCAATGAGGTCAAAGGAGACTGGAGTCCTTATTTTTTTTGGTTTTTTTAAGCATGATTTCTGTAACTTTTCACTTCACACTCTGAGCTGATCATTCTCTTTCTAGTCTGTAAAGCCTCTAGACCATCGACATGTATAACTAGATTCAGGAAGTTGAAGCCAAAATAAAATGATTGCCCCCTAGTGGCTAGGTCCAGTATACATTTTAAGTCCAACATTTTCATGTAAACAAATGGACATTTTTCATTACAAAAATCTAAAAATACACATCGGATAATATTTTTCAGATTTTCTGTTTAACTTGTGCTTAGGACACCATTATTCTTTGTAGGGAGTAGGCAGAATCAGCTCCACATCCTGAGTGAGCAGACTCCAAAATTCCAACATGGCAACTCCTGTAAACATGATATTTTGGCTTCATTTTTGAGATGGGTGCTAGTCAATTTGTCCCTCAACCATATTGCACTCAATTTGTTTAATTTATGTTGTGCATTTAACATATATTCACACTTCACATTCATATAGCCCATGCACTGCAAACCCTGGGCACTTTGTGCATGCACTGTTCTGAGCACAATGTGACCCTGCACAGGATGAGTCTGGTTTATTTCAAAGTTGGCCACCAGGTCCACATTGGCTTTATTTTATTGTCAACATTAATATATGCCATAGTCCTTTTTTGCATTACTCGTATCGCTACGACATAACGTGCATTTGTACAGAGGCACTGGCCTCATGCATGCTTTATTTTAATAAACTCATCACTACATTAAATTGTCTAAAATGGGTCACATGTGTGACAGTCTTTACAGTGCCAGTTTACCTGCTTGTTTTTTGCAAACATACAAATGATTTTAGAACGTTTCAGATTGTAAATAATCATCAAACCTCATCTTTATTTCTAGTATACTCCGGTGGATCTAATCATGTTCGGCTTCGTTTTGTACCCTAAAAAACACGGGTACAAAGACCAAATGTGCTAAAGTACCATATAGCAGAGGGATGAATTGACCCTTTGTCTATCTTTGTGTCGATGTTCTGGACTGATGCTCACAGATGTTTTTATTAGCTGAGAGGGAAAAGACTGCTTTCTATCACACTTTGCTTTTAGATGCTAATTGTGAAAGTCTCACTGAAAGGGGATCCCCGGAATTAGTTGTCATGAATCATTAGCACGTAGGTGTGAAAGTCATTTCACGTTCTGTTCAGTTCAGTTCCACGCAGCCAGACATGCATGTAATTATTATTTACTTAAATTAGATTTATGTGGGAAATGGAGCTAAGTTTTTCTTGTGCTTTGGTGGTGGACAGTCTGGAGTGGTATCAGCTCTGACGGCTCACATTAAAGGTCAGCTGAATTTTCTTTTTGAGTTGGCCTTGATCCTTTTCTCACTTCTCCATCGTCCCAGTGTGTGGGCTGCCACCAGCATCTCGGAGGAACAGAGAGCGGCGTCCAGGTCCGTGTCCGAAACGGGAAGCCCTACTGTGATCACTGCTATTTCCTACTCGGGTGTGAGTATTGTTCTTATGTGACGAACAGATTCTGGCTGAGACTTTCTAAAAAATATCTAGATATACCTCATAATCTCTGCACCATGTCCTGTAAATTGTTTTCCTTTAAATCACTATAGATGCTTTTAAAAATGTCCTGTTTAATATTTTTACCTTTTTTGTGTGTTTTAGCCACTGGTGCTTTCATCATGTGACCATCATGAAGTGCTCCAGATTGAAGAGTAAGCCTTTAAGGACTGAACATCCTGCCCACATAGCCAATCCATGACTTTGTTTCCTGATTATTTTTGTTCAAATAAACTCTAAAAAATGGTACAAAATCCTGACGATTTGACCACAAAAGCTTCTTAACAGCTGTTTTTATCAGGGGGGTGGTGTTTAGCTTGACTGTCCTTTTTTGTTAATTTAATTCAGAGAATATCTAGATATAATATATTAAATAAAATGTCAAAATGTTTAAGCCTTTTTTCTTTTGGAAGCTATTGTTGCTATTTATCTCATTTGTGTGCTATGTACCATCTTTACTTAGCAGTGCATTACTATATCAGGTTTATTTTGAGGCTCTTGATGCATTTTAACATTCACCAAAGCACTTTCTGTTCTGTTGTAATGTCACAAAGTGCACATTGGGTTTGCTCACTGATTTATAGGATGCATCTGTTATTTTTCACAGAAAATTCATCTTAACTTGAAATGTTTTTTTTTCTTTCCTTTTTTGTAAATAAAGTGCACTGAACTAAACCCAGCTGACTTTCTAATTCATTTGTGCACCACATGGTGGCATCATTGGTCTCACAGTAAAATTATCTGTTTGAAATGCATAAAACTATTTCAGGCCTCTGTTGGAGCAAAGGCAAACCTTCACATATTTTACAACTGCAGTGAACACAAATGCACTTCTATTTTGAATGAAATGGCCATTGTGGCATGTGCTAATGGCTTCATCTGAGTGCAGTGGAATTTTATACTAATCACCAAATAAAGCTAAAAGCCAGCCAAAATAATCTGAATGCAAAAAATGAAATGTGCAGCGCACTATCAACAGAAGTTTAGCCTGCCTCGGTCGAGCTGAGAGGTTGCACCTTCTGTGTTAATCTTTCATTTTGTTGTGTAATGCAACATCACTCTCTGGTTGTGTAACACACCAACATTTCTTAGAGGTTCTACAGGGTTGGTGTCTGCTTGTTTAACTTTGTAGTGACTTGTAAGAAACTTTAACTGACTCAGTGAATCAGAGTTCATGTTTATGTTGAATACATTTGAGGCAAAGTGCAGTAAGTAGGTCATGAAACCTGCTGGTTGTTAACATAAAGATATACTTTTTTGAATAAGTTTTCCTTTTTTATTTTTTTGATTTCTATAGTAATGTTGAGACTGACTTGCACAAACCTGTGTCTGTGTTACTCCCAGAACAGAAGTCTGAACATGCAGAGTGAAATTTTTTTGCTTCATTTTGTTGGCATAGAGATTGTACTAGAGGGTGGTTTTATTTATTTATTTTTATTTTTTTACTTGGGACAGTTTCTTAGTTAAAAATAATTACAATTTTGATTGGAACTGAAAGCATTCGTCACTAAAGTGAACACTGAAAAACTGGTTACATTTATTGGAAGCTAAAATCAACAAGTAAAAATCTGCAATGGTATAAAATGTACAGAGGTTTATTTCCTGACATTTTTTAAAACCATTTCCAAAATCAATCTAAAATGCACAAATAAAGCATTGGCTTAAAAGCCAAAAGTCTAGATTCTCAGTTGTCTGACGTGGCAGTCCTTCAAGGGATTTTTTTTTTCCCCTTTAAGCAAACTGGAATTCTTTCTTTTCTGGAGATCTTTTTGCTTCTTTTTTGAAAAGTTTTCCCAATTGAAACTGAAAAGTGGGACTTCTGAGCATTTAAACTTCATCAGCTTGTTATGCAAATAAACTGACAGATTAGTGGATTGCATTTAAGTTTCTAAAGTTTGAAAGAATCAAGTTCTGAAATAGTTTTAGGGCTGCAGAATAAGTGTATTGTCAATGCAATATATGCAATATCATTAAGGCAGAGCATGGCTTGGATTGTAATAAATCACCTTTCAAGTGGCATGCATCTCCATTTTGAGCTAATGCAGTGGTTCCCAAAGTTGGGGTCAGGACCCTACTGTGGGTCCTGAAACAACAAATGGGGATCCTGGGATTTTGCCTTCTACAGAACTGAAAGTGAATCATTGCTAATATTCTACATATGCCCTAATTGTTACAAACAGTTGAATAAATAAAATACTTGTAAATGTATTTTCATTATGTCCTTATTTAGTTTATTAGCAGTGTTTGTATCATTTTGCCAGTGATGGTTTTGGTCACTGTTATTTTGTGGGTCAGAGGCCAAAATGTTTGGGAACAACAGATCTAATGGACCCTCTGCTCTTCATGCTCACACCTGGTTTAGAGGATAGTGGCCAAAATGCTAAAACACATTGAGGTTGTTGTGGCATTGCACAATGAGAGGAAATGTGGGTTTTTTGCAACGAATATATCGCAATATTCAAGAAAATCACATTTGTTTTTTTTTAGCAGCCCTGATAGTTTGTTATTAGACATACTTCCATAGTAAAAAAATTCATTCCTAAAATGCAAAATGTACAAGTTCTTCATTTTGATATAAAAGAATAGTTTAAACTCATCCTACAGTTCCTACATAAAACTGCTGCTCACTTACTTTCTTCAGTTGTTGACGAATGCTATTTTTTCCACCTTTTTTTTTTTTTTTTTTTTTTTTAGCCACAAAGCTTTGCAAGGGCATTGAAAACTCCACATCTTTTGTTCAGGGCTGAGAGGAAAAAAAGGTTTTGTATTATATTTGGCGATGTGACTCACAGGAAACTGCTGAAACAAGGTCGACGCAACAAAAAAAGGAAGAGAAAGTTTATACCCTCAGACATTTTAGAGGAGAAGTGCTCTGAAATGGCAAATGTTTCACTATAGCGGCTAAAAGGACGTGTGGGTTTTTTTATTGGGTCTATAAGACGAATTTCTCAAAAATGTGGACATTTAAAATGCTGGCTTGTTATTAGAGGTGACAGTTGAGTCATGTTAATTTGCTTGGGTGTGTCTTTTGTGTGAATAAACTCTGAACTGGAAGTGCACAAAGGTGGCAAATGAAGCAGCTGTTTCTCAGAGGAAGTTGTTTGAAAGTTATACATCTGCTGTTAATCACACACAACTCTCCACGGCTCTTTTTTATCACCTGACAGTTTTATATTTACTATTCTAAAGTCCAACAGGGTTACAAAAATATTGTTCAGGTCACAAGAGCAGTTTGTTGGAGCCGTCTGTCCTGTCAGTCAGCACTCAGGGATGGAAATGGTTTTACTTTTCACTGCAAAGGGGTTCTGTTGCAAGAGAGGGTTCACTTCCTCAAAGACAAAAGTCAAAACTTTTTTCCTGCCACTTCCTTCAGTTTAGGATGAAACCAGTGACTCTGGCTTGAGCCATTCTATACCACAAATATACTGGAAACGGCAGACGGGTCAAACAGAACAAGCAGGCTGCTCAGACGTTTGTTCAAATTTAACATGAGATGGAAGAACTGATCATCCGGAGGGTGTTTACAGAGCAGAGATATCAAACTTGGCTCATCTGTCTCACTCCACTGATTCTTTTTATCAGAGGATTTCAACAGGAGATCCTGTTGGTTTCTCCCGTAATTACTAGAATGGAATGTATAATCCAAAACCCAACCAGTAAAGCCTAATTAAAGGTTGAACTCAGACTTTTGGACCACAAACAAGCTGACAGCAGTTTAATTGTGCAGCTTTAAGAAACTGTAATTGAGTAGTCCTGAGAACTGGTAATGGAAGAGGTCTGTTTGGAGCTTTATTACATTTCGAGAGAAAAACCCTGACCTCACTCTTCACTAAAGAATCTAAAGAATCCTGAAAGCTTAATGTGATTTTGGGGTATAGGGAAAATCTTCTAGGTTATTTTTCATGTGGGAGAGGCTCGGAGATGCCCCAAAGCTGTTTATTAAGCTACAGGAAACGGTACATCACTTAAAACTGTTCTCAGAGGTTCTGTGAGAGGCTCTTTGTTCACTTTATTAATGATTAAACGTTTCCTGACAACCAGCTCTTTGTCCGTCCTGTGTGGAGGAATTCCTTTTATTTTGTGTTATCTTAAAATGTTCTTAAACTCGTATTCAAAAAAGAATTCTTCCACTGCATTTTTGTGACACTGAACAATATAATTCATTATTTGGAATTTCCTACAACTTTCTGATTGTGCTTTTTTTTAAAAATAAGACAAACTGGTTTGCTTTTTTGCTTGTGAATCTCACTGGAAAGCTCAATGACTTTTTCAATCTCAAGCATGGCACATACCTCTTTTATTTGTCTTTTGAGTATTAGCCTAACATAGGCTGTCTCAGGAAAATGAAGAGGGACAGTTCAGCGCATCCTGTGGGACAAACCTCGCTGTAACGTTCTCCAGAACCCTACAGACAGCTGTATGTTCAGGTCAAAGGGCAGGCAGGCAGGCTCGTGTGGAATGTGCTTTTAACGATCCTCACTTGAGCTGTAATCATGTCTAAATATGAGGTTTGTCTGGTTTTTTCCCTCAAGTAAAGAAGATGATTATTTTTTAAAATGTCCTTAGTTGGTTTTGTGAGGCTGTATTTAGGGTAAGCTTAGAGGGTTTTTGGCATTTTGACATGCTTATAATGAAAAAATGTGCTGCCGTTAAGCAAATACAGTCTTTGCTGTGTTTACAGTTCTTATGTTGGCTTGCAAGCATTTTTTAGAAAATTGTTTTCCATCCAATAATATACAGTGGTGTGAAAGTGTTTGCCTCCTTCCTGATTTCCTGGACTGTTTTGTGATTGTCGCACTTTAAAGTTTCAGATCAAACTAATTTAAATATTAGATGAAAATAACACGAGTTAACAAAATGCAGTTTTCTAAACGAAGGTGTTTATTATTGAGGGGAAACAAGATCCAAACCTGCATGGCCCTGTGTGAAGAAGTGATTCCTCCCCCATTACAACACTAACTGTGATGTATCTCATCTTTAGAAAGCCAAGCTCAATTTCTCCTGCCTTATCCAGGCCTGATTATTCCCACACCTGTTCTCAATCAAGAAATCACTTAATTAGGCCTTGCCTGACAAAGTGGAGTCGACCAACTCATCCAAGAGGTCACAAAACACCCTACATCTGAAGATCTGCAGACCTCACTTGTTACACTCAGAGTTCATGACTCCACTAGAAAGAAACGGGGCAAAAATGATCTGCATGGTAGAGTTCTAAGACAAAAACCAGTGCTGAGCAAAAGGAACAAAAACTCATCCCAGTTTTGCCAGAAAACATCTTGAAAATCCCCAAAACTATTGGTGTGCATGTCATTACAGCTGGCACAAAATGAACAGCATTCCAGAAAATGGACTTCATGCAAACAGTAAAACATGGTGGTGGTGGTGTAAAAGGTTTGGGCCTGTTTTGCTGCCTGAAGACTTGCAGTGGTAAATGGAATCTTGAACTCTGTCTGCAAAAACATCCTGAAGGAGAATGTCCGGTCATCTGTTCATGACCTGAAGCTGAAGAACACCTTGGTTCTGCAGCAGGACAATGGTCCACAACACACCAGTAAGTCCACCTCTAAATGGCTTAATAAAAACTAAAGACTTTGGACCTCGTCAAAGTTCTGACTTGAATCTGACTTAGATGCTGTGTCATGACCTTAAAAAGGCAGTTTATGCTAGAAAACCCTCTACAATTCTGCAATTGCTAGTTATCACAAATGCTTGTTGTTGCTAAGGGTGGCACACCCTGTTATTAGGTTTAAAGGGCAAGCACTTTGTCACACCACTGTATGTTCATGTTGGGCTGGAAAAGTAGCAGAAACAAAACGCTTTCCAATGACAGCGTTACTGGCTCAAAACTCATTTTAGAATTTTGTGCTTTAATTAAATGACTTGGAATTTTGAAATAAATGCCAAGTTTATGGTTACACAACATTTGAATGCTAAATTGAGCTATAAAGCCACATCTGCTATGATCTCAGGCTTTACATACTTGGTAAATACCGCTCTGGTGAAGTATTTTGCACAAAGTACAAAAGTAATCATAATCTTACAGGAAGAAGCGTAAATAAATGTGACCTTAGAAGAAGTCCTAGAGGCCTACACTCTCACTCGCTGAGGATGATGGGGTTTTTCACTAGTGGACTTTGAATTAGGTTCTTTCACGTCTTGCCCTTTTAAAAAGCCTTGAGAGGGAGGTAGAGGGGAGCTGCACTTCTTGTGAAAGGAAACCTGCTGCAACACCAGCAGGGGAGGAGGATGCTCCCTCTCTTCCTCCCTATTCCCTGCAGCTGATTGATGCTGGCAGCCTTTTACCTTTTAGTTTACCGGCACAGCGCAAGGCTTGGCTTTGTCACTGTGAGCTGCAGCAATCTCCGGTCTGCTGCTGGGAGCTGAGAGCAGCTCAGCAGAGACTGGCGACATTTACACACTCCCTCAGCCTAGAAGAAAAAAACCAAACGGTACCAGACAGACGAGAAGAAAAAGCTTTTAGGTCAGAGACTCGGAGGTAAGAGACAGTCAGTGGAAGTTCAGTCCGTCTGTGGCTACACCTGGTTATTGTCCTGCTGCTGGCTGTCGCCATGACATGCAGCTTGCAAGTGGTTTAAAAGAAAGTGTGTTCTCGCAATAGTTGAAAACATCTAGAGAGGAATTTAAACACGCCATGACAGTTTTATGTGCACATCAGCCAGCTGCTGTTTTGCTCAAAACACTTGTTGGTTAAGGACCTTCTAAAAGAAGCATATAACTGAAAAACATAAAAGGTTAAATTATTTTTGTGCTAAATGCACAAATGGCATGAATTTGTCAGGTTGATCAAATGTTCTTCCACTGAGCGCAGGTATCTTTATGCTGTAATAAATCATTGTGATAATATTTTGGTTAATCTGATCCATCAGATCAAATTTGTAGCAGAGCTTTGACTAGTCAGGCTTGTAAAAGAACAAAAGCTTTCGTCAGCCTTGCAATAGGAACATAGTTTTGCCTCAGACTTGTCACTGCATTCAACCTCTTGCGCTCTTTACAAATGCACACATGCTAAGTGCCACGCCGATCAATCATTTCTGGTAGCACAATGTGAAATTATTGGAGCAATCCATTTTGGCAATAAAAGAAATGTCCAATTGTAAAAGTGAATGATGCGACTGAGCGTCACAGATAACAGAACTCAGTAGCTATGGATTGGAGTGTCACATTTCAGGAGCATATCGAGGCTGCAGAATGATGGATTGTGGGTTAAAAAGTGTTTCTGGGAGATTGCTACTTCAGGGAAAGATTTATGAAAGAGGATGTTTGTTCTCTTGTGAAGGTCTCATTGCACTTTGGAGAAAATCCCAGTAATGTATGACTTATACAATAATGAGACATAAATATAAATGAGAAAATTAATTCCTTAGTGGAAAAAAACCAGTTCTAGGAAGTGTTAATGAGTTAAGAACGGCGTGAGCCCTGAATGCTTTCCCTGCTTGGTAACACAAACTGTTAATTATCTGTTCAGGTGGTGACCAAACATGGACAGGCTGCACTAATGTGAGCCAGCGATGGCCTGTTACAAAATGTTTACTCTACATTAGCCATTGATGGCTAAGTACTTGTCATGCTTTATTCAAACAGTGAAGAGTTTACTCTAAAACCAGGATAAATGGAGAGATTAAAGAGCAATGGAGGAGCTCCAGAAGAAGAAGGACTGCAGCTTTTATCACTTTCTGATTCCAAAGTTTCTGAACCATTTAAACAACCACAGATGAGAGTCTCCTCCTGTCTGAGGCAGCTGTGTCATCAAGTTCAAAAAACAAGCTTCCGTTCATTTGCTTCCTGCTTTGGGTGTAATAGGATCAAAGTAAAGGATTTTTTCAAGTTTGTAGATGTTTACATGACTGGGTCTATTTGGTTAAAAGCAGTTCTCTCTGAACAGAAACCTAAAATGATCTTCAGCTGTTTTTGGTGCAAGAACCGGTTTACATGATAATGTCGAGAATTGTTCCCTCTGTGGGTTAGATGGAGCCATAAGTAGACCATGTCACTCACCACACATCAGTCTCATAGAAGAAAACACCACAAATTAAAGACTTGGTTTGGGGCAGACTGTGATACAAAGTTCCAGTGTTATCATTTTTTTTAAATATGTAATTCATTTACTATTGGGGAAAAACCTTAAGTCTCTCACTCGAAAAGAACACTGATACCAAAAGCCTCTCAACTCTAAAAATCAACAGATTTCTGTGGCAAAGTTTCTGAAGAAGGCTAAAAAAACTGTAAATGTAAAACTGGTCTCATGTCAGTCCTGATGTTGGGTGTTTTTTGTGCAACATTGAATTAAAACGACCCATCCAGGGTGTCCCCCGCCTCTCGCCCCTTGACCGCTGGAGATAGGCACCAGCTGCCCCGCGACCCTCTGTGGAGGAATAAGCGGCTACAGAAAATGGATGGATGGATGGATTGAATTAAAACTTGGACCAAACCATGAGAGACTGAATCTTGTTTTAACTTTCAGAGTTTGGTTGCATGTCTAATAAATATGCACTGACTCATCAAATGTAGGATGTCTGTATTGACACACACAGGAGGTTTAATCCCCTGTGACCTGATTTGATGGAGTACAATATACTGCATGTAGCCAGCCAATGTGTTCTGAAAGGACACATGGTGAGTCATATGGATAGGGTTTTATAAATGTTAATACAATGTATTCAAAAATAACAAATGAGAGCAAAATTTAAAAATGGGGAAAACAATGTTTCAGAATATTCGACCATCTTTTTATAAAAAGTTTCCAACTAAGCTCAAAACTTATCGCTCCAGTAGTTGCATTCTGATTTCACGTTGATTTTAACCATTTAGATGTTTTAAATCATGTGAGATCACGTCTATTTTATTTCTTTGTTACTTTAACAGTGTTTTTGCTTTAATGCTTATCTTCTGATGAATTAAAACGATGAGGTACAGCTTTTATCTGATTGAGGAGCAACTAACTTTACCACCAGTATCTATTTTTTTTTGAAGCAGCATTTTTCATTCTGGCAGATCCTCGTCTCTCACACATGAATAAAATATAATCCTTTTGTAAACAGAGCCAGCTTTGGTCTGTTTATCTAAAGTGAAGTGGCTGTTTGATTAATGATGTCAGTTTTACATATATAGCGACTTTAATAAATCTAAAGAAAAACTGCAGTTTGACCCTTTTTTCTAATGAAAATATCTTAAAAATTGTAAGTTTGTTATCAAAAAAAATACAAGGAGTTTAACCTTTGTCACTCTTCAATTGGAAATAAAATTCCTGGTAATATTTTTATTGTTTTTTTTAAATTAACTGTTTAAAATGTGGCAAAAAATGATAAAAGTACTAGATTAAGTGGGAGCTTTATAAGCTTAAATTTTCTGGATAAATTCAGGTTTAACAAAATGATCAAATCGTTACTAATGACTTGTATGGTCATTTTTAAATGATATAAAAATCAAAGAATCTTTTACCTTCACTGGTGTGTGAATGTGTTTTGTGTTCTAGTCCCACGCCTGATCTAAACAAACAGAAACAAAGCCTGAATCTTTTTTTTTCCATGTTTGGATTTAATGTATTTGCACCAAAACGAGGGAAAGACACACAGGTCGTAGCGAGCCACCGATAAAGACTGTGAGAGAAAAAAGTGTGAAAGATTTAGCACACTGAGACTAATATACAGAAAGCCAGCAGGCCGGTGTTATCTCCAGCTCTGTAATTTGGCTAATTTGGCTCCCTTCATCCGTCTGCCTCCTGCGCTTTGTGTATTCACAAGTGTGTGTACAAGCGTGTGTGCACATTTTTAGCATTTGGTGATAAGAGCGTTCTTCAAGAGAAGGAGAGAGAAAATAGCATAGTGAGTGAAATGTGTTTGGGAGATGTTTTTATCACCAGCCACACAGATCTTCCTCACACGCACAACAATATTAGACAAAAAGATGTCTGGAGATTTTTAATATTGCTTTAGGGGAACATAAAAGATAACGTAAATGATATTATGACCTTTTTAACCAACGTGTAAGCATCGTTGCCTCTCAGAGCAATTTAAAGGTCTGTTTTTGATGCGTTTCATTTACCATGTTTTAGTTAAAGACAGCGCGCTCTATATCCTGTTTCAGAGGATGACATTAGGGGAAGAGTTGCAGTTCGTCCTTCCTTTTTCCTGTCCAGATGGCAGCATCAGCTGACAGCAGATATAAGGTCTCCTCTTTTGATATGTCAATCTTTGAAGCTCCCTGGGAGCAGAAATGTGTGTGTGTGGGAGGATTGGTGGTTAGAGAATAAACATTATCATGCTTGTGTTTTTTTTTTTTCATGTGCAACATTCAGGGAGCATACCCAAAACCCCAAGACATATTTTAGCTTCGAATACCTTCCTGCAAATTATTCATTATGCAGATTTTCCTTTCCACACAAAGCTTTTTTGTATTAGATTTGATCCTGGGATAGCTTGGATTTGTGCACCCGGATCCCAACAGGGAATAGACATTTGATTACCGTACTTGTCAGCCAAAGAGAAATCCCCCCTCCTCTCTCTTTCCTCTTCTTCCCATCCTGCCCAGGGGAGATAACAGGCCTCTTGTGTCACTTTGCTCTTGTAAAACTGCTTCCAAGTTTTTTTGTTCTGGTTTGTCAGCATCATACTTTAAATATTTAGCTGTATAGAAAATGTGAGTTTTGTTTAGACTTAGATAAGTGAGAAAACAGCTTTAAAATTAAAATAAATTTGCATTTTTAGAACTGTTTGGCCTTTGACTGATGTCAGCTCTTTACAGGAAACATAAACAAACATGCAAGATGAGCTGATACCAGATTGTCCGACGTCTTCCCCTTTTCTCAACTTTGCTTTTAAAACGTATGTGGTGTAAATGAAACAAAACATTTCACATTTAAATAACATCAAATCCTCTCATTTCGCAGCAATAAAGTCTCATGACTGCAGTTCATTTCTCATTCTAAAGTGGATTTATCATAATTGAATTTTTGCATGTGCTAAAAAAACTATCAGGAATTAAAAGAGAAGTAGGAGCAGCGTATCCTAAAGGAAGTAGAAGACTAAAGAACTAATAGTGTTACAGCATCACACTTTATTCATCAAATGAGAAAACTTTTACAGCAGCTCAAAGCACAAAATTAAAGTGTTATCTGCAAAGCAAAGTGTAAATGATATAATTTTTAACAAAAATAATACAATCATCACACCTACAGAAGACCTTACTGTTAGCACACATTACAGACTGAAGAGTTATATGGGGGCTGCAGGTGAAAGCCAGAATGTTTACAGCAGACATCCTATGTGTTCTAGTTAGATCTCTTAACATTCTCCACCTCCCTGGGGAACCATGTACTTAAGAACAAAACAGACTCCTTGAAAGTCGTAAAGGTTACGAGGCCAACGGGGCATAAAAATAGGTCTGATATTTTCTAAAAAGTCATATTGTTTGTGCTTCTTTAGATGAGATTTATGATGGAGTTTGACAACAAAACAAATCCGGCTGACCCCTGGCAGAGCACATGGGTAATAAACTGAACCTACACTCTTTAATCATAGTCTTCTGTAATGACTGTAAATGTTTATTAGTAATCTCCCTGTCTTGAGGGTGATTCCTCCTTTAGCTCATCGACAGAAGACGTACTCGGTGTAGCTGGTCCAGAGTTTGTCCTCTCCGGGGTCATTACTGCCATAAGAGCAGGTCCCAGTGGAGTTACAGGCCACCATGTGGTAACCAGCCTCAGCCAGCCGGTCAAACGCCTGCTCCAGAAAGTTATACTTCAGGTAATACCTGGAGGTGTATTTGTCTGGTGGTCGGTCCGGGTCGCGGCTCTCATTCAAAGTATCCCCAAAGACCTCCTTAGCCAGAGAAATCTTCCCGCAGACGGTTATTCTGGCCACCCTGCGGAACTTCGCGTCAGCCTGGATGTCTCTGCCGATGGTGTAGCTGCCCCGGTAGCCGATGGTGATGTAGCCGGAGTTGGACCCCGGAGAGCGCAGAGCTCTGTCCGAGGAGGAGGAGGAGGTGACCGGGCTGGTGAGCTCAGCCTCCTCCGGCTCCCCGCTGTCCTCCGTGGAAGAGCTGTCCTTACTGACCGCCGCCAGGCGCCTCGACAGCTCCGGGAGCTGGAAGAAGTCCGCCTCCTTCTGCAGCCTCTTCCTCTCCTTAAAAAACTCCGGCAGAGAAAGCTCCGAGTCCCGCAAGTAGTCCAGAATGTAGCGGAAGAGAAAGCCGTCCCTGTCAAAGAAGAAGCGGCCCTTACTGTCAGTGGGCAGGTCTGCCGGGGAGCTCTGGGTGAACTTCGCCCACAGGAGCGACTCGGGCACCGCGGTGAGAGTTTCGAGGTGGGTCACGTACACCTGACCGCCCACGTTGAGCTCCACTATGTCGGAGAAAGTTGAACTTTGGCTGCTGGTTTGAGCCATCTCTGCCCCCCTGTGACTGCTGCTGGCCTCAGGACGGTGAGCTGGGATATGCTCTCTGTTCAGAAATGTTAGTAATGGGCTGGCTGCGTGGGAGGAGAAGGAGAAGGACGGCCAGCAGAGACATTACTGTTCAGCGGAAAACATCATGCTGCCTTCAGGGACTCCCGTAAGCCGCAACTTCCTAATTAAAAAAGAATAAACATCTTCATTAGCATCGTTTTAAATACAATATATGTCACTAACAACACTAGGGAGGCATTATGATTATTTTATTCTTTTAGTAGATGAGCTAAAGTATCAAATAAATCATTTAAAGCGCACAAAACTGAGATTTATTCGCAACATTTGGTCTTTTTTGTAATATTTTATTCACATAAATCTATTTCATGTGTTTTATTGATTTTTCTATTGCCTATTTAGATTGAAGCCCATTTTTGCCACTGTGATGTAAAAGTAGACTTGTAAATCATGATCTCATAATTATGATTTAAGAGTCTATTTTTCCCTCAAGGTGGCAGAAACGGGCGTCCATACCTTAATAATTTTTTGATAGCAACAGTAAGAAAATGTAGTTCTGCAACACAGTAAAAAAAATAAACCAACAAAAAGTTAATATGAACAAATATTCATGCAAATTTGAAGCACTTATCTGCAGACACTTTGTGGCTGTGTGGATATTTTTACACCCTCCCCACCTGAAAAGAGGAAGCTGGTATAATAAAGAAGTTATGGTGACAACAATTGCACTGTTATTTTGCGTATTCAAAGCATCTCTGTGTTTGTTTCAGGTTTTTATGTAATGTCATAGTGATCTCAGAAAGTTTCACTTTTACAAAGTCCATTTAGTAAAAGTTTGGTAACTTTTTGCATCACGTGATCCTCATCAGGAGGAGTTTGTTCAGTTTCTCCTCCTGGGCTTTTTAAGGCCCTTATGTCAGTGTTAGCTCCTCCTCTGCCACCCACTGAAGCTAAACACAACAATGAAAGTGTCATATTAGTTATAAAGGACATCTATATCACAGCTGTTTTTAATAACACCCACAAAGACATGAAAATCTATATCACATCACGTCTTCCTGTCCAAAACTGATCTCAGTGGTATCCTCCTCCTCTGTGTTCTCTTCTTGTAGCTCTAAAATATGTTAGCTGGAAAAATGTGACCACAACACACCCTAGTTTTACATAATATGATGTGAAAAAGATGTATTTCCCTCATTTCCACTTTCAGATCCATTTTGACATTAACAAATTACCATTTGTAAAATCCAAAATGGAATGGGAAGGCTTTGTAACAGAGTTGTATAAAAACAATCTGCAATGCTAATATTTTCTGTTATGCTCATCAAATGGGTAGAAAATGAAAAACACCCAGCTGTTAGATTATTTTTTAACAATAATTACAAACTAGAGTCCATGTTTTTGACATCAACATAAAATTGCAAACTCAAATCTTTGATGCTGTAGAAATGAGGTCAGGGTTTTTGTGCAGGCTTGTATTTCTCAGGTATTTCTAATTGCCTGTCAGCTGCGTGCATCGAGTGTGCTGTTGGGTTTTTGCTTCACAGATCAAATGATTTGTCTCCTCTGGTTTCACACAAAGAGAGGCCCAAACAGGAATGTCAGTTACTAAATGAGACCAGAGATCTGAAACAACAAAAAACCTTGTGAAGTTTGGTCAAAGTTTAATATTTAAAGAAAATCTAAAAGAATGTATACAGTTTTACTGAGATTGGAAAATCTGGGGGGAAAGTTCTAGTTTAATCAAATATTTAAATTTGCTGTGTTTTCAGTGTTCTCACAGGGCTATGATGTGATTAAAACTTTGTTTCTAGAAACTTTTTGTCATAATTATAAAAAGTAATGCAATATAAAGGCATGGAGTTGACTTTTATTTAGTTTTACTTGTTTAGCATGAAAGTCACAGCATTGTAGAGGAAATATGAGTTATTTCAGGGCTGCAGGGAGATTATTTGATATAATTGTTTTGATCCAGGTTACAGAGTCATTCTTTAGTCAAGATTTTGAGGCACAACTCTTCTATTTGACTCAGAAGATTGGATGAGTCTGAAAATAAATATAAAAAGGCAAAGCTTTGCAAATGTGATCAGAAATCTTCACGGTTAAAGATGAGATAAAACTGATCTGAATGTTCTGATGTTTTTGAAATCCCAGAAACCTTTACAGAAACTGGTGGAGGTCTTAAGACTGAATTGATTTCAGCTTAACACCAAAGCTGTCTTTGATCTGTAGAGTAGGAGTGCAGCACTTAAAGCTCTGTGCTGAAGAAAGTCACCAACGTCTTCCCTCATACTTTTAGTAGAAGAGGTAACTGGTCCTTAATCTCTGATTTTTAATACAGTTTTTAGGATTTAAACATTTGAGGTATTCAGTTAAAATCTCAGAGTGATGCAAGTACAAACTATACAAAAATAAATCATAAATCTATTAGCTAACAATGTGTTTTGTGGCTATTTGGGATCAAACTATATTAAAAGCTGCTTTCTGTCAATCGAGTTACATGTTGCTTAAATCTTTCTGACCCCAGAGCAGTTTTCTGAGCTGATTCATCTCAGGTGAAGGTGATGCTCCCCTGATCATGAATCTCCAGGTATTCAGCCTTTGCTAACGACAGCCTATAAACTTATTGTTTTCTTGACTCAGAACAAAAAAACTTCCAAATCCTGGTCTTTTTTATTATCTGTATTATACTGCCCCCTAGTGGACATTTGCTAAAGATGCAACCTGTTTGTCTGAAACAAGTTTCACTAAGGTCCTCCATGCGATCCTCTGAAGTGATCGTTTATCAAATTTGACGCAAATTCCTGATTCTGTGCTATTTATTGATCATTATTAGTTATTGTTTTTAATCACATGCATGGTCTATTTCTATAGTGTCTGGAAACATAAACAGTTACAACAGGATCATCAGTTATTTAAAAAAACTTTAGTGTTTGAAAATTAAATAATATTTAAAATACATATTTTTTTAAATGGAACCCAATATTAAAACTATTTATTATTGTGTTTTTTTATTATGTAATAATAGAACAATAATAAAGAAACGTGTCTGTTCCACCTGCAGATCCACCACCAGAGGGCAGAAGACATATACAGTGATTTTTGAGAAAATTCAGTCCCATTTCCAATTTTTTTTTCACATTACAACCATAAAAATAAATATATTTTATTGGGATTTTATGTGAGAGGCCAACACAAAGTAGTGTATAATTGAAAAGTGACAGAAAAATTACACTTGGTATTTAAGATTATTCACAAATCAATCTCAGTATAAATACAGCCGTTCTGTTGAGACTTCAGAGGTTTGGTATCAACATTAGTGAACAAACAGCATCATCATGACTAAGGAGCACCAGACATGTCAGGGATAAAGTTGTGGAGAAGTTTAAAGCAGGGTTAGGTTATAAATCCTCAGTGTTGAACTTCTCATGGAACACCGTTCAATCCATCATTTAAAAATGGAAAGAAAAAGGCACAAATGCAAACCTATACCAATACATGGACGTCCACCTTAACTGACAGGCCGCCCAAGGAGAGCATAGAAAAACAAAGAGACCCATGATGCTGGAGAAGTTGCAGGAAAGCTGGTCAGAATTGATGGGAAGATGGATGGTGCTAAATACAGATGTCCCACTTTAACTCATAATTTACAATGTAGGTCCCCTGATGGTACCCCAAATCTTGCCCAAATATTGTATCTGGCTCCCATCTTTATTTTTGGCCCAAATATTGTATTGAAGTTGCCTCAATATTTCTGCCCAAGACTTTAGTTCCTTACATAAGCCAATGTCCCACTATATCTCATAATTTACAATGTAGGTCCCCTGATGGTACACCAAATCTCTGTTTTGTTTTTTATTTTCAATGTTTTCTCTGTTTTGTTTTTTGTTTATATTGTAAAGCGCTTTGTGATGTATATCTGTGAAAGGCGCTATAAACTTTACTTACTTACTTACTTACTTACTAAATACAGAGTGGTCCTGAAGACAACCTGTTAAAGTCTGCAAAAGACGTGAGACTGGGGCGGAGGTTCACCTTCCAGCAGGAAAACAACCCTAAACATCCAGCTAGAGTTATAATGGTTTAGATCAAAGCATATTCATGTGTTAGAATCACCCAGGCAAAGTCCAGACCTAAATCCTATTGAGAATCTGTGTTTAGAGACACTCTCCATTGCTCCAACTGGAGCTCCAACTGGAGCTTTTTATTCAATGAAAAACGGGTAAAAATGTCAGTCTCTAGATGTGCAAAGTTAATAGAAACAAACCCAAAAGACTGTCATTGCAGCAAAAGGTGGTTCAACAAAGTATTAACTCAGAGCGGATGAATATATATGCACGCCACACTTTTAACATTTTTATTTGCGTGAAATCTTGAACACAAAGTATCAATTTCCTTCCACTTCACAATAACGCACTTCTTTTTGTTGGTCCATCACATAAAATCATAATAAAATACATTTAAATATGTAGTTGTAACATGACAAAATGTGCAGAATTTCAAGGGGTATGAATACTTCTGCGAGGCATTGAAAGTACTAATCCTAATACTCCTTCTGGTCGCTTTAAACCCAGAAGTGGTTTGATGCAAATGTAATGAACATTGACGTTATTTCTAAGTATCTGGTCCAGATCAAGAAATGGATTATGTTTGTGTGACAATTGACCTTTTTCTTACCAGCTCACACCCTCTTTCAAAAAGATTCCCCCTCAGGAGGTCATAAATTCCTGCCTTGGTGTCGAAGAACCCTCCTTTCATCTTTCTGTGACAGTAAAGATAATGCGGATGCTAATTTACAGCTTGGTGACACTTGTTCAAATAACTTTTCAGGATGTGATCAAAAGGAGTTCGATCACCCACAGACTAGAGGGAGCCATGAGGGCCCCTCACCCCTCTCTGGCTTATCAAAAGTCTGCAGTCCATCTCACTCTGTGGGAAGAACCTCACCCCACCTTTTCTCACCCAAGAAAAACAAAGGAATTCCTTTGTCTCTCCTGTCTTTAAAAATGTCTCTGATAACCTCCTTTCACCCTCACAGATTCTAGAGGAAATAAAAACTTCAATGTGATTCAAATTGATATAAAGAAAGGTTAATATCCACAGGTTTACTTTTAAAATGTGTTTACAAGATAAAGTTTGATTTTTTCCCTGTTTGATTTACTTAGGTAAAAGTTCTTTGGTTAATTTTCCTTGAAGACTTTTCACATTGTTTATCAACATGATACCAAATTATCTCTTTTAAATCTAATCTAGTCAAGAAACTAGAAATGTTATTCGTATGTACTCTTAAGCTAAGAGTAACTGATTTCTCTGATTAATCTGATGTGGGATTTAATATGTTTCTATGCTTAGAATAAACATGATGCACGCAGTCTAAAAAGGTGATTCTGAATAACTTCACGTTTCAGAGAGGAAAGTGGTAAGGTTTATTTTATTGATTAGAAACTTTATTCCTCATCAAAATTTAATCCCCTCTAAGCCATTCCTAAGTACTTCCCCTTTATGCAGATGAAGGTGGAGTCAACCACACCATTGGCTGAACCCGACTCCACCCCTGCCCTTTAAAACCAGAAGGCGCTAACTGCTAGCTCTTCTTCTTCTCTTCTTCACCTCTTCTTCGCCCCTTCTCTTTGCCCTTCGCTTCTTCTTCGCTACTAGCTTCTCTCTCTTCGTCTCCGCCTCTCTGCGTAGATGACCTGATGACCTCACCGGCTCGCCTGCATGCTTGCCCTGCTCCCCCCCCCACCAGGGAGCTGTGCAGAGCTGCGACATGAGGCCTTCCCGGAAGAACACACTCTTAGACTTCAAGTCTTATCGGCGTTAAGCTTTCTTTTATTTTCACGTTACATTCTTCTTAACCAAGTTTAGACGTTTTAAAGTTTATTTTTCTTTCATCCGTCGTTAGAAACCAAAAGTTAGACGGCGTTAATCTGAAGCTAAACTACCAAAACGAAGACATCCTCCTGCCATGAGAGAGATCGAGCCATGCTTGCCCAAATCCTGGAGATCTGCATCAATCAGCTTCTGATACCCTTCCACACTTGAGTCACCCATCGAGCGTTTTATGCTTTGACTGCCTCTTCTTCAAGCTGGAACAGGAGCCACTGTGACTGCTGGAGAAGACAAAGCCGTCCAGGCCTCAACGTATCTCGGGGATCCAAGTTCAGTGGTTCGGTGAGACAATCAACCTATGTGGTTATTGCAAAGTGATGCAGTTTGGGTAAAGCAAGCTAAACTTACCTCTCTTCATCCATCCATCCTCCTTAAAATCCTTTAATCTTCAACTTCCCTTCATAGGCCAATAAATTAGCTTAATTTCATTAGTAAACCATTTCTCACTCTGAAACATTAGTCATTAATATTTATTTAACCTCAATAATTCATCTTGTTAATAAATTGAACTGGTTACAAAGTCAAATTCCTATCTTTGCTGTGTTACTGTTATGACATGTTCATTTTGAGGTTTCTGTAAATAAATTTATCCGTATATAATCATAAATGGGCTTCCAGTAATTTTTGTGTTTTTCATATCGAAAATGGGTAACGAGCTTACTTCTTTCAGATTCAGACTGATAAATGATAAATGATAAATAACAATAAAATACAAATAGGATAATATTCAAGGTTGTCTCAGCTTACCTTCCAAAGAAAATGCTGGGTGGTGCCCTAATTACGAGGTTTTGACTATTATTATTAATTATTAAGAATAATTATAATAATAATATTCAATATATACAACTTTATACAATATAACGCTACACAAATTTGTGACACGAGTCTACAAGAGGTTAATATAAAATGAAGGGCAGCCTGTATTTATTCCTCCTGCAGAGCACGCTGAAACCAGAGTCTCGTTCTGCTGTATGTGTCATTTCTTAAAACTTGGCCTTTTTCTTCCAAGCTGACACACAATAATTGGATGAGAGACGATGTAAAGTTTAGCTCATCAGCCTCCTCAGTGGGAAGATGAAGACAAAGCAATTGGTTCAATTTTAAGACGTGAATGAGTCTTCATGGGTTTTGTTTTTGACATTAAATTACAGCTTAACTTTACTTCACGTCTTGAATTAAGATCTGGCGTTAAAAGCATTTAGTTTCTTTAAAGAGCTGTTGTTTGGTTGTATGTTTCAACTGGAGTCAATGGGATTTGGTGTGATTTTAAAGTCAAAAATTCTTCACAAAATCCTAAATATTCACTAACCCAGAGTCCTCATTATGAAAAGATCTGATGGATTTTGTTCTTGCTTTTTAGATTAAATTAAGAACAAACAGAGAAAATAAAAGGCGTTTTATAAATAATGACTAAAAACACTCCTCCGTGAACCGTCACCTTATCGTGGTGGAGGAGTTTGAGTGCCCTAATGATCCTAGGAGCCATGTTGTCTGGGGCACTTGTGCCCCTGGTAGGGTCACCCATGGCAAATTGATCCTAGGTGAGGGGTGAGACAAAGAACGGTTCAAAAGACTCTTCATGCAAGTACAATCATCGAGCCAGTGTACCCGGCCCGGAGGGTTACAGGGGTCCCACCCTGGAGCCAGGCCTGGGGTTGGGGCCCGTGAGCGAGCGCCTGGTGGCCGGGCTTTCGCCCATGGGGCCTGGCCGGGCCCAGCCCGAACTGGATACATGGGCTCATCCACCTGTGGGCCCACCACCTGCAGGAGGAACATGAAGGGTCTGGTGCAATGTGGATCGGATGGCAGACCAAGGCGGGAGCTTTGGCGGTCCGATCCCCGGACACAAAAACTGGCTATCGGGACATGGAACGTCACCTCTCTGGCGGGGAAGGAGCTGGAGCTTGTGGAAGAGGCTGAGCGATACCGGCTAGATATAGTCGGGCTCACCTCGACACATAGCGTTGGCTCTGGAACCCGAGTCCTTGAGAGGGGTTGGACTCTCTTGTATGCTGGAGTTGCTCCGGGTGAGAGGCGGAGGGCTGGGGTGGGCTTTCTGTTAGCCCCAAGACTCTCTGCCTGTATGTTGGGGTTTTCTCCGGGGGACGAAAGGACAGCTTCCCTGCGCCTTCGGGTTAGGGAACGGGTCCTGACTGTTGTTTGTGCTTATGCACCAAATAGCAGCTCAGAGTACCCACCCTTTTTGGAGTCCCTGGGATGAGTGCTGGATAGCGCTCCTACTGGGGACTCCATAGTCCTGCTGGGGGACTTCAACGCTCACGTGGGCAATGACAGCGTGACCTGGAGGGGCGTGATTGGGAAGAACGGCCCGCCCAATCTGAACTCGAGTGGTGTTCTGTTTTTGGACTTCTGTGCAAGTCGCAGTTTGGCCATAACAATCACCATGTTCGAACATAAGGATGCCCACCGGTACACCTGGTACCAGGGCAGCCTAGGTTACAGGTCGATGATTGACTTTATAGTTGTATCATCTGACCTGAGACCGTATGTTTTGGACACTCGAGTGAAGAGAGGAGCGGAGCTGTCAACTGATCACCACCTGGTGGTGAGTTGGATCAGATGGCAGGGGAAGATGCTACGCAGACCTGGTAGACCCAAACGTATAGTGAGGGTCTGCTGGGAACGCCTGGCAGAAGAGCCTGTCAAGATGGTCTTCAACTCCCACCTCCGGCAGAGCTTCGACCGCGTCCCGAGAGCAGTGGGGGACATTGAGTCCGAATGGGCCTTGTTCCGCTCTGCGATTGTTGAGGCGGCTGTTGCTAGCTGTGGTCGCAAGGTAGCCGGTGCCAATCGTGGCGGTAACCCCCGTACCCGCTGGTGGACACCAGAGGTTAGGGGAGCCGTCAGGCTGAAGAAGGAGGCCTACAGGGCATGGCTAGTCTGTGGGTCTCCAGAGGCAGCTGATGGGTATCGGAGGGCCAAGCGGGGTGCAGCAGTGGCAGTTTCCGAGGCAAAATCTCGAGCGTGGGAGGAGTTCGGCGAGACCATGGAGAAAGACTATCGGTCGGCTCCAAAAAGGTTCTGGCAAACCATCCGGCGCCTCAGGGGAGGAAGGCGGCAACTCGCTCACACTGTTTACAGTGGGGACGGGGAGCTGCTGACATCAACTGGGGCTATAGTCAGACGGTGGAAGGAATACTTTGAGGAGCTCCTCAATCCCACCGACACGCATTCCTATAAGGAACCAGAGCTGGGAGAACTGGGGACGGACTGTCCAATCTCTGGGGCAGAAGTCGCTGAGGTAGTCAAAAAACTACGCAGTGGCGGAGCCCCAGGGGTGGATGAGATCCGACCTGGGTATCTGAAAGCTATGGATGTTGTAGGACTGTCGTGGTTGACACGTCTCTGCAACATTGCGTGGTCATCGGGGGCAGTTCCTGTTGAGTGGCAGACCGGGGTGGTGGTTCCCATTTTTAAGAAGGGGGACCAGAGGGTGTGTTCCAACTATAGGGGGATCACACTCCTCAGCCTCCCTGGGAAGGTCTACTCCAGGGTACTGGAGAAGAGGGTCCGGTCGATGGTTGAACCTCAGATAGAAGAGGAGCAATGTGGTTTTCGTCCTGGTCGTGGAACTGTGGACCAGCTCTTTACCCTCGCTAGGGTGATGGAGGGGTCATGAGAGTTTGCCCAACCAATCCACATGTGTTTTGTGGATTTTGAGAAGGCTTATGACCGTGTCCCCAGGGACACTCTGTGGGGGGCGCTCCAGGAGTACGGGGTGGATGGTCTTTTGTTAAGGGCCATTCAGTCCCTGTACCAGAGGAGTGTGAGTCTGGTCCGCATAGCCGGCAGTAAGTCGGACCTGTATCCAGTGAGGGTTGGACTCCGCCAGGGCTGCCCTTTGTCACCGGTCCTGTTCATAACCTTTATGGACAGGATTTCTAGGCGCAGCTGTGGTGTGGAGGGTGTTGAGTTTGGTGACAGGAGAATCGCGTCTCTGCTTTTTGCAGATGATGTGGTCCTCCTAGCTTCATCAGGCTCTGACCTACAGCTCTTGCTGGGGAGGTTCGCAGCCGAGTGTGAAGCGGCTGGGATGAGGATCAGCACCTCCAAGTCTGAGGCCATGGTTCTCGGTCGGAAAAGGGTGGATTGCCAACTCCAGGTCGGGAGAGAGATCCTGCCTCAAGTGGAGGAGTTCAAGTATCTCGGGGTCTTGTTCACGAGTGAGGGAAGGAGGGAGCGGGAGATCGACAGGCAGATTGGGGCAGCGTCTGCAGTGATGCGGACGCTGAACCGGTCTGTTGTGGTGAAGAAGGAGCTGAGCCGGAAAGCGAGGCTCTCGATTTACCGGTCGATCTACCTCCCAATCCTCACCTATGGTCATGAGCTTTGGGTAATGACCGAAAGAACGAGATCGCGGATACAAGCGGCCGAAATGAGTTTTCTCCGCAGGGTGGCCGGGCTCAGCCTTAGGGATAGGGTGAGGAGCTCGGACATCCGGGAGAGACTCGGAGTAGAACCGCTGCTCCTCCATGTCGAAAGGAGCCAGTTGAGGTGGTTCGGGCATCTTGTTAGGATGCCCCCTGGACGCCTCCCCAGGGAGGTGTTTCAGGCATGTCCTGCCGGCAGGAGGCCCCCGGGTCGACCCAGGACACGCTGGAGAAAATATATCTCTGGTTTGGCCCTGGAGCGCCTTGGGATCCTGCCGGAGGAGCTGGTAGAAGTGGCTGGGGAGAAGACCGTCTGGAACTCCCTAATTGGGATGCTGCCCCCGCGACCCGGACCCGGATAAGCGGAAGAAGACGAGACGAGACGATGACTAAAAACAAATTTTTGTCTATTTACATTTAGGCGAGAATGTATTAGGATTTTTCTGTGTGTTTAGGTGTGTGTGTGTATACCTATTGTGTGTTACTAACCTCCTTTCAGCCTGAGTCATGTGACCTCCTGTTTGTGTTTTTGATGGGACTCCCAGCCTCCACTGTCACTCTGCAGCTACAGGAGTGTGACCTCTGCCAGCACCCGACTCGTCATCCACCGGTTGACTTTTTGCTCTGCTTGTCTTCATCGTCTCCATGCTTGCATTGAACACACACACTCACGCACACTCTTACACACACACAGGCAAGCAACAGCAGCCTGCTCCTTTTCTGTTTCAAGAACAACAAACTGATTCATACTTTGTTTTTGTTTCTATCTAAAACACGCTGTCCTGATCTTGTCTTGTATGAGAAATGGAACATTTACCAATGGATGTTTCTGCAGGAGGATGAAGACGTGCATGTTTGGAATAAAACAACAAGGTCAACCTGATTCAAGATGGAGGTCAGATAATTGCTCTCGGTATGTTTATGTTTATTTACTTGGTGGATGCTTTTATACAAAGTGACTTACAACATTTAACCTATCAGGTATGTGGTGGTCCATGAGGAAAATGAGTACCCAGAAGAAACCCACACATGCATGAGGAGAACATGCTAACTCCACCCAGAAAGGCCGTAGCCAGTGTTGAATCCGACGAGGTTCCCCCGGCTGACTGGGAGTCACGTGTACCAGTTCTCTGTGTAAAGGGTCAGAATCTCCTCGGCCTGAAGGGTCTTACCTCTAGCATGACACCTGGAGGAGTTTGTTTCAGCTCTCCCTCTATGTCTGGTTATGATGAACCTTTAGTTTTGACCTCTGTCTCATCAACATTCTGTCTTCCTAATCTTTAGCTGGAAATTTCTGTTCCTCATTTCTTGTGAACCTCAAGCTGTTTCCTGTAAAAGCCTTAGTTCCTCTTTTCAGCCAACATAGATCATAAGATTCTCATTCCAACTTTAATCATTTAAATCATAAACGTAGGTTTCTTTTTCTTCTCTTTTTCACACAGAACATCATACGATTAATAAAACAATAGTAGAAATCTGAAAATGTCGGATGCAGGCCATCTTGATGGGGTGAAGGGCATGGACACTCCTTGTTCTTGCTGTGAGGCAACAGTGCCACCAAATAATGCAACAAACACAAGCATGGTTGTAACTTGGTCAGTTGTACAGGTATTCAGCTAAAATTTGAGGTGATAGTAGCTGAAAGTCATTCACAACACACTCAGAGTGCTGCAACATTGCATGAAAGCATGATTTTTGCCTGGCCTTTCATTTTATTTTTTATTTGAGCTGTTAATTAAAGTTTCAAATTCATTAATTATGGCATTTTACGTTTATTTTTTCCAAATCATGAGATGCTGGTGAACGTTCTCAGTCATCCAGGTCATGATAATCCATAAAAGGGTTTTAAATAAAGGCAACTGGACTTATTTGGTCTTCGAAGAAGGTTTTCAAAGGTCTTCAAAGAACCAAATAAGTCCAGTTGCCTTCATTTAAAACCCTTTTTTGGACAAATCATGAGATGGTTGTTACTGTGGTTGGTCTTTGGTGTTGCACAACTGAAGTAAACCCATACAAACTTTTGGATCACGTTTGCACATTTTCTTCCATCTCTGACCAGATTTCTGTTGTGCATCAAATTGTGTAATGTCTAAAACATAGAAGCACCACATGTCACATAAGTGTGTAACTTACACCCTTCTTTGAAGTGCTATCTGAAAGTGTGTAGTTACATCTTTCTTTGTTTCTTACGTGACTGTGACATGGCTGCTTGTGAATTCAATTGTGCTCACGCTTGATGTGACTGGACTTGGCTTTGTGTGTGTGTGTGTGTGTGTGTGTGTCTGTGCGCGTGTGTGTGTGTGTGTGTGTGTGTGTGTGTGTGTGTGTGTGTGTGTGTGTGTGTGTTAGAGAGCAAAGAAAGTGCTCTTGTCACCTTTTCTCAGGGTTACGTCTGCACCCTTGTGCTTTTCAATCAACTCTAATGGATCTTCTGGCTCAGACTCAACTGATTGTGATACTAAAGGCTGAGATACACACACATAAACGTGCACACACAACACGCTCAGCTCGCTGAAGTCTGGGCGTGGTCGAAAGCTTGTATGCGTCGTGATGAGCTAAAAGCTAAAATGACCCTTTGAGCTTCTTCCTCATATTTGTCCTTTGTTTCTGAGTCACCATTTGTGTCCCTTATTTCAGCTTCTGAGTTTAATGTAGGGTGATGTAAAATGTAGATTTGATCATGTTTTAGTCTTAAAATGAAAGTCATTCTAAAACCTTATGGTTGCTAAAATATATTTTTTATTAAATATTATTTTTATGTGTATATAAAATGTTTAATCTTTCCTTTTCTGTGTCACCATCCTCAGCAGGGTCCTTGTGTGTAATTGTATGTTTGTTCACAGGGCTTTTCCCTTTGTGTCTTTATTCAGAGGGTGAGCAGGTCCTCTGGGGATACAGTGTGCTTCTTTTGCATGTGTGTGAGTGTGTATTCACTCACTACATTATTCTCTCCACTGATTTTCAATGGTATAAAAGAAAAAATAACTGTCCCATCCAACATGCTCCTACTTCCTGTATTAAGAAAAGAGATGAGCTGAGGGAATCATCTGTAAAGCAGGGCAACACTTGAAATACATGAGCATGAATATAATATGGGGAAATAAAAGAAAATTTAACATCTTTACTAATTTTTACTAAAATGCAAAAGTTTGGCCTTTATAAAAATAGTGGATTACCTTGATTTATCATGAGAGGGAAAATAAAAGTTGAAAGTAAATTAAAGAAACATTTTTATTTGTCTAACTTAGATGGTGGCCAGTTATTTATTTATTTATTTTTTAGAACCAGAAGGTGGACGGTGATCTCATATTAAACATTTATTATTTCAATCCCTCCTGCTTTTAATTCCTAATTTATTCAAAACATTACAAAGCAGAGTATTAGTCTTTATGGTCTCACTGGTGTTATGATATTATGCAAGGTGAGTTTGAGTCAATAGATGTGTTTATTTTACACGTATGTTTCTTCAAAGCCAAAAAAAAAAAAATCATCAATTAGCAGAAAACTTTTAGTTTAGCTATTTCCTATGCATTTATTATTAATATTAGATATAAAACATTAAAAATAATAATCAGAAATGTTTTTATTGCAGTTTTTGGGGAGTGGACATTTTTGTCCTTTAATGATTTTATTGTAAATTAAAGTTAAACCTTCAGAGGTAATACTTTTTGACCACATCCACATATTAATCACTAGAAATTAGAGTTTTATCATCATTTTTAGTCTCAGTGCTGCTTGTAAAATCAAGTCTCCACTGACCAGAGTAACTGACCCACAGTTTGTCATCAGTGATGCTGAATCATTGCTCTGACTCATTAAGAATTAGTGGGTTTCCTGAATGCAAACCGTGTCTCATTCCTGCAATGAGCCCCAGACGGTGTCTACCTGTAGCCGACCCGACAGGAACAAAGCTGGTTCTGTAATCAGGTTCTCCAGGCTGATTTGATTAGAGCAGCCGCTGCACTCGTTCTGCTATAGATGCTACTTGGAGGGACTAATGGAGGAGATGGAGAGATATATGGGAAACAATTAGATGCGACTTTATCACGTGCATGTTTGTGTGTGTGTGCGTGTGTGTGTGTTTGTGTGTGTGTGTGTGTGTGTGTGTGTGTGTGTGTGTGCAATTCTGCACTCGTGCTTAAAACAAAGCTGCATGCTTGTACCAGTATAGGTCAAATCAAATTAAACTTAAAGTACTGTTTCCCATTTCATTTACATTAAAATACTAAACACATACTATGATTAATTTCCCTCTCAAACATCCTCCTCCAGCCTCTCAATGTTTCAATTATGTGACTTTCAATTAAATTACCGGGGACATTACTTATGAAGGACATAAATAGAAGCCTGCCATCATGATGGCAGAGACTCGTCCTCACATGAGATACGGCAGGTCTTGTGTGTCACTTTATTTGGAAAAGACCTGCAAAGCCGTGACTGGGATGAGGTTCACATTTGGGCTCCTTTAACTCACAATGACAAATATCACATTTGTCTTTATTTGGAAAAACATGTTTCATCTGTGTGGAATTTGTTTGTATGTTGGAACTTTATTATGACTGTTTATAAAAAATATTCCTTAGAGGGGTTCTCATGTGATTTATAAACACTGCTTTAAAGTCACAGATTTTTTTTCTCCTAAAGTCTAAACTTTGGGAGTCGTACGATGATATAAAGATTAAAGAGTATAATTTTAAACTTTTGGTCAACTTCTGAGATACTGTAATCTGATCCAGATAAATTACTACTGTCCTTTAATATCATATTTTTCACAAAAAAGCTATTAATGTTTTTTTTCTGTGCAATAAGGGCTATAAATTAACGTGAGGAAAAATGTTTAAAAAAAAACAAACAAAAAAACAAAACAAAAGATTATTATGCACTTTTAAGCCTTGCTTTAGAGCATATTTTTTTAAATAAAAGTTCAACATTGATTTTTCATGCCTAAAATTAAAAAAGCACAATATTCACTTAGATTGTCATAGTTTAGGTGTAAATGGGTAAGAAGAGGCAGCTGATTGTTTTTAAAGCCGATCTAATCATTGTTTTATGTCAGCCTCAGAACAGTAAACAATGTTCTGAAAATAAAAGAACAAAACAATGACCCCAAACATCACAGGTTGAAAAATGCAGACATGTGTGAGTAAATCACTAAATATGTGGGACTCTGTGATTTCCTCAGTGACCTGGTTGTTTCTTTCAAAAATGTTTTGGGTTAGTTGTTAAAAGAACAACCTTTAAAACAGTCAGTCAGATATTATCGACTCCTTATGTGAGAAATAATAGAAATTTGCGCCCTGTAAACCTCAGTTCTCATTTTAAAACTTTTCATTGCTGAAAATGTTTATTTTCTTGTAATTCTTAACATGTTTCAAGTTTTTACATTCTGTTCTCATACTGAAGAAGACCTAACCTGATGATTTTATTATTACACCTGAATGCCAGCTTGACCCGTTTCCTCTCTAAAGTCGTTCCCATCCGACGTCTATCTCAGTGCAACATCAGCTCTCAGTAATCTCCTCTCTTTGTGTCCTCGTTGAAGGAAAGTGAGATCTTGATTCCCAGAATTTCCTTTTTCTTTTCCTCTTACTAAAGGTACATCTGGGGATATAAAAGGTCAACAAGAAATCAGAAAATTCAGCCAAATCAGATCAAATGTAGTGTAGGGAAGTGGTTAGATTTCATATCTTTTAAACATTTTGTCTGTTTAACCTCTTAAATCTTTGAAGCAATTTTCTCATTATCTTTGAGCTTAATTATTGGAAAATGATTAGTCAGATTCTGGAAATTCTTCATACTCCTCATAAAGCCAGAGTGAAGTAAAAAAATCCCTAACCCATTTTTGATGACCACATAGACTTCATAGGACATTCTGAGCATAACTCCTGGTTCTGAATGGATCTGCTTTGGTTTGTATCCAAATGCTCTGCAGCAAAAAGAAAAGCTCCACCCAAACCACCGCTTGATGATCCTCCTCCCCTGAATAAATGGATTGACTTTTGGACAAGAGAGCGTTTTGCTTCATAATTGTTCATTACCATGAGTGCTCTCAGAGGCACTTTCTATGAATGGAGGCAGGACTCTTTCTCTTCCTCCACCCTGTCTTCTTTTTATGGGATTGGTCTCAGTTCTCAAGGACATCAAAGAGGTCAGTAACGTTGGAAGGAGGAGACAAAGAACCGGATGGAGCACTTGCGTCATCCATGTTGGTGAGGGCTCGTAGATTCCAAGGCAATGGTGGGCTACTCCCCCCGCTCCGTCCATCTTCCCTTCCTGACCAGCAGTAACCCCACCCATCCTCACGTGGCTCCGCCCTGAGTCCAGAGCCAGACAGAGAACAGCACTTAAAGCAAATAAGCAAAGAGGGCAGCTATTTTAGGATGTCGTCTTTCAGGAGGGGGACAAAGATGCAAGCCAAGCGATTGTAATTTCAGTCACATTTTCCAACCTGTTGTCTACTGTCCAGTTAGACAAGAAGCTTCAGCATGTTCCTTATCAACAACTCTGAAATAAAAATATGATCATAATCCATATATCTAAAAACCAAGAGTTCAAAATCTACTCTATCAAATCAACGGTAAGCAAAAAAAAAAATTGAATTATGACAATGACATAAATAAATCTGATGAATGAAAATGTGTTGAATGAAAGGTTTAAAAGCAGGAAAAAAAGTCACACAATACTCTGGTTTAGCTAAAAAAAGAAAAAGGGTTTACCCATGATGCATCACAAGGCTTTGTCTTCCTTTTAAAGCCTTTTTTCAAGACACATGATAAAGTAAGCAGATAAAACACAATTAAAAAAAGGTAAAAATAAAATTACAACAAAATCCATTTATTTAAATCCTTAGAAGGCAGAGAAAAGTTTATGAATATCAAAGCACTGGTTATTTTTTCCTAACAAACCCAGAATATAAAGATTTGGAAAACAGAAACAATTACTTTTTTTGTTTTGTTTTGGGCTAGGATTTTTTGGTCAATAAACTCAAGTTTTAGAAACTTTTGTTTCAAATGATACTTGAGTTTTTTTCTTATTTTTGCATTTAAACCAACTTTAATCGTTCGGTTTAATAAATCATGTGCCTTTAATGATGAAATGTATTATGAGAAACCAAAAGAAATGTACAAAAACAAGAGGTTTAGAGTGTTTAGCTATATAAAAAATGTAAATGCAGAGAATGATGGAAAACATCATAGCATTTTTCCAAAGAAACTTAAGGCTAATAAGTCCGTTTTCAAGCTAATAAAGACAAAAATAAATCTAAAGCATGATTCATAACCATAGATTATATAATACTTTTCTTTTTTATTATTTGATTTTTTTACGACATCAAAAATAAATAAACATTTAAACAGTTTTTTTCCATCTGATATATTTTCAGCATTATTTGCTATTGTTATATATGGTTTTTATCCTTATACTGTACACATCACAAATCAATGCTTTAGTCACTGCTGCTGAAAACAAGTGTCAGTCAGAGGCCGTTGCTACGGCGACCTTCAACACCGACGCTTGTCATGAAACGCAGCGAAAAGGAGGAAGAATCTGTAGAGGTTACATTTACATTCAAGTCTTCTCACTGCAGTCTGACCAGAATCTGGTCCAAAATGTGGAAATAAAACCTCTTTTTTCTGAGCATTATTAAGGCAGTTGAATACGTGATAATATAAAACACTAACCCACAGTGATTCTTTAACTACACCTGACATCAACAAAATTAGCTAATGCTGCCAGTCAGCTACAATAATTTCTGCTTATATGTTCCTACTAAGCACAATGTGTTGATTGTTTTTATTCAACTCACAGTTTGTACATGTACATCAGTAATAAACAAAAACATTTTAAATGAGATATTTGGCTTTTTTTAATGAAGCAGTTCATTTTTGAATGAGATCTTTCTGATTTCAGTTCTGCTGATTTGACACATTAAAGCCACGAATCCTGTTTTCTATGATTCTGCTGATCTATTCTGCTCTCTAAATTAGGCTACAATCAATGCAGACGTGTTAAAGTGTGTGTTTATATTATTGCTTTTGTGTCACTTTGATTAGCGGTTGTGCTGTCACATCTTATAAAGTATACTTTTTGTTCTCTTAATGTTGTTTTTGTAGAATCACTTAAATCTTTTATAAGAACACAGTTGGTCTATTTTTTTCTCATAAGTGATGAAAAGTTGAAAGTTTTTTATTAAGTTTTTAAAAAGCTGAATATGCAGTAGAACTATTTGTAAGTACTATGATTGCATGAGTGTTTGTGTTGCTTTACTTCATGAAAAGACTGCAGTGTCTGGACAATCAGCAAGCGTTTACATTATATATCTTCTATCCTGACACATGGCGCTCCTCCAGTTGGACGTCTGAGTTCTTCATAGTCCCAGAGGGGGAGAGTAGTTACTGAGTTTGGGATCCCTGCCAGACCAGTCAGGTGCTCAGGCTTTTATTAATTCATTTTAAAATGTAATCTTGTCATTCCTCGTCATGGTGGGAGGAGTCAGGACTGGACTCCTCCTCTTCCTCCTCCACCGTTTCCTTTGGCAGCGTGTCACGGCGAGAGAAGGCGGCAGCCAAGGTCACACTCAGCCGCGGCTTCACAGAGACCATCTCTGACAGCCCAATGTTGTTGCCACGGGTTACGAGAGTCGTCTTATCCATTATCTCCCCGCTGTGCCTGGACACGACTGCATCCAGAAAGTCGTACTTGTGGGAAATCTTCCCGCTCTCAAACAAGTACTTTGCCAGATACGAGAAAACAAAGTTCCCCACTAAGGAGGCCAACATGGAGACGGTCTTAAAGGGAAACTTCTGGATGACAATCTCTTCCATCTCACCAGTAATGTGGTGCTTCCTCTGTTCAGTGGTCCATCCGGGGTAGTAGATGAAAGGAGGCAGCTGCAGGTAGGGTTCGCCTCCACCTATACGCAGCAACAGGCCGAACAGGTACGCAGCCACTGAACCGTACGTGTTGGTGCCTTTGACAAAAAGCACACTGAGCAGCTGGGGGAAGATGATGACGTAAACCAGGTCAGAGCTCAGGTACCAGAGGCCGTAAACCGTGCCGGTTACCAGAGCCATCAGGGTGGCGAGACCTCCAAAGACAAAGATCGTGATCCGCATAACCCACACGATTTCACGGTCAGATGCCTGAGGAGGAAGAAATGAAGAGTTAGCAGAGCATGAGAGAGAAGACACAAATACCTATTGTTGACATACACCGAATGTCCAAAAACAAATATATCAATTTATATATGAATAAATTCTATGTAAACTAGAAAATGACACTTACCGACTGCCTGAAGGCCAGCTGGTAGATGTTTCTTGCAAACATGGAGCTGGCTGAGAGGATGGAGGAGTCTGCAGATGACATGACAGCTGCTGATACTGCTCCCAATCCAAAAAACGAAACAAACGATGGACAAAGATGTTGGAGCACGATGGGGAGAATCATGTCTGCCTCGTCCTTCTCTTTAGGAGGAATGGCGCCATAGCTCGTCTGGTTCCAGTCTAAAAACGAGGTGGAATTTTTGCATGAAATATCAAACGTGTCGCTTTATCTTTTGTCAACATTGTACCTGTTATTAGCATCTTTTAGCAAACTTCTTGCCTGCAAATATATAGCTGTTTACTTGTTTAATCAGAAATTTACTGCCCAAAATAAGAGAGAAAAATAAGAGATCACAGCTTTAATTTGGTCTCATGCCTCCTTCTAATGTAATATTTACAAACCAACGTGGTTATTAAACTGATTGCTGCTTCATTATGGATGAGCTGAACCAGCTGCTATTTACCAGACTCTCTCAGATCTAAGGGCAACAAGGACCCATCCAGAGCCCTCCCCTCAAAAACAAACACACACACACACACACACACATAAAATGTATGTCTACCCATCTCCTACCTGTGGATGCCCCGATGGCCCCAATAAGAACGGAGGGCACAGCCATGACGAGGCACCCAAAAGCAGCCAAGAAGGAGAGGACCTGTGCGTAAGTAGCCGAGGACGCTGATAAGACTCTTTGGAAGTACACCTGCCAGGGTATTCCTCCCAACATCTGGAACACATATAAACACAGAGGATGGGGACGTTTATTTTTTAAGTTAAACTGATGAGTGCAGTACCAGAACTTTTTCCAAAGAATACTGTATTGTTTGTTAAAATAGTATTTAAATATTAAAATAGGACCAACAAGATGATTCCCAAAGTGTTGTTAGCTGAAAACTTGACCTTCAGAAGATCAACTGAAGGATGAAGCATCTCTCAGGTCCTGTGTCAGGTTTAATGCTGGATTTAATGACATTTCTTAAAGAGGAGTCTTTCTGTTCGTCAGCTGATTGATTTTACACCTCTTCTTTTGTCCTTGACTTGCCGACTGTCCTCACATTTAAAGCACATGCTGTCCTCAATGATGTCATTGTCAAGCACAAGAAAACGCAGCCAAAGTCCAAAGACAATCTTCGGGAAAAAAAATTGAAAAAGCCTGACGAACTACTAATTTAACATTTAAAATATTACAAGAAAGTCTGACACCTTGTAAGAAAAATTAAAAAAAAATTAGAGGTGGTTTAAAACTGTGAGATGTGAATGACAATCTAACCACTGAACAGGAAAAGGGCTAAAATAGAGGGAAAAGTAAAGAAATGATCAGAACAGAGTGAAAGTTTCATCATGGATGGGAAAACATTCATTACAAAAAAACTTTACTTTTGCACTAAAATCTATATAAAAAACTATTTGTACAATAAAGGTACATTAGAGCAGATGTTGAACATCTGTCCCTGTTAACAGACATGAACATCATCTGCCAATGATCAGGATTGTTTTATAACCAGGGTGTAATAAACAGCAATTCTGTCAAATGTATCATTAAATAACTAAAGCTAACATATATATATATATATAAAATAGATTTTATAAAGTGTGAGGTGATCAGTTGTTGGATACCAGAAGACAGAAGTTGTCGATCCAGACCCAGGTGTCCTCCTTTCTCACACTGCCTCTCCATGGAGACTGGTAAACCTGTTTCACTGCTGTAATGGTGATGTCTGACACCGCAGCGTTGGTCAGCGCAAAGGGGACGCTGATCCACTGAGGACAAACAGAAATAATGCAGATTAAAAACACAAATTACAATCATTTACAGAAAAATGCAGCTGAACCGAAAAAAACCGGATGTTGAAAAGTTTAGGAAAGAAAGCAGTTATAGCAACAGCTTGATCAAAATTTTTTCTAGATGCAGAATATTTGTATTTAATATTCAGGATCTTATTCTTTTTTTCACACAAATATATGAATTTGTTTTGGTTTAATTCAGAACTCTGTCACTGGCCATTGAACAAATGCTTTTTTTTTTATGACTATGCAATTGCCGTTGTGAAAAGTAATTTAAAAAGTCCTATCTGAACCTACCAGGCCAACAAAGATACAGAAGAGCTGCACCACATCAGTGTAGGCCACCGAGTACAGTCCTCCAACCAGGGTGTAAAAGATAGCAATGAGTGCAGAAATAACCACCGACATCTTAATGTTGATGTCCACGATCACACTGAGAGTAGCACCTAAAGTCATGCACAGAAAAAAATAGACATCATTTCATGACCTCTGCAGCATCATCAACTCTAAAACTATGTGGGTTTTAGGAACAATCCTTTAGGTTGACATTTATAAAAAAACTGACCGAGGGCAGATAAGATGGCAGCAGACCAGAAAATCTCCCCCATGAGAGCTGGTATGAAGAGAAGGCCGCCCATACGTTTCCCATACAGCTGCTGGAACGGGTCCAACATGGTGACGTAACCTCTTGAGCGCATGGGCTTGGCGAAGAACAGACCGCCTGGGACACAGAGTGAGCGCAACTCTTTACTACTAAATAATATAATAAAATAACAGCACTAAAAGCATTCAGCACATTGATTTGTGGTCAATATATTTATTTGTCTTTAATGAATAAAATCATCTGAACAGTGAGAAAATAACCATCACACCTAGAACACCAGTAACACAACTCACCAACAACCAGACTGAGCGCATATCCGAACGGGGCCTGGGCCCAGGCCAGACCATAATCTGGGAGATACACGTACTCAGCTGTGCCGTTGATGTATCCCCCTCCAACCCAGGTCGCTGCAACACGAACAGAAAGTAAAGTTACCCAAAAGATCAACTTCTAGTGATTTCTGCTGAACTCTTTTTTTTCTCTCAGTCAATAAAAAATATATGTTTTAAGAGCAATGACTAAAAGGTAAATAGAAACTACCTGTCATTGTGAATCCGCCTACAAACAACCCGATGTCTCTCCCTCCGACCATGATGGTCTCGCTGCGGTCGGTGCCCTCCGCCTCCCCGGAGTGTTTGTTCTTCCATGCCGCCCAGATCCCCACGAACAGGATCAGCAGGTAGAAGACCGCGATAGCCACGAGCCCCTCTAAGTGGATGGCCATTGTCGCAGCGGTCTTCTGCTAGGAACTGGAGGGCATGAAGACCTGTGAAGGCACCAGAAGAGGAGACATGAACAACGATAAAGATCATAGATATTTGTTGTTTTTAATTGACTTATTAAAGTTTGTTTGATAAGAAAAACGGGACCAGATGAACTGATGTGGGAAAATAACGTAGAAAGAATTTGTTTTCTTTAGTTTGAGCGTTTAAAATATAACATCTGAACTTGTAAAGAGAAGAAAAAAAAAAGGGGGGGGGGGGGGGGGTGAGAAATCTGATGGGTGCAGAAAATATTTCATTTCCCTAACACAGAACGTCTTTCACCTTCAAAGATTTTACACAACATCTTCTGAAAGTGTTTTTTTCTCTGAGACAGTTATTTAAGTTGTAGGTGCACACAGGTTTAGTTTATATGAAATATTAATAATAATCTGTTTGTATTATCGATCAAAGTGACTGTGAAGTCTGTGCTTTTGGTCTATTCTGTTCTTGCCGTCAATTTAGCAGGTTTTGTGTTAAAGTGTTCGTGCGTAATTACGCACAGAAGTCAATTTAAACCAAACGAAAAAAACGCTAACTATAAACGGAAATCTATCTATCTATCTATCTATCTATCTATCTATCTATCTATCTATCTATCTATCTATCTATCTATCTATCTATCTATCTATCTATCTATCTATCTATCTATCTATCTATCTATCTATCTATCTTTTACAAAAACTTAAAACCACATGCCAACTTACCTGCACTATTCCTAGACTCATGTGTCGGGACACCCGAGGAAGAAAGTGCGCATAACAGCACCAAGTTGGTGGAAATCCTCGTTCCAGTTTGCGCCGTAAGGAACAGCGCGCTGAGACACGGGTGGGGGGTCTCTCGGGTGACTTACTGAGGCTTATAAGGGGGCAGATGCCGTCAGAGGACCGAGACTCGCGTCAGAGAAGCCGACCATCCCTCCTAATGAGCACCTTGCTTAGAAACACGTCACGATGTTCCCGGCTGATCTGACAGGAGGAGGGTGGAGAGATTCCTCCAGTTTCCTTTTAATATATTCTCTTTCAAACCATTCATTGGTTTTCCCATCAGGTTTTTGGTATTAAAACTCACACAGAAAAGTCAATAAGTTGTATTTTTTTATGCCTTGCCCTGTTGCTTATTCAAAGTCTGTGCGTAAAAAGAGCGCAAAGCACATCTGGTGACCTTTCATCCACAGCTGGAATTCCACAATTAACTTGGCTCCACGTAACTGTAGAACAGAACTGAGACATATGATGGCGAGAATACATTTTTATAAACTTGTCTGTATATCTTTCAAGGTGAAGTCCATTTTTCTCACCCAAAACAAAATAATTTGGAGACTAAAACATTCTGTACGTTTAAGCAATTAGAAGACATTTAAGTGCGTCTGCCACTTCCCTTCAGGAGTGAGCTCTCTCTACTTAATGACCACCTCCGCCTCAAGTCGTTTTATCTGGACTGCACTTGTCAAAACTGGCAGACATCCAATTAGGATGGATCCCGAAGAGCATGCAGGGAGATTTAATGATACAATCTGACTTTTTAAAAATACCAACACACACACTCACTCTCTCACACACACTTACACAGTAGCCACAGACAGAAACTTGGATAAAGGTTTTCCTGGAAAGAAGTTAGATGTTTCTTCATCGCTAAACACGTGCAGCGCCCTCTGTTGGTGAAGCAGGAGAATCGTTTCAGCACCATGGACAGAGGGCATGTTCGGCTCAGATATTCCAGTTTTCTTTGATGGGGTTATATAAATGTGTCACTTTTTAATGTTATTGCTATCATATGGCTGATTAACACAAAATTATATCAGTTTAATAAAAATACTCTCACCTACATTCAACTTTGTTAAAATCATATACCTTTATTAGGTCTGTGTAACATACCCTATATTGCTTACTGGTGACATAAAATGATCAACTATTTATTATTTTCTTGAGGGACTTTATTTAGATTTAAATCTAAAAGTATTAAAACACACAAACACATAATTAATCCCACAGCCGTCTAAAAATGTTGTTTTTTTAAATTAAAACTGAATGAAATGTGATTTTATTTGACATCTGACAAACGATCCAGTGAAATATTAATGCTGAAAACATAAAACAACCAGACGACAGCTGGAAAGCTTTCTAACTACATGTTGAACAGATGGCTGGTCAGAAGCTCAAGGTGTTTTTAAGCCAAAACACGGATGCTTCACTTTATGTAACCGTGGTTTAATAAAGCTACACGAAAAACCCAAAATCACATAACAAATAAATAGATTTATTGATTATTCATGAACCCACAGATGGAAAAAGTTCTATGCTTTAACAGGAACAGTAATAATTTAAAAGTTTAAATTTAACCAAATACAGTAAGTTGTTCAAAGCCCAACGACTGCAGGTTTAATGAGCAGCTGTTGCTGGCAGCAAACATCACGTCTGAAAAAGAGTGAGTGAAGACGGGGAGCCGGAGAGGTAAAATGATCCATAACATACAAACAACCATTCATTTCCCCAAAATAAACAGCATTTTATTTCCACATTTATTCACTCAGAGTGAACAAATAATAAGCAAAACACACATGGTTCTTTAAAAAAAAAGGTAACATTTTCATTAAAAAATGAAATTTCTTTGACACAAATGTGAACTTGCTCTTGTTTTATATATTAGTGGTTGGATGATATGAAACATTAGTTCAATAGGACCAATCCATGGCTGTAGGGTGAATATTTATCTATTCACCTCAATATAGTATAAATTTAATAGTGGCTGCTTTGATAAGCATCTGAAGTTTTTGGACTCAGTTGTTTCCCAGCAGAAGTAATTAAAAAAAAAAACTATTTGATCTGGTTATGCTGGAACAAACATTCACCAGTTCTCCTAACTGGACAGAAACTCTGTACAATTAAAAAGTTAAACATTATAAACTATCTAATGTCAAAAAATACTTGGTCTGTAATTTCCCCCTGTAATCTAATAGTCTTTATAGTGTTTAAATGGGTTTCTTGGTTGTTTAGATGTTATTTTTAACACACTTTGAGCCAAAATGAAAAGGAAAACAGAAGAATTTGGCTGAAGACGTGTTAAACTATCAACACCAAATCCTACAAAGCAGAACACTGACAAGTCAAGAATCTTAGCTTGGTGATAGAGAGGTGTAAGCCAAGAACTGTTAAAAAAAAAATATTTTATGAGAAACCCCCCCCCCCACAATGTTTAAAATCAACTATTCTTGTCAATTTTGGTGAGATTAATTAAGGGGGGAAATTAATGCATGACAATTGTTTGAACAGTGTAGGGGATTCATAACTTTTACTAAAATAACTAGCATTAACTAGAGGATCAGTTATAGTATCACCTCAGTAACAATGAGCTCTTTAAAGCAGCTGCATGGAGCGTGTTTGGCTGACTCTATGCAGAGAATCTCATAGAATTACTCAGTTTTTCAGTATTAATCCTATTTTTATTTCACATTTACAAAATGACTAGCTATTCAACCTTTTGTCCATGACTTTGTGTGTATGTGTGTGTATTAAACTGGGCAGTTTGTACGTGAACAGAACAGTAAGAACCTGTTAGTTTATGGTGGTAGTACTTGGAAACTGAAGCGTTACAGGACTCATTTAACTGCAATGAGAAAATTAAATTATTTTAAACAAAACATTCATAGTATCATTGAGAATTGGCTACAGAAAAATTATGCTGTCATAAAAGTGTTCAAAAACACACATACAGTACTGTATGTTTTTAAGTAACTGGTTGAATTGATGCACACTGACAAACACAAGCTTAAAGTCAGGAAGACTCCATGAAAACATCAAAGACTTGCACGATAATGAACTTTATGCAGACTAAGTGGTTGTTGTGTGGTTTGTCTTTGATTCACTGAAACACTGAGAATAAATAGGGAAAAACACTTTGTTTGACTACATCTTGACCTTTAGCTAAAGCAAACAAAGAACACTGCTGACAGTTAGCTTTGTAGTTTTGACTTTTATTAACAAACTTTATATACTAACTCATTTACAACAATCATTTCACCACATGTTAACTTAGCTAGTGTTTACTAGCAACAGGTAAAAATATGCACCATATAGTCTGCTCTAGTTCTAACAGCATTTAATTCTTTACCCTCTTAGTGTGACTGGAACAATGAGCACAGCTGCAATCTGGACTGGATTATTAGCAGCGATGAAAACAAAGTGGTTGTCAGTAACACACAGCTCTCTATGCAAAACGGAAAAAGGCAATTGACTGGAATAAATAGATTTATAAATATATTGTTTAATCAAAACAAATGCCTAAAATGTTCCCTTTGCATGTAAAGGTCATTATGATCCAAATACAGCTAGTAACAAATCTACAGAAACTCTGAGTTGTTTAAGAAAAAGAGAGCAAAGGAGAATATGGTTGATGGTCTTTTAAATGATGTGGACAGTCTTCTGCTTTTACAAATGTCCAAAAAACCATGAAGAAGAGATATGATGTGGGAGTCATTAAAGAAAAAACAACAACCTGGAAAGTTTAGGAACTCAAATATAAGTTTTACGTTTCAAAACAGCTATGGTTGATCATGATTCCTTCTGTATTTATATTAAAATAACAAAATGATATGGAGGATGATGAATCAACTGAAATAACATTAGATAGTAAAAGAGGCCTTAATGTTGCCAAATATCATATTTATTTGTACTACTTTTGGTGGATGAGTGTTTGTTTTTCCTTGCTGGTAACAGAGAATCAGACACATTCAAGATTTACCCAAGAGTCCCCTCAAATCATTTATTGTGGCGCCTCTGGAAACAAGTCCATCTTTTTTCCAAAACACCTTTATGAATGCTGATTCCACTTCTGGCTTGATGCTCTTCATGGTTTCATGTTCTCATTGATTTGATTTGATCTGGGAAAAGATGTGAGAAATTAAGTTATTCATTAAAAACCCAATAATACGAATGGACTGCTGTCTATCAGAATGAAAGGAGAACACATACGGGTCAATAAATTCAAAATGGATTATGCTGCAGGAGTAAAATTAGGAGTTTCTATGAATGGTTGACATTTATCTTCTAATCTATACTGACATGAAGTTAAATTTCAGGACTTCAAACTTGAACATTTGATAATCTAAAGATCTTCTTGTAGAGATTATTTCTTTGTGAGCTTGATGTCAGCATTAAACCACATTCTGCTGAGAAGTGTCTGATGCAGGAATAGACACACTACACAGACTAGTTCAACTATTTAGGTTGCAATAACCCAGGTAAGGCTGGGAAGTTTCTATACGGTCTTAAACTACATAATAAAAACACAACACTTACATAACAATCAGTACTCACTGTATAATCTGATCTATGGAATGATTTTGAATGAGAGCATTGCACAAAAACACAACAAAACAAAACTTAGAGCCATTCACAACACATACTCCTACTGTTAAACACATAGTAATTATCTAAATCTGTCGAAAATGGTTATAACTCCACCATTTCTCACAATGAGATCATTTAAACCTCTAGCGTGTAAGTTGGTGGGCGATGTGTAAGGAAAATCTTTAACAATTTAACAGATATCTGACTGTTTAATACCAGACAAGACGCAAATATTACCTTCAAAAAGGCACAGGCCTAAACTGCTGCAGCCACACTAATAAACAGTCATGAACAGCAGCGGTGGGTTAATTTGACATATGAACAGCTGCTCAGAAAAACCTGACAGATTGAGTTATCAAATAAATAAATAAGCGTTCCTGCTGCATGGGTTGACGTGGGCTAATCAGCTGAAGAACCTTGTTGATCTTTAGTTTCCGAGCCAAATGAACAGGAGAAAACTATGATTAAAGGCATACGAGACACACTGAGAGTTCTGCTCCGTCTTATTAGAATTTCTATAAATATTTTCAACAGCTTTCTTTCCACAGCTGTTTCATTTAACTACATTTACTAGAAAAGTACGTGTTTTAATCCTAAAATGATATGCTGTTATGAGCAAACCGTGAACCTAGGAGGAGTTTCAGAGATCTGTGTTGAGCTGCAGCTTTTCATTAAAGTTTAATAGAACGATGAAGCTATTGTTGCTTTGTGTACATCAGATGGATTGTTGTATCAAACTTTAAGTGACAAGTGATGTAAAATAACATATTACTTGAAAACTGATGAAAATACAATCATATCACTCTTACGTATTTCTGTGTAAAAGTAATAAATACTATATAACCTGTTGTTGATAGCTTCTTGAATGACTGTCACCTGTTCATTACAGGTATTTACATTAAATTATATGATTAAAAAACATAAAAAATAGCCATAAGCAGCTAAATGTAGTGCTTCTGGTGCATTCTGGGTTCAAGTTTGGTAAGAATTTTTAAATTTTCTGACAAGATAATAGAGTAATGTGAAACTAATGGCAGTGTAAAGGTTGGTAACATAAAATGTACATGAACTGCTTTGACATTTTGGAGATTGGAGCTGTTTTTCGAGAGCAATTCCACTTTGGTATTGGCTGTGCTTGGACTAGTCTTTAGCTATCAATGGGTTAGTTTGTAATTATTTGTTACTTTTACACAGAAATATGCTTTAAAAGGGGCCAGAATATATTTTCAATGTCAACCTAGTAAAAAAATGGTAAAAAAATCAAATGAACAAACTAAAATGTGTGCTAAGCTAAGTCTCATACCTTGTAGCCATTCAACTCCCTCCTGTAAACCATCTCCTTTCAGAGCATCAGTGGCGCTGAAAAAGACCAAAACATCAACATAAAAAGTTATGTTATCTATAAGTGAATGCTCTCTTTAACATGGACATTTTTACTATTTAATAAGGAACAACACCGATAAACAAGTCAAAACAATACTGCACATGTTTATCCCTAACTTAAGACACAATTATTTGTATAGGATTGTACCAGATGTGCCAGGGTTTGTCTTTGATGTTCTCCAAGCAGAGGAGCTGTGAGACCCTGACTGAAGACAGAGCATCTCTGACATCCATCTTGTTGGCAAAGAACAGGATGGGGATCCTCCTATGTTTAATATCTGCAGCAAAATGGAAAGCAGAAGGTGAATATTTTAATACTTTTATGTTAAATTAGAGACATCTTTAGACTCAACTAAATATTAAATATACTGCATAACTATAACATATTTTAAATCATGTCTAACATTTGTAAAGACCTTTTAACAGTGTGTTTTACATTCCTCTATACTCATATATTTTTATACAGTTATTGTTATATTTCTGCATTCAATAAATGGTATATGCAGTTCTCTGATACATGTTGCATTCTTGTAAACTAAATGCATTTTAGACTTAAATGAGCAGGTAGCATGAGGTCATGAAACCTAAGCTTACCGGGGTGATTTAGTAACGTCTCCAGCTCTTCTTTGGTCACAACCATTCTCAGCTGGTCTGCACTATCGATGACAAAAATGATGGCCTGGCCGTCCCTGAGACGAGATCAGTGGTTTACTATAATCAGAAATCAATAAATACGATTGTTTTGTTGCACGTCGCCTATACACTTACTTGTAGTAGTGCTCCCAAAGATTTCTGTATCTGCCTTGACCTGACATGTCAAAGACTGTGAAGGAAAGACTGGAAGGAAAGAACAAGCTTAACTTTATGATATTTCATTCAGTGACCAGTATATCATTGAATGTTATGATGAGCAGCTACCTGGATGTCTTGAACTTCTCAATGCTGAAGCCAATTGTTGGAACAATGTCTTGTACCTGAGCCTGAAAGAGAATTAATTTAAGACAAAAGCAACATTATCTTGAGAACTGTACGGCACAAAATGCATGAGGCAGCATCATCACAGAAGAGCAAGAGCAGTAATATGAACAGGTATGCAGCAAAACAACAACAAAATTTAAGTAATATGTTTTGAAAATGAAAAGGGTAAAAATATCACATTGCCATTGCGTGGAAGGCTTACATTGGAAGGTTTGAGTTTGTTGATGATGGTGGTTTTCCCACTGTTGTCCAGACCAAGACAGAGTACATTCACCTCCTTCTTTAACCCCAGCCACCCAACCAGTTTGTCAAACAGTCCCATTGGCTAGCCAGCAACCATCAGCTGAGAGGAACCTTCAAGAAATGAAACTAAATTAGAATACCACAGTGGAAGCACAAGAACATTCAAAACATTGCTTTCTATATATTTTCAGAAACATCTGCCCCTAATCTTAATAGAAAATATTGTGAAATTTTAGGATGAAACTCTGAGGATGTTCAACCTTCACTTAAGTTAAAGTGGTGTAGCTTTTCTGAGTTGAAACTACAATGGCTCTAAAAAGCAGCATTATCTGTGTTCTTTTTTTTTTAAAGATGGCCCTGTGTATCCAATTCATGATCTTTTTCGGTTTCCTCTGTATCCTATCAGGGTCACATGTTTCTGGAATCGTATCCAGCAGTCAGTAAGCAGGACGAAGGCTACAACCTAGACAGGTCACCAGTTCATTACAGGCCAACACAGGGTGTATTCCATGTCAAATGAAAGTGACTGATAAAGAATTCAACAGGGTCTGCCACTGTGGTAGGTCATTTCACTTTTTGAGGAACCTTTCTCAGAAAAAGAAAATACAAGGACCCTAAAACTGTGATTCTCAACATCGTCAGTGAGTTGCAGGCCATTGTTTGGGCTAAAAAATGTTAAGTAAATCATAATGTAATGTCATTTATTCATATTTTTTATAGTAGGAATGTGAAACTGAATATTTTAATAGGACATAGTTAGATTTAGTCAGTGGGTTCTTACCTAGAGCTAGTACATATTTAGTCTCTTTTAAGCTACTTCTCAGTAGTTACATTTTTAGTTAATGTTCCAAATGTCATACCAGTTTAGAAGTGTTGCCCTAAAACATTCATAAATTTATACCCAAACTGACAACAGACCAGTCCACAATGTAACAGAACTTCTTATAATAACAGCCTGTCGATCGACTAAAAATCACAGATGATCAACAATTTATATTCATTAATCATTAGTCTGTAGGTATATTCACATAACAAGCTCTTGGTAAACTTTAACTACTGCACTGATTCAAAAATAAAAATGTCCATGCCTACATATGCCGTTAAAGCCCTCACACTGAGGTTAAAATGAAGTACTACATTAGATTTTAACTAGAAACAGTGATAGGTGAACTGAGATTTGCTTTGGTAAAGATAAAATCACTCTCGCATTAACAATTCAACGTTTAGCCTGACACCTAACCATTAGCTTAAGCTAACAGTGGGCTCTTAACAGATTTGAACGTGTATATTACACGCGAACAGCTATTTAATCTCTAGCTGTTTACCCTCGTTTGCAACTCTATGCTAACATTTAGCCTCCTCTAAGTTTGAGTCGTCTTTCCACAAGCTGGTAACACACAGCTAGAGAGCTGTTTCTGTGGTGCCCAATATTACCAGCTTTACAGAATATCCTAAACAACGAAATAAACTAAATGTAGAGGTGTTGTTGCAGCAGTTAGCATAGTCATGATATCGCTAACGTTAGCTTGTATTAACCTGCCGCAGACTGTTAAGTAGAGCAGTAATTTACCTCTAACTGTGCTGTAGTTTCCTGCTCCGAAGATGCACTTCACGCCGCCTTCATGTAGTTAATTTATAAAAAAAATGTTAAATGAGCATCTCATTAATTTCCTGATATTATTTAACGGTCTACACACCAAAGAAAAGCACTAGTTATTTACACTATGTTGCTGGGAGACCACTGAACATGCTCAATTCTGCCACCTACGGCTAAAGCAAGATTGGATCACCGGCGGAACCCTTCCTCCACAAACAACAATGCATGGGATCAGCCAGAAGGTGGTCCTGCTGTGATTGGTGGATGTGTTGTTAGGCAACCAGAGGGGCGCTCTGCTCTGATTGGTCGTGATGCAAAAGTTTTAATTCAGCTCTATTTTTAACCCTTTGGTTCACAGGAGCCAGAGTTTCTTGAGACAGTTAAAGTGATTTTGTTTAATAGTCTGTACGTTTTTTTTAAGGAGCAATGTCACATATCTATTTAATATTTAAATACGTTAACTGATTAACAAACAATACAAAAACCTTAGTTTTTGATGTAACTGCATTTTTGCTGCTATAACAAACTAATTTCCCATCTATCTCTATTTCTGTCTATCCACCTATGGTAAGGTAGTATGGGTGTCTGTCTATGTCACAGTTCTTGAGTATTTCTTAATAAGAACATGTGTGATCGTAGGGGAAAAAGAAATTAAGGCCTGAGTTGTTTACATTAGAAAGAAAACTAGGTATTAAAATATAACTGTTTATTAAGGAACAAACTTATTGAATAAAACACAACTTTCACAAGACTTTTTGTACAAGACATACTGCGTTATCATGAGAAGACAACATACACTTCTAAAAAAAGAAAAATCTTTTGACATTCACTGGTCTTCAGATCAAAAAACACGATTGGATTTATCATTTTTATTCTCAGTTTTTGGTGACTTGTTTGATAAACCAGCGTGAAATATTAAAACTGCATGATATCCCATGCATCATGATCATCTTCCTGTCATGAGGTAACAGACTTAAAACCCTTCAGAGTCAATAGAAACCATTGGATTGTCACTTGGAGAGAGAAGAGGTATTGGTGAACACTTGAATAGACACTAGAGAGAAGAACTCCTAAATTCAAGTGAATGCTAGTACTTGCTGAGATAATAAAAAGACGGCACTTGGCCGATGCTGACAGAGGTTGGCTGTTGTGGAGGCTGTCCATAGGATGATACATAAGATGATGAGTGTGTGTTGACTAGACCACATGTGGTCTAGCAGCAGGACTGCTCTCACAAGAGCAGCATGTGGTACCGGCAACACCTAACAGTCTGGTGTTTGTGCAATTAGTTGGATGATGATGCAGAGGAAGTCCAGCTCAGAGTGTAAACACAGTCTGACTTTGCAGAAGGATCTCACACTTGAAAGCCACTTTGCTGGATGTGGTGAAGCTGCAGTCGGAGAGACTGTATGCTGCTTATGATTCTCCTCTGGTGGCCAATCAAACAGACCCCAATACGTTTGATGTCACTGGAAAAAAGATAAAGAGTTATGCAGCTTAAATAAAGCAAAAACATGAAGAGAAACATGTACATTTTTGACTTAGTTGCAATAAAAATCTGTTAATTCAACATGGGAAAGAAGCTAAATGTTAAATCAGTTGAGAATAAATGATTACAGGTAAATACAACATATATATTACATTTTTCATTATAATTTGAAGACTATATTCATGCTAACAACACATTTCAAATAATTGAAGTACCCAAAGACAAGAGAATATTTATAGTCTGGTTATATTTTGAAATTTTTCACAACAAAATGAAAAAAATCAGTCAGTAGGAGAGTTTTTAAAAATGAAGGTAAAAAAACCGATTTGAACAGTATGTTGAATATACTGTTTTTGTTGGTAATATGTATGAATAAAGCATATTGAAGGGAGCTATTTTCTAATTCATGATTATGTTGGAATCATTTCACAAATAGGTCATAAATTACGGCTTTAATAAATTAACACGATACATTTTCAAGACAGAAAAGCTTAGAATGCAGGATACATTTTTATTCCAATGCCAGCTATTTTCTTTTCCTTTGATGCTATTTTTTCTTCTTTTAGTGCATCTTTTGATCGCGTAGCAGCACTCTATATAATTTGGCTGTACTCACTCTATACTCATGGTTGAAATAGAATCCAGTGTCGTGTATCCTGCTGCCAGGAAGTTGCTCTTATACTGGCTCATTTTGATGGAGTCAAGCCAGTCACCAATAGAGATAAACAGAGGGTAGTCAGGCATGTCCTCTGGAGAGTTGGGGAAACTGAGAGGAAAGGCAGAATAGGAACAAATGCAGGAAAAAAATCTTTTATTTGATCAGTTTTTCATCAAAAGCATTATGAAACAATTTCTAAAATCTTTGACGTTTGTGCTTTCGGTTTGACGTTTGAGTGATGTCACACACACACACACACACACACACACACACACACACACACACACACACACACACACACACACACAGCAACTCAACTTTTACCTCATAGCATCATTGACAAGAGTCAGCATGCTGCTGGGATTAATTATGAGCTTGTCAAGAAAAGAGAGCGCATCATTAAAGTGTGGGCGTTGACCATATTCCTTCTGCCAGCAGTGCAGCATCAGCTGGTGCAGGATCACCGGGCAGCCAATAGGGGCTGGTAGACGGTAGCCTTCTTCAATTGATAAAATAACCTGAGACAAATAGAATAATGTTAACATCAGTGTTCTTAATAAGCAAACAAAACACTATGATGAGATACTTACATCTTGATTGGACATTTCCCAGTAGGGCCTTTCACCATATGACATCACCTCCCACATGACGATGCCGTAGCTCCAGACGTCACTAGCTGAGGAAAATTTTCCATAAGCAATAGCCTCTGGTGCTGTCCAGCGTATCGGGATCTTTCCTCCCTGACACAAAGAAGTAACAAACAATAATGATGTGTTCTTGTTTGCTTGATGCCAAAGTTCTGCTGCCACCCAGACACTCACCGTAGCTGTGTACGCTGTTTCAGAGTCATCCTCAAGAACCCGGGACATGCCAAAATCAGACACCTTACACACCAAGTTCTCGTCTGCTAAAATGTTCCGAGCAGCCAGGTCTCTGTGAACATAACCCATATCTGAAAGGTACGCCATCCCCACTGCAATACCACGCAGCATCCCGACCAGCTGGAGCACCGTGAACTGACCGTCACGAGTCTGGAGGTTTTAGAAAGCAGGAAGAGGATAAATACAGTGTAAAAAAAAAAAGACAGAGGATTTTCAGTCAAATAAAACCTGTATCCATACCCGGAGGAATGTGTCCAGAGCTCCGTTTTCCATGTACTCCACTACTATCATTACTGGTCTGCCTGGAGAAATACAAAGAGAGAGATTGATGCATGTGTTTTCAGTGTTTCAAAAAATGTTTTCTGTGTTAGTGTTGGGCTCAGAGAAATACCATTTTCTAAAAATGTTTTTAAATGTGTGTTGGATTTTTTGTGTGTCTTGGTTCAAAGGTCTCCTTTGTGATTCCTAAACTGTTGTTTTATGAAATGTCATGTCTCCTTTAATGGTGAGATTTATTTGATTGTGTTGTGCTTTTGATTTGTTGTATGCATCGTTGTTTTGTTTTATACCTGAGAGCTACATTAAAAATAAATAAAACTGACATCAAATTATTGTTAAAACTTTTGCACAGAGAAAAAAGAGGAGCTCACTTCTGGTGACTACTCCTTCAAGCCTGATGATGTTGGAGTTGTTGAACTGTCCAATGATTGAGGCCTCACGCAAAAATTCCCGTTTCTGATGATCCATGTAGCCACCTTTAAGAGTCTTTATCGCCACGGCAATGTCCTTCCTTCCAGGTATACGCAAACGACCACTACAGACCTCTCCAAATTCTCCTGCAATAACACATCATTGGCACATTGATAAAATATGCTCAGTTTTCATGCTCTTAGTAAAGTAAAAATAGTTTATTTCAACTTAAATTTTTTTATTTAAAAACAGGCAACTGTGCATTGCCTCCACTAGATGGCAGCCTTGTGACAGTGAAATAACAAGGAGCCAGCTCATACTGCCTTACTAAAGGGTTTTAAGGAAAAATAATATGCTCATAATCTGTTTATGAATCACCAAACAGTAATTCAGCAGTCCAGGTTTTGTATCTCTAAGCTACAAAACTGTAAATTTCTTTAAAACCAGCAGCTAATGGAGGCAATAAAAATCTAAAATTAAAACTTTAATGGGCTCTCCATTTCTTTATTTTATTATTTTCCACAACATAAAATGAGATCATGTCTTTTTCACAAATGGCTCACAGTTATCACTGGGACAATTTGATTAACATGTTCTCACGCCTCTAAATAAAACAATGTCCTTACCGGCACCGATCACCCTGTCGATGCATATGTATGAGGGGTCGATCTCTTTGGCAAACTCCTCCACAGCCTGAGTGGGGTCTTCATAGGTGTCTGGATCCACGTAGGTCTTTATCCCAGAGAATGGGACTGAAAGACAAAAGAGACATGCAGCAACAAATCAACATGGTCTTGGACAATTTCATAATAAAATCAGATTAAAATGTGACTTTATCTAGAATGGCTGATAGGACTCTGATCTGTAGTCCTATTTAAACATATGACTGTGTTTTTACCATCCTTGTTTGGGTTTTTGTGACTTGTATTGATTTCAAAGTTGACTCTGTTTTCCCCACTATAAAATATCCAAGTCCTGAAACATATTTCTTAAAATACTTATTGAAACTCCGTTAAGGAAGAAGATTGTTGGTAATTGGTTTAACTTTATAAGTTTTTGCTGCTTGTCAAGAAATGGAAAAAAATGTATAGGGAGAAATAGAAAGAGGTGAGAGAAAGGCCTAAAGCAGAATAAAAAATATTGCAGGCAGTAGGAGGAATTTTCAGCCTCCTGTTTGTGGAAGGCTGGGGATGCTGTTACAGTGAGTACTGGCACAAATAATAACTAGAAGCAGATCGCGGTGCAGCTCCAGCAGATGAGCCTGGGACTAAGTGTACTTTATAGCTGTGTCAGCTCTCATTGTAAAAGGTTTAAAACTTTGTTTGAAAAAGATTTGAGTTTGGAGTCTGTACATTCCAGCTCAGTCCCAGGGGTGTCTAAGCTCAGGTCTACGAAGAAGAGGAAGAATAAACCTTTTCTACCAGTTTGTGGAGTCTACAGGTTTTCTCTCTTGAATTTTCCCAAACACACAACAAGAAAGAACCAGCAAAGGTCAGAAGTATAGAGACAACTGTCATTTAAAAGAAAAGTTTTACAAGAAGTCTTTGGGTTTAGCTTCCATTAGATTTACCAAGAAATGAACTTTTAAATATAGGTGATCTAAAAACAATAAATAAAATGTATTTTGTCTTATCTAATATAAAACAATATAAAAATATGCACTAAATAAATAAATTTTTTTCTTGCTTGGAAGAAGACACCTTATAGAACTATTTTTAAATATCAAATTAAGCATCAGTATGATTTGTTAAACATTTAACTAATAAAATCATTTTTTATATGATGTCATTTTTGTTGCAAGCATCATTTAAGTCCCCCAAGACTTACTAAGTAAGTTATTCAGCAGTGAAATAAAATAAAAATTTAATAAAAGTCCATTTTAAAAGTTAAAAACTAATTTTTCCTCCTGTCAGATCTATTTGTCCTCTTACTTATTCAGATCCACTTTTTGTCAACAGGAAATAAATGTCAGAAAACATTTAAAGAGGAGAAAATGACTAAACACAAGTGACTTTTAAATGATTGTAATGTGCTTTAAAATCAAACTATTCAAGTCTGTGGCAAATCTTCTCAATCTAAACAACCTAGCCAGCAGTGACGAGTGCAGACAGAGACAGGAACTTTGTTTTTAACAACAACCCAGTAGGGCTGTGTTGATTTGTCCTAATATTTTTCTCTCAGCAGCCATTTCTTGTTTTTCTCGAATCAATCACAAATTGTCAAATCAGACCTCAGCACGGTGGAACAGCTCTCTCAGGAGCCCCACTCGGGCCCCTGCAGGTCTCAGACTGGAGATCCAAAATACAAACTGTCATAGTAAAACACAGAGCACCACTTTGTTCCCTAAGAAAGACACATTTGCCCTATGGGAGAATCAATAACTCAGTTTTCTGTAATTGTAGCCCTATGATTTGGGCGAGCACTGTAATTCTGGACTGGAAAAGCTTGTTTTGTCAAAATCCAATAATGGGTGTACAGTTACCTGTGTGTTTGTGAAAGGCTGAAAGATTTTTTGACAGAAATACAATAAAGCTGATGTGTGTCACAGCCGTCCAAACATGTGCTTTCCCTGGGTTTGAAATCCCTAAATAGAATCGATACAGAGCACAGTAATAATGAGACAGATAAATGGACTTTTATAAACTAAATACAAAAAGGAAAAAGTTGAATTATTTTGTACAATAAAACTATTAGGTGGCTTCCTAATTTTGTCAACAAGTCTATAACTGTGTGTTTGTTAAACTGTTCTTTAATTCTTTTCCAAATTTCTAAACTTTTCTATATTTTGGAATTTAAAAGACTGATTCAACATTTAATATGTGTTTTCTAAGAATGAATTTGTGCATAGAGTTATAATAAACGTTTAACAGAAACATAAATAGTTATTTTTGTCTTGCAACAAATAAGAAAAAAATCCAAACAATAAACCAGACTATTTCCTAAATTTTGGTTTCAAAAGAGAAAAATAACCCATTATCAGATATATACCAATAAGCTTGGGCAGATATTTACTAGATCCAAACCAGCTGATATTCTGCAATTCTAATCTTTTGATGGATTTCTGAATGATGTTGTCTCACATGAGGCACAAATCATTTTCCCTCCATCAATTTTAAACTCCACTTTATAATAAGCTAGAGTCTGAACTATCTTTGTCCCATTTGTCTGGGCCGATATAGCAAATCTGTTGCTATAGAGCAGACATAACAAGCCATAAACCTGCAATCAATTGCACATGAAGCTGAGGTGTAACTTCAGCTGGGATGATTTGTTTTCTCACTCTATTTCTCTGAGGCAAACAGCCTGCTAATGTAGCAGCTCTCTACCCACTTTTCCATTTTTCCACACAGTCAAAGTGATTCCACTTTCCACATCTATATCATTTTCTCTTCCGATGATCTTTTTGACAGCTTTCTCTGAGGTAATCATCTAATAATGAAGTATCAAATGCATAGATAGTTTTTAGAAAAGGTTTTTGTTGGGATTTTTTAAACAAAACAATTGATTTTTAGGCAGGAACCCTTTGTTTCTGGAGATTAAAACACTTAAAAATGAATCTGTGTTTCAGATCCTCCATCCACTCCATCATCTCCACATCAGATTAAAAATTATCCTGTTAATTCAAACGTTCCTCTTCATCCATCACTCTTCAGAGTATCTCAACCTAAAATATTTCATTTTTCATTTTAATATTTTTGATCCAAATGAATGTTAATTGAACTACATGGAAGTGGATATAGCTAGGGGAAATTAAGGTTTAAGTACACAAATGATTTATGTAAAAATTAAACCCATGGGAGCAATAACGCCTGTGCAGCCTATACCCTGCCTGTGTGAACATTTTTGCATAATCCTGAAACTCAAAGTAAAACCTTATATACGGTACCGTGGCCACTGTGGAAGCGAGTCCTCTTCTCCTCCGACTTCATCCTGGCTTTAATGTATCCCTGACATCTGTAAAGTCAAACAAAAGAACAAAAGCAATAGGACTGAGTTGTAAATGATATGAAACTGCTCTTCAAATCTCCACTTCTCATAATTAGCTCTCAGTGTTTCTCACTGAAGTACAACGTTAATTTACTCACATTATTTAACAGACTGGAATAAAAAATGACAAAAAGTTAGCATTTACTCTATCAAGACAGATTTCCTCACTTTATTTAATATTTTTTTGTTTCATTTTTGCTACACGGTACAGTTTGTCTCCTGCTTCTTTTCTCAGAACAAAACGGAGGCATTTTCTTTTAGACAAAAGTTATGGTGATCTTTTGCTATTCCTCCAAACGTCCAAGATTTTAACATTCACGCTGATTCATGTGTGTGAGGCTTTGAAAGGGCAGCATCCAAGGGAGAGCTGGGACCAAAGTAACAAACACAAGTGTTCAGTTAATTGGCGCAATTAGCATATTCTACAAAAGGAATGGAGCTCTTTATAAAAGCCACAATTTTTAATTATTTGTAAGACCTTTAAATTCACTCATATTCCACTTCATTGCTTTATGTAGTTAAACCTGTTTCACATGCATTCATACGTCAAGATACATAAAGGTCTAATATTGTCTCAAACAGGATGAGAAAAAGCAACACATCATACAGAGTAAGAACCCAGAACACTGATGGAACTACAGACCTGGTGAATAAGAAAGAGATGGAAGGGCAAAAATGGCATCATGGGAGATTTCCAAGACCTCTGCTGATCAAAAACAATAAAAAATACATCTCAAATTTGTCCAAACTAAAAAACATTTTGATCTCAAAAACCTTGGGGGAAATGTTTTTGAGGACCTGCTCTACTGCTTGAGCCACTGCCACCAACATCAAACCTAAAGTCAGACACAGGTGCAGTGTGTTGGTCTCGGGCTAAGGACGACTTACTATAATCAACGGAACCATGAGTTCTGCTCCCTACCAGGAAACCCCAAAAATGAAATGTCTGGCCTTTGACCGTTCATGGAAAACCCTCCAATGTGGCTGAATTAAAATCATTTTGCAAAGTAGAGTGGGCCAGAATTCCTTCACAGTTATCACAAGTGCTTGACTGCTGACAACAACGTTTGTGAGGTTTAGAGGATCTCCCTAATAAAGGAAATCATCGTTTGAAAACTTTGTTTTTACTCAAGTAATCTTTGTTTTGATCTTGGAATTTGTTTACTGATCTGAAACATTTAAGTGTGACAAAAAAAGCTAAAACAGAAAAACTTATTCATAACAGTCTACATCTATCTCATACATGATGACAGAAAATATCTGATCACTGGCAGTCATAGAGCTTGAGTCACACATGGTGCAAATCAAGAAGAAGAATCTGGATTTTTTGATCATTTTTCATGCTTCTTTTTTTTTAATGATGTTCCTAAATAGTAAAACCCTCTTAACTGAAGGCAGAGTGAAGACAACAGCCCAGCCAAACTTTTGGAGGTTAATGGAATGGAGCAAACTGCTGGTACATGCATTACATGCTGAGTAATTAGGCAGAAAATCGGTTCAGCCATTTGGAAAATAAGACTGTCTGCTTGGTGGCAAAAAAAAGTCCATTAACAGATTTTAGTTTGTAGCATTACTCTGAAGATTATAAGACAGAGATGTGTTTGTGTGTCTGGATTATTGCTGATAACCTTTGCAAAAATTAAACAGAGGAGTCTCACCGTCCGGTGATGAGGAGAAAGAGGGTGAGGATAACCAAAAGAGAGAATCCACCTACAGATGCAGTGACAACCACCAGAACCTGACCCTGATCTGCAACATCAGGATCTACAGAAAGGAAAGTTTAGGTGAAAAGGAAAAAAAAAAGAAATCATAACAGTAATTCAGCACATCTGAATATGAAAATACATCAATATAATCCATACGCTATACCAAAATACTTTGAAATATGCAATAAATCTTTTTAAAAAATAACATCCTCAACAAGAATCCCCTTATAAATCTGGTAATATTTAATTCCAACCTCAATCTGTGCCCAGCCTTACCCTCAGCTGCAGTTGCAAACTCAAAGTTTGGACTGTAAGCCGTGTAGCCCGCTGGAGTGCGACCTCGCACGTGGAAGACGTAAACAGTCGAGGGTCTGAGGCCTGTTACGACCACGCTGGGGGTTTTGGTACGGGTTGATGAGTAGCTCAGCTGCTCTTGCTCCTGCACAAACAGACAGGCAGAGATGATAAAGCAGGTTTTGGCACAGAAGATGAATGTGCTTCTGCACATATCAGTTTTTCACAGCAATGTCTGAACCAAGCACATAATCGTTATCCTATTACCTATCAGAGCAGATGGTGACTAAAGCAAAGATGGCAAATTTTAAAAACATATACTTTAATATGTTCTTTTCAACCAAACAGATTATTCCACGAGTAGTGATTTTATTGTTAAATTTATTCATTTTGAATGAGTGATTTTACCTTCTCATAATATTTGACCTCGTAGTCCACTATGTCTGAATGTGGCTGTTCCACTTCCGACCAGGAGAGGGCGATGCTGTTGTAGGTGGCCCAGTCTTTCTTCACTATCCCCAAAAAGGCTGGACCTAAAACGCCTTGGAGACGGATTTCAGACATTATGTAACGATGAACTGTTAGGACTGTAGGTTGTAGTGAACAACAAAACTTCACACGACGAACAATTCATGAAAATGTACATTTTTAGTTTGGAGGTTTTACAGTGATCCTAACAGATATCTAACAAACAGTTGGACAAAGGAGAATCCAAAAAAAAAAAAAAAAAGTATAAATATCACATCTTTGCAAGAATAAATGCAAGTTTTCTGCAAAACTGAGAATCCCTTGGTGCTAAAACAATAGTGGACTGAGTGACTCCATAAGTGACATCAGTCATCAGAAGACTGGTGCAGGTATTGATTCAAACATTTCAGGATTTCAGAAAGCACAACAAGCATCTGAGACAGCTTTTGTGAAAAGTGGCTGCTGTCATATATCGAATATCTTCACCCTTCAAGCTCTCAATAGACAATCTCAGGTTTGACACCTTTGAGTAATGGTGGCAGTTTGAGAGAGACTTACTTTAGATATCACAGCAGGCAAAGGAGCAGTGACTCTGCTGACCAGCTCTAGAACAACATGCTGGTGTTTTTGAGACACATTTTTAGTAAATAAAACCACCTGACCTACAGCAGCTTTAGCATGTTTGACATTATCTCTGAGTGTGGGAACGGTTTACAAAATGCAGCCACGGACATCACAAAATTACCTTCCAGAGACTCAAATATTTACCATCAATTATTCATAACGGTGCTGCTTGAGCAGAATACGAGTTGGCAAACTGAGAGCTCCGAGTCCTCTGCTGTTGAGCTGACTGTTTGGGAGATCGTCGTTGGAATACAAATTCAGGACCAGACTTGTGTTTGAACATGTCCTCCTCACGAATAGAGGAGCAGATAACCTACATCATACAGACGGCCACAGACAGGACGAGGCTCCAAACCACTGCGACGTATCATTACATTTAGAAGTCAAATGCTCCAGAGTGCAGATCCAACTCTCACGTTTTGTCAAAAAGCAAAGATTTTCTCAGCCAAGACAGAACAGCTCAGCAGCTCAAACACTAGTATAAAAAAGAAGAAGAGACAACTGGAGGACACAGAGAATCCAAGGCAGGTCTTTTAAACAAATTCACACAAGGCTGAAGTTGTAAAAATTATGACTTTAAATGTTTTGTAAACACTTTTAACACAATACTGGTGATTCTGACCACGAAAAAGTAATTTTATTGTATCAAGTTTTTGAAAAGTTCAGAAGATGAATGGATGGATGGTTAAAAAATGAGTGTATTCTTAGTTTCCTTTTCTTATTGTGTTCATGTTTCATCATTGCTCATTTTGTAGATTTTTTTTTTGTTTCTTTTATAAGTTTTACTTTCTTTAAAAAGCCTAGCCAGAGACTGGGTCTGCAAATTAGCTGTTGGCTAGAAGTTAGAAGTGGTTTTTCATTATTTAACATGTAACACTCTTTTATATATGCTGCCTCTAAAACCCAAACAGAACTAAACCATCGCACAAGTATTTAAATAAAAGCACCACTTTTAAGAACTTTTAAAAGTTAAAATATAAACACAAATAAATGAGACTGACATCTTAAAATAAAAGCTTTTTTGCTGCATTACAAATCCTTCATTTATTTATATAACATGCACTAAGTGGGATGTATGTGCACAATGTGGAGCCAAAAAGTGGTCTCAGAAGTTGGATATTTCATGATTTCATGTAATATATATATATATATATATATATATATATATATATATATATATATATATATATATATATATATATATATATATATATATATATATTATATATATATATATATATATATATATATATATTGTCCTGCATAAATGTCACAAAATTTAAAAAGATTTTGAAAGAAACATTAAAAAACACCACTAAACATATTATTTTAGACTTCAAACAATAAAATGGACAGATTACAATATCTGTTAATTTTATAATGTAAAAAAACTGTTTAATTAGGGACTTGTGCTGCATGTCCTTTAGTCAGATTGTAAGGATGTGACATTTAAATTCCCATAAATGCAAAACTGTAAGTCCAATTCATGTTAGAGGGTCCAAATAAGCTGAGCATGATATACAGTAAAGGGTTAACTTTAACCCAGAGAGGCAGAACATGCAGATAGAAGGATTTTCTTTACATTCTGACAGTTTGTCAGTGTTAGTGTCAGGGATGCATATCAGTATAGGGCTCTAAGGGAAACAGGATGTCTTTCTTAAAATATGCTACATCATTAAAACCTCTAACTTTAAATCAAGTCATTACATGGCTGAACAGGCTTGTGGTTAGAGGGAATTTGTTAAAACCCACCTCAACAAAAACAGTGCTCAGATGCATTTTCTTCAACAATAGATGCATTTCAGTTGGCGTGAGGTGCCACCATGCAGATCTGCATGCGTAGCCTACTTAGGAGACACGAATGTTCCTGAGAGTCACATTACTAGGAAAGATTTCTGTCTGCAGAACACTTCTTGCACAGTATAATTTTATCCATGGGAGAGAAACGGATCATTTTCTGTGCATCAACATTTTTTTAACTGAGGAAACTCCCTAACAACCTTTCCTCTTTCCTATGCAATAAGCTATTTTTGGCACGAATCAATCAGCTCTCTAAATACCTTTTTGCTATGGATGAGCAACTTGAAAGAGGACAATTATCACAGTGTAATCACTGTTCATACATCTTAATTTATACAGGAATCTGTTGCAGTTGGTTTTAAGTATAAAAATGGGTTAACCCTCAGCTACTGATGCTCAAAAAGATGAAGAAAGGCAGGAGGAGAGAGCGAATGAGTGAACAGGGAGAGCTGTAAAGAAATCCCACGAGGTTGCATCTCCCCAGCATCTAAGCATAAAAATAGAAGACAGCCTTATTCCCAGAGCAGTGGGGATGAAAACAGAGGAGAAACAACTGAAGGAAAAGGAGCAAAGCAGGAGCGGGGTTCCTCTTCTGAACCAGGACATCACAAACGAGTGGAAAACATTCACTTTGAACTGAACTCAGCGAGACCAGTTGTTTCACAATAAGACTAAAGGTCACACACCTGTAACGGGAATGGAACACAAACTAGTCCGAAGCTTAAACAAACCCCCAGACCTACAGTATGTGGCAACAGTGAGCCCTCAGTGACTTCGATAATACAAACTATAAGAATTAAAATGCAGTGCATGTAACAATCTCATCTCCCAGCAAGTTACACTTTTAACAAACTATTTTGGTAGCTGTTAACAAGCTTCTGGCAGAATTCCGGCAGAATATCCAGTCGCTCTCCTAAGCAGGAAAAAAGTTCAATTACACATGTGGGTTGAGGTACTTTTACAAATTCCCAACTTTCAAAGTGAGGACATTTCAGAACTTTAGGAAATAATCTTCTTTGATTTATTTCTACATCTCATAAGGTTTTTTTGATTATAGTGAATTTTTATGTAACTTACCACTTCCCCTGACAGGAATAATTCCCACAATGCTTAGCCAATCATGATCTCTAAGTTAAGCAGCCTTGAGTTAAAAGACATTATTATTCCTACCACATGGTGAAAAGGAAACATGATCACAAACGAGTCTGATAACCACCTGAAACTGGTTGGTCAAATTAACTGAACACGACTGCAAAGATTCTGTTTTATTTCACTTTTCTCTTCTATTTTTGTACCTTCTCTTATAAATCTCACCTCTATCACAGAGGAAGTCTATATTTATGGTGGCCCCTTTGCTCCTATTGTAGGAGCACATTTCTGATCTGTGCAGCAAACTCCTTAAACAAATTTGTGCTGACTTCTCTGCGCTCCTTCAAAGAGTGCTGCAGTGAACTTAGAGGGAGGAATCTTCTGTGACAAAATACTCCGCTGAGCAACAACTAGCCCACAGCGTGTTCTGAGCAGAGAGCAGTTCACTCCTCATAAATATAGACATCATTTTGCTCTGCAATGCCGCTTTGAGAGATGTCAGAGCGACAGCTGACCATCGTCCAGCAGCGAGCGTCCCCCGTGGAGAGCAAATGCAGCTGCACAAATAGCTTCTCAGGAGGTTTACCTGTGATTTGTGGAAATAGTATCTAAACAAAACTAAAAAAAAAAAAAAGGCATCAAATTTTGTGCTTTGAATTCATGAAAATCTAAAACAAGTGTGAAATTTATGCAAGAAATCCAAGAGGGAAATGACTAGCTAACAATATGCATGTCTGCAGGAGGTACATGTGTGCAAATGTCATGTTTATATGAATCAGTTTGACTGCTTGTTTGCACACGACGTTCTTTGTGTGCGTGCATGCCGCAAAAAAGCGATTTGACAATTTAATCCTGTCTAAACATTCTAATAAGAATATTCCCACCGGCTGCTTCTCCTCCTCCGCTGAGATTATTTTGCATTGCGACACCCTCCCATCAGTCTGGCTGACTTTGCCTGAGACACAGCAACATGAGGTGACACACACACACACACACACACACACACACACACACCTGACGCCTGGCTTTCATGGTAAGATGACAGCGCATCTGTATGCTATATACTTCTAAAAATAACACCTCAACATTTTTCACTCAGTACTGGAAGAAAATTAGCCATGAGGAATGACTGACTAGCGCATCTTTTATTGACTCAGCAGCTGCATATTGCTGGGGAAATAAAAAAATAAACAAAGCAATTAAACTAATTCACTGCAGATGAATGCGGATAAGTTGAAAGAAACCTACAATAAATTATTAGAAATAACAGTTATGAGATCAGCTTCCACCATTTGTAAACACAATGGGATCGATAACAAATATGAAATAGCTGTTTCATTTTCTCTGCCCTGTCTTGTTTCTTAGACGGACTCATTTATACTACATCAATCTCAGAGTAACTCACTGCCTTGGACATAAGAAGCTGCTGGATTCTCCTTTTCCCTCCTGTAATGAATGGATGTCAGGAAGCCTTTTGGCATTAATGAATCACTCAGTGGGTATGAATTAGTGTTTTGTAGTCACGAGATCAGAAACTCTTTTTTTTAATTAGTTTAATTCATGAAAAATATTTTCAAGTCACAGACATAAAGAAAGTCTGAAATTGTTATTTTAGACAGTTTGAAGTGAGATTCTGGAAACTATTATTGGTAGCTCTTCAATGCAGATCTTTTGAAATGTCTAATATATATATATATATATTCTAAGTGGTTACTTTTAAGTTTTATTTTAACAAAACAACAACAACAAAATCACCTGAGGTAACACCTGCTCCAGGCTCATGTCTGATAATCAGCACGAGGAAACAATTTTAATAAGCTTGTGAATATTTTGCACTCAGAATCAAAAAATCTCACAAGTTTGTTTAATTTTTGTTTGTTTTGGAGGTGCAGCTCTGTTTTCACATGTTCAAAACAACCTTCATGTTTTCCACCTCCTCTTCAAAGCTAAGTGCTGCTTCCTTAGCAAGCTAGCAGCTAGCTGCCATAGGCATATGAGCTGAGTTGGACTAAACCAACTCAAAGCTGATGAGGGTGAAATGAATTTTGCAATAATGTTTCAAAATAAATTTTCATTTGCAATTTTAAAAAGTAGCATTAGAACAATTAAAGACTCCAGTATTGTGTCTGATTATGATGATAAGTCAAAAGTGGGAGAACTGAACCATAAGTTTGTCGACCACTTTAAAAATGTAGTCGCTCAACTAACCAGAACCTATACAGTCACAATGGGACCAGTTAAAGTGATTTTATACCATTCTAAAATAACTAATCTCCGAAAACGTCATTGCTGAACACAAGTTTACAGACATTTACTCTGCATAACTTTTTGCTTGATATGGTTACTTGCAGAAAATCGTATTGCTTTGCTAACAAATTAGCAAATTCATTAGTACTTCAGCTTCGAATTTCATAATATTCCATTAAAGTAAACTAACAAAAAAATAACAAATTTAATCAAAATGATAATTAAATATGTTTGATTTCATTGAACCTGATTTAATTTTCATATATGGGCAGTCATGGTGTTATTGTTGGTTAATATACTTCCATTATCAAAATAATATGTAGACAGTAAATAACATTTGTTATTATTATACCGATATTAGTTCATTAAATGAGTTTCTTAGTATTTTTCAAACTGTAGGATCGTCAGTTGTTTCTCTTACAATATTAAAAAAAGATGAAGAAAACACAAATATCAAGGGCAGGGGTGGAATAAGAAATAGTTCTGCACGTATACGCGTCTGTGTGCAGACTTTTGAATGTTTTATTTATGAATACAGTGATGACAAGAGAGGGACTCAGATGAAAACAACGTGCTGATAAAAAAAAAACATTCACAAGGCTGGGTTCACTGAATAATCTAGCAGTTAGGAAGAAAGAAACCGTAGGATGCAAGGACCATGAGAAACAGTGGAATTTAAAAGTAGCTCATAATTTCTGAAAGTTCATGAACAAATCAATACTGAAAAAAACATGAAATAAGAACATTTGGTGAAATTTAGTGAGATTTTCTTTTTTCAAGAAAAAGTTTTACTATCTTATCTTTTCAAGGTCTTGTTAAAGTATTGTTTTCTGTTTCATTTCCTTTTACTTGAGTTCAATTTGTTCGTTTTCCTCCCCTATTTAAAAGGCTCATGTTTCAAAGCCAATCATATTGAGGCTTTGTACGAGGAATCGGTTTCATCAAGCGGGAGCTGGAAGGACCTGGGAGACCACATGGTTACCAGATGCATAATAAATGCTTGATGAATGGGATCAATGCAGAAAAAGGTGGATGTTCTTCAGGCATTTATTATTCATAGCAAGCTTCTCACTGCATATGAGAGGAGAAATTACAGTGTGCGAGTCTGAAAAATTATTTAGTCACACTGGGGGACTGACTGTGGTCTGAGCCGTTCTCACTGGAAAATACCAGAGTGCAACACATTCAGATGGTAGCTTTTAATCATGGATCACACATATGAGTCATATCAACTGGTAATAATTAGTAAATAAAGTGATAATACACTAGATTATTGCTGGTAATATGTTTGTATTATGCTAAAAATAAATAAATAAAATGAAAAATCACTGATATACAAAAAAAAAAGTTCCTCCAAGTAAACTTTTTTCATTTTAATTTGTTATTGTAGGAGTTTAATTCTCATGTTTTTTATCATTTTGATTGAAGAGTTTGTTTAAAAATATGGTTGACACTTTTACTTCTTTGCATGTGATCAATATTTTTTATATTAAAAATAAGGGTCTTAAATTGGCACTAATGTGATTAGTTATTGTTAGCATACACAAAAAATGATTTAGGACATTTTATTTGAAGCGCCACACTCATTCCCATCAGAACTTCATCCCACTGCTTGTTTGCTGATTGGAGAAAATAAGCTCACGTACGCCAGAGTATAATTTATTAATTCACCTTTTCTCATCCTTCATCCTGACCTTCTCCATCAATTATTCTATCGATATCCTTGTCCTTGAGATATAAGTCTCAGGTTGGACGGCGGGTGTTATATTTTTGCAAATTTAAGCCTAAGACAATGATCTTTATGTGAACTTGTGGCGCAGCAAACCTCAGGTCAACTGGGTTCTTCTAATTAGGATTAAGTTCATCTCACCGTGGCTCCGTCAGCTCTTCAAGGGTCAGAAGTGTGTTTCACACATTGACTCATTAAGTAGGCTTTAGAGGTTGTGGAAGAAGATGCAGGGAGCAAAAAGACAAATTATGCAATCAAACTTGGAATTATTCAACGTGGATCTGATAATGTAACAGTATACGCACTTAGGGATGTAAATTTATTGAAATGTCAGCGAACATTAAACCGACTATAAGTTCATTTTGTAAAGAAAAGGAGACAACATTGGAAGCTGCTGGTCAAGTGAACAATTGAGCAGTTTTTTGTAACACAGGGAGTTTAAAAATGATTAAAAATAACATTATTTTCTTTTAATCAGCCTCCGCTGTCCTATAGCTGAACAGCCATCAGGGTACAGTTTCACAAATGCTTTCAAATTTAAAAGTGTATTTGGGTTCTTTTTAACAATTTCCGTCCAGAAAAACATTCAAAAAATTTTGTTGCAACAATTATTGTATGTATTCTGGACACAAGCAGCAGATGGAGCTGAGTGACTTGCACCGGTAGATCTATACGCCTCCCTACCACGGACACAGGTCCGTCTGTGCACAGACCCTGGCCCGCTGGGCTGCACGTATTATTGGTGGAGATGCTGCTATTTCTGCACCCTTTGATAGAATTATTGGTGGGGACAATTCAGTGATTGCTGGGTATTGGTGGGGACACGTCACTGCCATCCATGCCAAATCTATTCCTATGTGTATATGTGTTTATATGTGTTCATCATAAATATAAGGCTGATTGCAGGATGACAGGTGTGTGAGGCTGAATGAATGAGTGATCGGTTACAACTCTAAATCAGGTCAATCTAGGCCAAGAGGAAAAGTGATTGTCATAACTTGCAGAGCAAGGTTTAAAAAGAATAAACCAAACGTAATCAGTAAGTTGTACTCAGACTTAGAGAAGCTCTGAAACTTACCAGCTTGGTGTGTATTGACGGTAACATTAGCCAGTGAGCGTGCGGCCACACCGAGCTCAGAGACGCCATTCACGGCCTCTACATGGAACGTATAGTTGGCGTGCATCGCAAAATCCAGGACTGCCACAGAGGTACCGGTTATACCCACTGGTCGAGGGATGAACCGCAGGTCCGGCTCACACGGCTCACATTGGGTCACGCCGCTTTCACCGCCGTCACATCTTTGACACAAAATGTTGTAAGTGATGTCACTTCTTCCTCCCGAGTTACTGGGTGGCGTCCATTGCAAAAAGAGAGCGGTGTCGTTGATTAGAGAGACCAGGTTCCTGGGTGCTGATGGCGGCCCTGAGGAGGGAAGAAATGTCACAGCGATCAAGACAATCTGACAACTAGCTGCCAACTTGGTTTTCATTTTTAGCAAGTACATTGGACGTCCAAGCAGAGTGGGTGGTTTCCGTTCAGCGTGTGCTGCTGTCTCTAATTCCAGCAACTTGTGTCAGTGTTTTTCACAGATCAAATTCTGGCAGTCCATGCTGCCTTTTTTAGTTTTCAAAGCTGAACATGATCTGATCTGGCAAAAACCCCAAAACTTTGCGAGTGTCTCTTTAAATATCTGCGTGTAGGCATGTGGGTGTGAAGTGTCTTAATCCAGCATGCAAATTGTCAGTTTCAGGCTTATGGTTGTCAGAAATGCCCACACCTGTTAATGAGCTGTCGATTTTTACCATTTATATATAAAGAAAAATGCCTGAATTTGGCCGAAATGTTGCTAAAACTTGAAGACAATGTTAATACTTTTAACCTTGTTAACATGCACAGATAGTGCTTTTACATGCCTGAAGACATAAAATGGCAAAATAAGCAGTCTGCGCCATGGCTAATTATTTCTACCCGTAGGTGTAAAATATCAGCAGTCTTTAAATCACAGCTTCAACCTGCAGAGTTATCGTTATAAAACCCAAGAAAACAATCCATCAACATGCAGATTGAGGTGTTAGAGATGATTAGTAGGAAGGTCTATTCATATTTATGTGTTCATACATTAAGAGTTTAACTATTGTTGCCACATATTGGTGATACTTTACCATCTTTGAATAAGGTCTATGTTGTTATCTTTTTACAGAAACATAAAATAGAAACATTTATTTTGTAATGACTTTATAAATATGTCCTTTTTTCTGTTAAGTTTGAGTTGTCAATGTTAGAAGCACTCTGAGCATTAAAATGTGTCCCAAAAGAGCCGAGTTCATGAATAATTGGAGAAAACAACTCAAACTGTCCAGTCAGATGCTGGATTGTGGATATGTTGCCACTTTTACAACAAGCTCTTTTATATATAAAGTATATCTAAGATGCAACGTGGTCCCCAGCCTATGTAACACGATTTGTTGTGATGCAAGAACCAGATCCAGTTCCTGTAATTGTCAGAAGATCAAAGCAATGCAGCATAAAAACCTATATTAAAGCATCTGCTCATATACAACGTGAGTGAGTGTGTGTAGAGTTGTTTTACCAGCAGCAAAAGTTTCTTTTCCTGTCACCATCATCTAAGCATTGTCAAGCGTTTCCTGTCCGTCAATCCATCGTGTGTCTCTAACCTGACAGCACGCTTGCTGTTGCAGGAAACCCACTGACCAGCTCACCTCTCACAAGACTCCAAACAAAACCACCCCTTTATGTAATTCAGTGGAGAAGGTGATGCAAAGACAAAAAAGTTGCAATCTGACATAATGAAAAACTTTTTCCACTTTGCAAGGTGAGGCAGTTTTTTCCCCTCTCTCTCTGCTGGGGTAGCAGCAATAATGTCATAATTTTGCTAAAGCTGCAAAACAGTGAAGCCACTTTTAAGGATGAGGGGATGCTGTTTTAGAACTCTGAATTAATTCATTTACAAAAACATAATATAAGGATAGATGGTATGGATACAAGGTGGTCTGGCTGGAGTCAGGCAAACTGAAACTTAAAATGATATCTGATTTGATTCAAAGCCCTACTAACGTGTGCAGGCCATCGTTGGAGGGTCTTTGATGGCCCTGTAGAAGCCTTTATCGCAGTGGCAGATGGTGGCGGCCTGGTCGTGGCTGGAGCTATGCAGAGGACACTTGGAGCATTTGAAGTTCCCAGCGTTTGGTTTGAAGAAGCCAGGCTTACAAGCTGGAGAGAGAGAAAAAAAACGACAGGAAAAGTGTTAAAAATGTTAGCGATCTTCACATGATTCTGTTAAGATTAGCTGGAGAGACTAAAGGTTGAATGATGAAGGCAAAGATGAAAAGTTAAGAACCACATTTCAAAAATACGGTGATAACTGAATATCAAGCAAAGGTATCCAACCAAGTTTTATTAAACTATAACATTTTATGATTAAATTCTCTGTTATTAAACTATTTATAATTGCAAAGATCGAATGAAAAAAATAAGAAAAGAAACATTTCTGGACCCTATTAATTTTTTTCCATGCATTTTAAACTCCTCCGTCTTTAAGATTTGGACAAATGAAGTTTGTTTATCAGGCAGGTAAGACAGGAGCTAATAGTGAAGCATAATAATAAAAATAATAATTGCAGCCTATCTCCACACTTTATTCAGTTCATTCTGCTGACCGGGGGATTCTCAATTTTCCACCTTTACACTGGTTCACTTTTGACAGCCCTGATTACAGTTTTACCTCCCAGTTTCTTCCGATCAACACAGCCAATCCTCCTTTTCCTTATCTTGTCAGCATTTCTCCAAATGTTGTGCTCTGCCTTAGTTTTCACCTTTAGTCTTGTTTTTCATCTTTCTTCCAATATATTTTCTTTTTTCCATTTGGCCCCCTGCTTTCCTCTCTGTTGCCTTTTCTTGCTTATCAGAAGATGGCAAAACCATTACAGATTTAGCCTGTGACTTCACTCCGGCAGTGAAGGATGAAGCGCAAACAGTAAAGTCATTTAATTTTAGGGGAATTTTAATGCTGAAATATGTATTTGAGAATATGTGTGCAGGTGGGACGATGGTGACTAAAAAATTACCTAGAAACTATAGCATTAAATATGTTCTATAAGCAGTTTTTATGTGTTATATTTATTTGAAGGGATACAAACATTTTTAGATATTTATTGCAGGTTGTGTTGCATAAATATGTCTTGAAATGAGCCAGTATTTACACTTGTAAACAGTAGCTTTGACTCCATGTTTAAATACCTTTTGTGCATCATTTTGTAGCAAAACCTCAATCAGTTTTAGTGTTTCCAGTCTGAATGTCTAAAGCATCCAGTAAAAACACAGAAGAGCACTGGTTGAATGGTTGAGGAGGTTTTATACATTTCCTACAACCTAAAGAAAAACCTGTGACATTCTCAGGTGTGGGTTGGACTCCTAGGACTGCTCCTTGTCTCTGATCTTGTTTATGGTGTTCATGAACAGGTTCTCAAGGTGTATACTCATGGAGAGGAGACTGTCTGGTTTTGGAACTTCAGGACCTCATCTCTGTTTTTCCTAGATGATGCGGTTCTGTTTGGCATCTTCCATCCATGTCCTTCAGTGTGCACTGAGGCAGTTTGTGGTCAAGTGTGAAGTGTCTGGGATGAGTCAGCTCCTTCAAGTGTGAGGCCATGTTTCTTCTCAGGAAAAATGTGAAATCCTCCCTCAGTAACCATGGAGCATCCAGTGGAAACAGTAAGCTGTCCTTTCATAGGACCTCTTTGGGACAGACAGTTTTTTTCTGTATGAGGGATTAAATTAGGACTCTCTCTCTCTCTACCCACAGATCTGAAACAGGTTTTTGATCAGCATCATTTTAGACTTGATCTGAAAAATCTTCTCAAGAAAAAACAGTTTTGTTCTCATGAATACCTTCAACACTTAGATGTTATTGTGATCTGTTTTCATTTTTAATTCTTTTAACTTTGTTTCATGCTTTCTCTTAATAGGTGTAATGTTTTATTCAGTTTTACCTTGTTTTAAACATTTGTATGGTCTTTTTATTGCTAGAAGCCCACTGCAGACATGCATTGCAAATTAGCCACGGTATAAATATAGTGTACGGTATTTGTAAATACTTGGCATTTATCCCTCTACAAATACACAATAAATGAAATGAAATACAAGCAGCTAACATGAGCTTCCTCTGGATGCTCAACCTTAGACAAAAGGTGAGGAGCTTCATCCTCCTGGGGGAGCTCAGAGTAGAGGTTTGATTTGTCGCCTCCTGCTTGAGGTTTTCCAGGCACATCCCACACGCCAGGGCAGATCCAGGATTATACATTCGTATGAAAAAGTGTATGCCCCATCCTGAAATCCTTTTTTTTTTTTGTTTGTCACATTTCAGATCAAACACATTTCAATATCAGAGGAATACAGTATAACCTGTCTAAATGTACAAACTGCAGTTGCCAAATGTGTCCTGCAATTCATATTAGTTCTCGCAGCTAGCTGCGTTTTTCATCGACGCACGAGCTGAGTAGAACCTGTCCGACCACATGAAGTAGGCTAAAAGATCTCAAAAAGCAAAACACTGTGCCCTGATCAAAACAGATTCAAGAACAACAGAACCCAGAACAACATCTAAAGCCCTGCAGCCCTCACTTGGTTAAGGTCAGAGGTCATGACTCAGCATTAAGAATGAGACTGGACAAAAACGACATCCACGAGAGAGCTCCAAGAACAAAACCTCTCCTGATCAAAAAGAGCAAAAAGCATCTTGGTGATCCTCAAGACATTTGGGGAAATATTATGTGGACTGATGAGACAAAAGTAGAAGTTTATGGAAGGTGTGTGTCCCGTTACATCTGGACTATAACTAACACTGTATTAAAGGAAAAACTGCATCATACATGGTGGCGGTAGTGTGATGGTCTAATATTAAAATGTACTTGATCTGAAACATTTTTGTGTACAAAAAATAGGAAATCAGGAAGGGGCATAACCACTTTTTCACATCACTGTACAGGATGTCCTCTCTGGTCTGGGAATGCCTTGGAATCCCCCACGAGGATCTGGAAATAGATGTCTGAGTTTTCTCCTGGAGCTCCGTGGTCCAACTTCGGAAAAGAGGTCAAAAACTGATGGAATTTCTTAGAAGCCTGACAATATATTTGTGTTTTATAGTCATGGAATTTGTTTAGATTATGCGGATGATGCAGGACCTGTTACTTGGTAAAATGATTGAAAAACTAAGTCATCTTTACCAAAACGTTTTGAGGTTTATTTAGCCTAAATAGAAAAATATTTTTACATATATTAGTTTTTGATGCTTTTCCACATACTTTGCTTTTTACTCTTAACTACGGAGAAGATCACCATTTCAATTAAAACGTTTGAAAACGTCCCACGCTCACACACATAGATAATCAAGTCCAATTTTGTTTACCATCAGTCCTTTGAGATTTTTCTCTTCATGTCACGTAATTCTGATGAAGGGAAGATTTTTGGTGCAAATTCAGTTTTTCCCTCGGAGGCAATAAAACTGTACACATAAAATAACAATAAAACGCCACAATAATGATGACAGATTAGGTTTCCGTAGTCGCTGGAGCTTGTTAAATCAAAAACACTCCTGCTTTGCTTTAGTCTCCACCGATTCATTCAGAAAAAGGGTACGCTTTTTATTGCTGTGCGTGTGATTTTCTCCAACAAATATCAACTCACCAGCAACAATAAAGCTCAAGGGTTCTAAGTTAATAATCTGACCTTTTGTGGATTGGTGACATGCTTTTAACTGAAGAAAACCAAGCTTATTACATGTGTTTTTTGGGCTTCAGATTTATGTAATCTGCAGAGAAGCTGCACATTTAGCATTAACAAAACAGCAAACTAAATGTTTTAGAGGTTTCAGGGTTAGGCGCTGTCTCTGGCTTTTTGTTGTCTGAAACAGATGGTGCCACAGCGAATGTTTACCCTTCCTGGTCCTTCAGCTTTGATATGCAGATGGGAAGTTCACAGAGAATGAGAGATGTTCTAGTCTGGCTCTGCTGCATTGGAGGCCAAAGTAAACACAGTCCTTAATGGATACAAGAAGGGCACAAAAACTCCAACCAGGAGATTATTGATTTCCTCATTTCTCCTTCCACTTTACCTGAATTTAAGGTCACAAGTTTGTACTCGGGCAGAAAGCCATGAGTGTTTGTGATCGATTCCAGTCTAAAACTGACCTATTTTATGATGTCCCTCTAAAAACCAAAGGGATTTTAAACCATCAGCTTTAGCCAGCAGCAGGAGAATTGAGCTGCATCACGATGAGTGACAGTCAAGGTGCAGAATATGGCAACTGTGTTTGATTCTGAACCCAAAATATTAGAATTCCACCGCTGAGTGTAATCACTTACACCCCACCGGTGGGTGTTTGGTCTTCACACAGTGGCTGCTCTGATTCAAATAAAATTTGAAAAGACATCTCTATTAGCTTCCCCCCACTCCTGCAGCTCACTGCCTCCTTTTGAACGCCGTGCCGTGACGAAAGGATGCGGAACAAACAGAATCAGCTCTATGATGTTCCCTTATCTAGGTCATGATATAACCAGCCTATCTCTGAGTAATCCTCCTGTGGCTGACACTGAATGAAAGCAATAGAATAATAAAGTGCTGGATTGAGATGTCAGAACAGTCTGGTAGAATGCTGTTGGGGTGGAAAGCAGGGTTTGATAAGCACTGATGCCTTTGTTTAGGCAGCTGGGAGGGAAAGATGGACGTGTTAGTGCCGAGCTCTGCTTATATTTGGGAGCGCTGGGGTTTTCCCTATTCTCTCTCTGTCTCTCTCTTCCTCTCGCTCCCTCTCTCTCCCCCTCTTTTGCTTTTTCCCCACGCTCCCTCTCAGACAGCTTTGATCACAGTACCCTTTGAAGCAGTGCTCCAAAATGAAAACGAGGAGAAAGCAGAAGTCATCGAAAGTTCACGCCTAAACTTCCTGCAACTACTTGCAAAGCGCACATCTTTATACCAGCATAAGCTCTGACAGGCTTTTGGAAATTATTCATGAAATTTAAAAAAAAAGTGGCAGTAAAGCGTTTGAGCAATAAATCATTAACTATAGGACCATGTTGTGTTGTTACTACTGACCATTCCTTTCAACTAATAATGAGTGAGAAAATTCTGTTTGTGGATTCCACAACACAGATTTTTTTCATGTGCAATTTCAAAGATTAAAAAAATCAATGATTATTGAAAATATGAAACAATACAGCAAGCAAGCAGCAGTAGTGAGCTGAGAATCTTACACCAAAAGACATGTTGAGAAAGGCACCTCTTCATTTAGATTTACAGTCAATTTATTGGAACAATATTAATTCAAGTACATAAACCTTTAGATTAAAGTGAAACTTTTAGCTTTTTAGAAAAATGAAACAATTAATTGGTTATTAAATTGCTAAAAAATGATAATAAGATGTTTTTGCTTCCAACAAAGTGATTTCCAAGGAGCTGTTGGCCAAATTCCTCTCATATCTCTTAGTCTGCATAGTGTCCCTAAACCTTTTGAGGAAATTAGACATATAGGTGACAAAAAAACCCAATCCTTATAAAACCCAGAGTTAATACATTGCATCTGAAAAGGAAGTCCTTCCAGGAAAAATCAAACAAAGACCTGACAGGAGCTGAGAGATCATCCTCAACAGTCAGTTAATCCAACTGATTCAGTGAAACTGGACAGGAATAATAAATGAGCTAAAAATGATTAAACAAAGCAAATATTCAAAGACAAAACTTTAGGAAGACTTCAGAAAGTCTGGGTAAATGTTCCTCAAGGTCACTTTAAAAGATTACAAAGGAAGCAAAATGAAGAAAGGGTGACTCAAGAGACGTCAACACAGTACAGTTTCAGTGCAGGTTTTCTTTTCTTTTTTTTTTGACAGACAAAGTCAACAACAAGACTAGTTTAAGCCCGTTTTTTATCCTTTAAATTAAAACTTTATTAATTTTATGAAACTATTTATCTGCTGCTTCAGAATTGATGCATTTTAGTAAATTTTTTGTTATTTAGAATGACATGATGTTTTACTTTTCCCAAATCTTTCCATGACATTTTTTCCAGAGCAAAATGGGTCACATCTACAGGTTAGTGGCATATAATGGCTTTAGGTTCATCTATGGTGTTGCAGCTACAGAACCACACTGTATGATCACTGGGAGCGAACAGGGAGAGCGCAGATCTGGGACTTACAGGAGACACCATGAGATGCTGCTGCTCCAAAGCTACAGTCTCATTGATAATCTCTCTGGACGGGCTTCAGCGCTGTTTAACTTCAGATGATTGAGAGGGAGTGAGAGTGAAGAGAAAAATAAGGAGCAGATAAAAGAGACCAAGATAAGAAGAACATTTTTACCCGCGGAGCAGCTAAAGAAGATATTACATACTGTCCTACATATCAGCTACTAATGACTGTTTGAGTTGTAATACCCTGAGCATCCACATCTCCATGGGGGTGCAACATGAATTTCACCCCAGCTGGCTGAGACTGCTGTAAGTCTGCAAAATGTGGTTAGAAACACAAGCACTTTAATTGTAATCATGCGGTGTGGCTCAATTTAGCTCCTGCCTTAATTACACAACCGAGGAAGGAAAAGGAAAAAAAAAAAAGCAGGGGGGTGGGGAGAGTTTTAGAAAAGACTAGGTGCAAGCTAAATTATCTGTGAAACTAACAAATGAAGGCAATTAGCCAGCTAGCTCCCAGTCTGTCTGCACTCTGCACAGTCTAAATGAGAAACCAGGCCAGAAGACTATTTGGAACAAGTCAACGATTTCTTAAACTTTTTTTTTCTTAATGTGCTCAGCTCACAATGAGCTCCATTTAGGTAATGCTGAAAGGACTAATTAGAGACGAGGCATCCCAAAAAGCCATTTGCTGAAGAGCTGTAGTATTTTATCACCGTTTTTGTATCCAAACGATTGTGTACAGTAAATGTTAAGTGATGCTGAATGGTTGCACAACACCGAAACCACACGAGAAAACTTAAACAAAGGTTGCTGGTACAAGATGTATTTTTCTTCTTATTCAAACCTAATGGAGTCTAGGGAGGTCTTTCAGAAAGTAATGATTTTTAAATGTCAAAAAAATGTTAGGTGACACATATATCCTTTGATTTGCATGGTTTATTATGTCCTGGGTGAAAAAAAGGAGTGCAATGCAAAAGAGCGATGGTTAAAAGGAAACAATAAAATGAAGGGGAAGCAAGTAAAGAGTAAACTAAATGGTTGGGAGAGAAGAGTAGAAGAAGATAATGAGGAAAAGTGGAGCAAGAACTGTGGATGAATCAGACAAGGATGCAAATATCAGCTCACTAGACTCAAATCACAAGGAAAGCCCAAGAGATCCAGTAGCATGATGTAATGCCTTACCGTTTTTTTATTTGTTCCCCTCTGTAGCTGCAGTTTTGTACACTGTGAACTGCTCTAAAATTAGCCCCTCCCCACCACCACCACACACACAAAATAACAAAACGTCTCGTGCAACTCCTCACCTCGGCAGTAGCCATCCATCTCTTCATGGCCAATGCTACAGATGCAGCGACCCAGCGGTACCAGCCAGTCTCCATCAGCACCACAGTACAGTTTTGGTGTGTCCCTCTCTTCTGCATTTTCCACACAGGCTCCCCTCACTTCCACTAAAGAGGAGGAATCCGTGTGCGGCACCGTTTCTGGAAAAGCTGCCAGGTTCCTTAAAGTTGACGGGCAGCGCTTGTAGAACACCTTATGTGAAGGAAAACAACATGACATTGAAATTTGGCTTTTTAAAATGCAAAATCGAAAATTTTAAAGGCTGTCAAGCCATTCTGCTAACAGACCTTGACAGACACAAGGGCAATACAAGCTCCCACATCTTGAAAGGCCAAATAGAAACCCTTCTGTGTCACCGGTCCCACCTCCCTGACCTCCGTGTTGAGGCGAAGAACACGATCTCCAAGATCTGTCTGCGTGAAACTTTCATCTGCCGCTATGGTGTCCACCTTTAATCCAACAACAAATTTTTTTTCACTTCTAAAGCACAATGCCAGCTGAGACCTTTGACCCAATACAGAAACTAACCTTGGCGTAGTCAGTCGGCCGAAACCTCGTTGCTGCAGGAAGCGGATCTTCTGTCTGCAGGTAAAAGAGGTTGAAGGTTTCCTTACAGGTGCCAGAGACCCAGGGGATGGAGTTGCAGTCTCTCAAAGTGAAACGCAGCTCTACATATACCTGAGTCAAAACAATAAATAAACAAATGTTCATTCGCTTTAAGCACTTTGAAAAATCACATGATCATGTCAAATATTTTGTGTTTGACCCTACTGCTGATCTGATGTCAGTTTTTATATTCATTTGACTGCCTGAACTTCTAATAGTAGAATAAATTGTGCTGTAATTCTGCAAATTAAATAAAATTATACTGTGTGCGAGCATCAAAGCATCAAATTATAGCAATGAAATGAACTACTTTGTCAAAAAAGGGAGATAAAAAGAATAAAGATGAGATGTAGATTTCGAGGGGATTTTGAAAGCACTCAAGTTGATGTTATTTTCCATTTTTTATGAAGTAGCTGTGAAAACTATAACATGAAACCCTCCATTTTCTACAGGAAACTCTGAGTCATTATACTGTAAACTTCTCCGAATTGATTTTTAAAGAACTTTCCTGGAAGATGTTGCTTTTTTTTTTACTCTAAAGAAAATCTTGTTTTTCTTTTATGATGGACTATGTGGAAACTGAGTTTCCTCCGGGGGAGTAAGACCTTATCTCAAAGTTGAGAAAATGTCACAACCACAAACCCAACTTCAAGACAACTTCATAAGAAACAGAGTTCAGACACAGATTTCAGAACAAGAATGCGTGTTAAGGATGAGAGATAAAGTCCAGACCCGCTGCGCAGCTTGTCTCTGGATCCATCCAGACCTCAGCCAGTTGTTCTGGTTGGGCTCCATCACGTGGCAAACCTGAAAGGTGTGAATAGGTCGGTTCTGCTCGTCCATCTCTGTGATGGCGTCCCACTAGGGAAGCCAAAAAAAAAAAAGACAAATTTATAATGCTGGATCTGCATTTATTTAGTAAAGTTGAATTTGGTGCACCAGTGTTTCCAAAACTGTCTCAAAAACAGTTTACCGTGTGATCTCTCTATTTCTCGTAGTAAAACGTAATTTCTCTAGAAACGTGATGTTTGAGAGATGCCAAGTGAGCCTCACAGAGAGGTTTTCAGGCAGTTTCATCAGCCAGACCCTCTCATTTGTCTGCTCCACTTTAACAGTGTGATGATCAGAGCTTCAAAAGCCCCAACTTTTATTGACAGGTCTCCTCCTGTGGCATCGCACAGGCAGCGGAGAGTCTGGACATGTTATTTAACCCCTGAGGATTAAATAACATGGAGGTGATGTTTCATTTCTTTGCAGCTGAGAAAATTGCGGCTTTATTTGTCTGAATGTTGACTGAATGTTTCTGGTTTCAGACTAATGTGACTGTGTCCCCACCATCTTTAAACTAAACAAAGCAAAACAAGGCTCCAGAAGGGATTAAAATTCACTCCACTTTATATAAAAAGCACTTTTTAAACAACCAGGTTTGATCAAACTGCTGTGCAATAATGTTAGCCAAAACTGAAAATATAAGTAAAAATTCTAAAATATTCATATAAATAAAAGACAAATTACTTAAATGTCCAAAACATTTATTGCAATTATAAACTAAAGTAAATTAATAGAGAGCACTTAATCACTGTAACTATTAGTATTACTTACTATTAGTAGTATTAAAGGTATACTTTGCAACTTTTTCATATTTTTAAATCTTTTCCTTGAGCCATGTGCTAATTTGACCCTTTACAGGGTTAATGAAAAGTCACTCAGCCCCATCTGCTGCTTGTGTCCAGAATACCGCGTTTGCAACTTCTCATTCTTCGGTCCAGTGCCCTGGAAGTCTCACAAAGTCTTGCGATGGTTAGGATAACCCAATGTGGCTGTTATGCTATAGGAGCACATGATTCCTGATTTTTTTTTTCGATCGCTCCCTGCTTGAACACAGCTGATTTCTTTAAAGGAGTGAATAACCACTCCTGTAGAAAGCAATGAAGGCTGAGGAGACATTTCAACAGGTAGATTTAGGTGTTGTTGACTGACAGTCTGGCTTACTAGGCTACATAAACAATGGTGCTAATGTTTTTACAGCAGTGATTTAAAACGGACACTAGGGGGTGCCAAAACAGGCAAAACTGCATGGTATGCCTTTAATTCCTATATCTAATACCGGTAATGTGTGCAATAAAAAAATAAATATACCAACCTTTTAATTAACTTTCACTAACTTCTTCTATTTTCTAATAATCTAGGTTTCTGTATTTTAATGCCTGAGTCATTTTTTGTATTTTTACTCAGGTCTGCTTTAACACAATTTTGTCTCAAGCCTATGGACTGTTTCTTGCCCTTGTGGCTACATTTTATTAAAATATTAGGCAAAGTTGGACTCCAGTAAAGTTAAGGAAGCATCTTCACACTGACTGAATACAGATTTCAGACAGGATGCAGTGGTACTACATTATGAAGCATAACCAAAACCTTAATATTTATTACACACTTTGAAAAACTCATTTTAATGTCATTATGTTGAAATGTGAGCACCTCATAATGAAGCAAGTCTGAAACTTTGTAGGATTTGAAAGCTTTTGTCTATGCAATAACTGATCCTTGACACATGTAGGAAGCAGGACCTTCAGACGGTGACTTAGGCTAAGGTGTGATGTTGGGACATAATTTAAGAGAAATGGTCAAACTTAGTTCTCCTTCTTCAGAGGATTGATACTCTAATGATGTCCTCCTGAGATCCTGCTTCTGATTGTTATACTAAGAGTATCCTCAGAGAGACCAAACTTTCTGGCGTTCTCGTCATACTCTCATCAAACTGTCCGCAGCATAAATGTATTGTAGTAAATAATATATTCAAATTGCAAACAATTAAACTATTTCCCTTCTGCTGCAGATAAAACCTTTCTTCTTCTCTCAGCAAGGATCACATTTTCAGTTGTTTTAACCCAAAGTGAGACTTTGCCCAGCTGTTGAAGTTCACCAACCTTCTAATGGGTATCGTCACATCATAAAATCTCTTTTTAATAAGAGGTTTTACCAACCCACCATCCAATAAATGACAGATTCAGTCTTCCTGGATGGTGCACAACATTTTATAAGATACTGTGGGCCATAAAAGACACATTTGCAGAGTCTCAGCCCATTTTCAAAGGCCACTCCAAATGGGATAGGTCATGACAGCCTATTAAAATGTCTTTGGTATGAAATGCTGTCTTTCTCCTGATAGATGACGGTTCCCACTGAAGGGGAGTGACTACCCAGTGAATCTTTCTGTGTAAGCGTTCTTTCCTCCAGTCTCTTTTGCTAAGTGGAAGATTGAAGCTTCCTCTGTGATTTCACACCATCATTTCCAGGTCACAGACCAACACGCTGGTCTTATGAAAGTATAAGCAGCTACAGAAAACAGCCTCTGACTGGTTATTGATTTTACTTTCCTCTAATTGGGTCAAATTATACATGTACTACCAGGAAACAGTTTAGTAAATAAAATGTATATATACTGTGCGTGTGTGTGTGTATATAATATATATATATATATATTATCTTGCATTAGAATGCACAGACAGACATTAAAATAGGAGATTTAAACATGAGGTAGAGTGTTCTCAAATACAAATGATTAAATAACACTTTAACCTTGAGTGTGCAAAAAGCAATTAATCCTATATTAATTAGGCAATGTAAATTATCTCTATGTGACACCCTTGGGCCAAATGATTAATCAATCATAATCAGTCCTTTTTTCATTTCAAGCTCAGAACTGCTAACTCTGCTTAGCCTGCACCTTGATGATATTTAATAAACTTGTTTGTCTGAAATCAAGAATATCTGTTCACTCAGTTTAGCTTCAAAATCAGAGAAAATCCATGTGGCTTAATCAAGTTGATCATTATTATTATTATTATTATTATTATTATTATTATTATTATTATTATTATTATTATTATTATTATCTCCCACAAGGCTAAAGGTGGGTGATAATGTTTTTGTATGAGGCTCTCATGAACTACTGAACATTCTAGAAACTCACATAAAGTATTAATTATGTGCACATCTACAACTGGTTAACTCTGGATTCAGCCCAGTTCAAGATGGGTGCCAGAGCTGATTGGGTTTTAGTAATCCTAAAAATGCTTATAACTCCATCAGTTTTATATATATTGAGTTAGAATTAAGTCTGCTAGTTCTGAGCATGAACTGGCTGGGTTTTTTGTTTCCAACGTTCCCATTATGCCAACCATTTGCCACTGAAGTCAAGCATAGGTCTAATAGAAAAACGTATCATGACCCACTGGATGGATTTTAATACTTTCAGATGACATTCATCTACAACTATTATCCATTTTTCCAACTGGCTGCTTGACCATAACACAGAAATGGTTCTAATGCAGTAAATGTTGCAGATATTGAGCTACAATTGGGTGTCATGGAATCTAAGATTCATTCACTACTCATTGCATCAGATTGTTGCAATCTAACAGATCATGCATTTTAAGGTTTTGACCAGAACAGCTACAACTCTATTATTTTTCAGTGATAGCTTTAAACTAACAGGACAAGGTGATAGATAATATGCATTCCTTCAAGGGATGCTGGTTTAAGCTTTCCAAAAGTATCCTAAAGGAACATGTTGTTCCCTGAAGTCGTCTCAACAAATCATAGAATTAAATACTATTTAAACTTAAGTTACACAAATCAAAGATTTTTTGGCTAAAAAATAAATTTTACTTAGCACAAAATATACTCTTTGTTTTGTACGTTCTAAACTGCAGTTCAATACAACTTTTATTTGTGTTTAAATAGTTTTTTTTCTCAAGCTTCATTTTTTAAAACTAGCTGTCCTCAAACTGCTGTGACCTGGATTGAATTCTTGCTCTAAAAGCAGCAGTTGGTCAGTGACCCTTAATGGCAACCCCTGTGTTGTTGTTTTTGTAACAGAACACTCAAGCTATGTTTAAATCTTGATGGATGAGGAGTTTTAATGACCTACAAAGCCTGCATTAGGAGTTTAGTGTAGGTGAGGAGAACCAAGTCATAAATAAAAGTGTCAGCCGCAAGACCAGAACTTGACTGGATGTAAAATGTCTGTTACTGTTCTATTTGTTGTTGCTGAGTGGTTTGGACCCCAAACATCCTATGATTAAATTTAGGAACGTATCAAGAGTTCAAATATAAACTTTTAGAATCCTTCCCTTTGCAATGAGTTTCTCCAATCACATATCCATGACATAAACCAGCAGATCAATTTGATAACTGAACAAGAAAAGAAAAAAAGATGCAGTTTGACGTTTTGTGATAACCTCAAAACAGTTAGAATAGCTAAAGTTATGCCAGAAAGAAAGCTATCTTCTTCCTTTGGTTGATGATTGAACCCCTATGATTCTTCAAATCATCATCTCTGCAAAGTTTGCTGCCAGTCCTTCAAACAAATATTTTCATGCATCTTTAATATTTACTTCATTTCCTGCAAGCATGGCCCAAAACCACAAAATTCAAACATATTAGGAGCCACTATCTCTTGTTGTGCACAACAGCTGGCCCACGTTACCATATGTTCTTCAGCTTTCTATTTTTAAGATTTTCTGCTAATGCATAAAAGTGGAACTGCTGTAGAAATCACAGAAAAGACGTGTACCTTAAAGCAGCACACAGAGATAATGCAAGAAGATGCTTGCATATGTTTCAGTGCCCTCCTTAGAGCTGGGGGAAAAAATCCCTCAGCTTCTAAAAAAAACCACAAGGTTTCTGGTTTGCATATGATCAGCATTAAGTAATTAGAGATCCATGATGCATACAAACAAGCAAAAATGGTAATTTGTCACCGTGTGTGCCTCGGTCTTTGAAAATGCACCCTTGGGATGTAACATGGTTCAGAGCAGATAAAACAAACAGCCTGTTTGAACGATGAGTTAGCTCACGCTCTCAGAAGCAATCAGATATGCAGCTACTAATCGCTTCGCCTATTAGTGCCAAGCTCAGCAGACAGTAAAGCAGGTTGCGATTACAAGGTGTAGCACTAATTAATGCACTGAACTCATATTTCAATATAATACTGTAATAGAGGGTTTCTGGAGCAGATGATAAAAATCGCCAGTGTTGACTTATTTTTAGCACTTTAATGGAAAGCTGATTCCGGATTTAAAATCTTGCCATGTGATTCTAAATGTGTGCACAAAACTTGAGGAGTAACTTTTAGCATCACAATGACAGATGATGCATAAATCGATCTAATGCTTTAGCTTGTCCTTCAAAACCTCAATAATCTGATTATCTGTTGTTTTTAAATCAAACTTTTATGACATTTGCATGGCTGACTTTTTGAAAAGTGTCTTTTTTTCTGTTTTGCACAGAGTGACATGAATTTGATCACTGCTTAATAATTTATTTAATTTTGGTAAATTAACATTCACTCAGTGAGCCTCTACAAGGCCATGTTGCATGACTTTTGCCAATTTTGCCATAAATAGGTTTCCCCTATTAGGACACAGACAGCACAACACAATTATTTTACTTTTATGTTTTATGAGGCAACATCCTGTTTAAACTGACTTGAAATTAAAAGCCTCCTCAGGCTAATATTCCTGTTTTATGCTGTGAAACACCTCCCTCCTCTCTAACTTCACTTTGGTTTTCTTCTTGAGAGTCAGATTCAAAGTTATATCATGTTCACTGTTATGAAGAAGTTGTTGTTGTTGTTTGTTGCTGTTTTTTTATCATGCCTTCCAGCTTTATAACATCTGTGTTCAGTTCCTGACAGGAGTCTTTGACAGTCACTGATTTTACTCAGAGTTAAGTTACAGCTCAAAGATGGCAGCTCAGATGGGACTTTTGCCTTCCAGATACTAAAATCATTAACCAGTCCACTGCTGGGTGAGGTTGGACCTTCTAAAGTGAGAACAAGCTTGTTTTGTTTTATCACTTGATCAGTGGTATTTTAATGATACTTTAATGAATACCACAGGTTCTGGAGCCAACAGTCAATCAAGTGGGAGTTGAAGAAGTTGAGCAAATAACTGAGAACTTTACCATCTTCTGCTGGGAATTTAAAAAAACCTGGCCAGGACCTCTGAGTTCAATCTCAGTTTTTCTGAGAATAAACTGAACAACCTGTCACTTCATTGCAAAGTAAAGACATGTGTTGTGATAAATTTCACCAGAAAAAATATCTACACAGTTTACTTTACAGTTTTCAATCCCTGACCTGGTTTGAACAACATTTCTGTCCAAGGTGCCAGAACAAAACACAGATGAAACAGACTGTTTCCCTCTCTTTAACCTACTAAAGGTTTCCTATATTTATTATTTGTCTCATTCCCCAAACTATTTGTGTGTTATTTATCTCTGTGACCTAATGTCTCTTTTTCTTGTTGCTGTAGTTTCAAATTCAACAAATCACAACAGATTTGACCAAATTCTGACATGTAAAATCCAGCTCCACTTGATGCTATCTTTAAGAGATTCAGCTTAACTATTCAACTGGATCAGAAACTAGCTGCAAAAATTTAAACTAGTCAATAAACTGAATAATTAAACAGCCCCTCTAGGAAGTTGTGATTTTTCAATCGTACTTAATAATGTAAATACTCCATAAACCCACAAATTTTGCTTTAATGTGCAATTTTGGCCAATTACTGCAACTTTTAGATAATTTTTTCTTACCCCCTAACTCAGTTTCTCCTCCTTTAAGCTCAGCCTGCAAAATGAAAACATGTCTGATACCAGAAGATCACATTTGGAGGAAGTGTTGTGTGGCCACATATGTAAATAAATACCACAGTACAATAGTGGGATTTGTTCTCTGCATTTGACTCATCCCTGAGACCTGGGTCCTGAGATTGAACCCTGATCTCCTGATCAGTGGACAACCTCTCTTCCCAGGTAAAGATCTGACTGGCAATGAAATGACCCTAAATGACATGAATGGCATCCTAAACCTAAATAGTTAAAACCCTCTGCCTCTTCTACTTGCAGCTGCTTTCATAAATTTATTTATTTTTGCTACATTTATTTTGAAAAAGCTTCAAAACACTACAACTTTGATTGCAAGTTTTTGAAAATGCTGCAGCAAAATCAGACATTCTATGCCACATCAATCATAACAAATCTGTAGAATCCAGAGGAGACTGATTAAAGCACAGGGTGATTTTTATGTTTCTTTAAATTATTGTGATGCTGTTTGTTTTCAGTCAAAAGAAAAAGTTTCAAACATCAATCCACTGAGAGGAATGGTTTTAACATCATCCTGTCATCCAGATGATGTTAAATAACTTATTTTATTAGGTATTTTGGGTAACCTGTGGTTTTTATTAGCCTGAGCCCTTTTTATAAAATCATTTTGTCTGAAAATGATATTACAGTCAATAAATGAGACTGCTTGGTGAGTGTGATGCATGTCATGTTAGTCCCCAATCTATAATGTATACTAGGAATAAAAGACAGGTGTTTTTCTTTTTTTAACTTTCTGCAATCACTGATTGGTTAAGAGGTGATGCCCTTGAAACAAATTTTTTTATTTGAAAAAAAAAAAAAGAACTGGAACCAATTTCAAAATACATAGAATCCTGAACTGAACATGAAGTTACCTCACTTAGCCAGTAAACATGTTATTAATACAGATGTCAGTTCTTGTATTAATATTTCTAAAATTCTATTATATGTCGTCACACAACACAGAAACAAAAACCTGTGAGAATTAGAGAAAGATGTGAAAAAAGGGACATGAAGACCTCATTTCAGGGTGTAAATATTTCATGTTGAGGCATTTCGTTCCTTCAAAACCAAACAAACACAGACATACAAACCAATTTTGCTCAGATGTGTGTGTGTGTGTGTGTGTGTGTGTGTGTGTGTGTGTGTGTGTGTGTGTGTGTGTGTGTGTGTGTGTGTGTGTGTGTGTGTGTGTGCGTGTTGTTTGAGGAACACTCAACCTGTTGCAAAGGTTTGAGGTTTTGATTAAAACAAAGCAATTTGTCTCTGTCAGACTAAAGGGAAGAAAGGGAGTAGGTGTTATGGAAATATCATTAAATCTCTGTAGTTTTGATGAATTATTGATTTGATATGAATCTGTGTGCTATTGTGTTGTGCTTTTCTTAAATCAATTAATGCTGTTGTTGGTCCCAGTAGTAATAAAGTCAGTAGTTTACCAGAGAGGAGGGGTAGATCGTATTCAGCTTTCAAAATAAATCAAAAACCTATTTTTTTCCTATTGCTCAAAATGATTTATTAAACTTTTAATAAAAGACTGAAAGCTCTCCGTCCCTCCTTTTACTGTCTCGTGTGTCAAATTATACATATTGCAATAAAAAAATACTATTGTTGCTATGGTTTCTCAGTCTCAGATGAAGTATTTGTAAGAATGAACTTCACAGTGTTTCCCCTTCTGACTTCGCATTACATGCTGCAATTAAATTAGTCTAATCTCTAGATATTTGAGTGGATCGTTCAAATTTGTGTAAACATTTGTTCAATTAAGCTCATTTTTAAAAAGGGAGGAAAAATAAGATTGCCAAATTAAAATAAGCAATCTTGATGGGGTTTTTTTTTCATAAAAAAGGTCTTATTTTGGTCTTTTAAACTGCAGTTTGTGAAGTTTTGTTAGAAAAATGTTTAAAGTTATTTTTATACTTGATAGAGTTGACAGACAGGTCTGTAAATCTAAAAGAAGGACTTAATGTTCAGGCTCAAAACTAGACAATCTGCATAGTGATAAACATGCTGCTTTAAATATATATTTTTGGGGGGGAAATACAGTACATGTAACCACTTCTAAATCTATTTTACAAACTATGCAACTAAAACTTTTTGCCTCACAGATGTCTTGTTTTTGTTTTTAATGTTTCAGATTAACAAACAAATGTCAATATTAGACAAAGATAATCTGAATGAATACAAAGTGCAAGTTTCAAGAAACAATTTCACTTATTAATAAAAAAATAAAAGCTATCCAAACCATTCTGGTTCTATGTGAAAAAGTTATTGACCCGTAAACTTAATAACTGGTGTTTACAGCAACTGGTAATGAGTCTCTCACATCACTGTGGAGGAATTTAGTTCTTTGCAGAATTGCTTTATTTCAGATTGGAGGGGTTTGAAGTGTGAATGGCCTCTTGAAGGTCAAAGGTCAAATATTCCTCCTTCATAAATTTCTGCTAGGGAGCATCCATCAATTACAGCAAGTTATCCAGGTCCTGAAGCAGCAAAGCAGCCCCAGACCTTCACACTGCCACCATGTTTGACTGTTGATGTTGTCTGTTAGTTAGTTTGACTCCAGATGTAATGGGACACACACCTTCCAGAAAGTTCCACTTTTGTCTCATCAGTCCACAGAATATTTTCCCAAAAGTCCACGGGAGCACCAAAAACTTTTTTGCAAATATGGGACAGGCTTTGTGCTATTTTTGGTGACCAATGCCTGCAGTGCTTTAGATGTTTTCATTGTGTTCTTTTGTTGTTGAATTCCTTTCAGACAGGGCATGATGAGTTGATTTTTGAGATCTTATACTTTACGTTGGAACTGAACTCAGCTTTTTAAATAATAGCTAATTATTCTTTAAATAAAAAAAGGCAATAACGTTTTCACATTGGGTCATGTTGAAACATTTAAGTGTGACCATAAAGCAAAAAACAGAAGAATTCTATAAGGGGGTAAATACTGTTTTTGCTGCTCCATTTTTCCAAACAAGTAATGTCATGTCACCTATCTCTCCATGAAGGAAGTCAAAAGCAGCGCGCTGAACCCTTCAAAGAAAACAACACCTAGCAGCTGGTCCGGTCTCAGTGTGTGTGTGTGTGTGTGTGTGTGTGTGTGTATGACACTCAGGTCAAAATCAAAACACAAGAAGCGGAGTGCTTCATAGAGCACATCAACTCTGTAGACAGTAACATCAAGTTCAAAAGGAAGGATGTCAGGGGAAATAGGCTTCCTGTTTGTGCTGTGCTCAGCACATTGCAGACAGTCAGGTAAACACTGAAGTTTATAAGAAATCCTCCACACAAACCATCACATGCTGTTCCACTAAAACATATAGGCTGTGGGTTATCAGAACCCCGGAGCCCCAGACTGAGAAAGCCCCGACCGAGACGGAGGAAGGAGAGGAAGAGCTCTTAGATATTAATAAAGCTCTTAATATCTGTGGACACTTCACATGAGGATTCTTCAAGTCAGCCAAGAAATAACACAACACCACCAGGGTTACTACATGGCATCTGTGATAGATCTCCACTGAAAGCTACTGCTGCTCTCTCTGCACTCTGAGCACACAGGGTTTCAAACAGGACTCACATCCATCCCAACCAATTGTAGTTTTGCTTCCCCCTTGGGGATAATTAATGCTGTTACCCCACAGTCCCTGCTGTCCTGCGCCTGGTGCTTCCTTATGTTGAAAAGGTCAGAGCCTAGATATTTCACATAATAAATATAATCCATTTTATATCTAAATGTTCCAGTTTTAAAGCTGTTGTTTTTAAAACCATCTAATTAGTAGAAGTATGTAAAAGTAGGTCATATTTTATGCATTTCATCCACATTTAGCCCCATTTTAAATTTGACATATAGATGCTTTTATTTATTTTTTTTAGAAAGTCACTACAATGACACATTGACACATTGGTCTAACTACTGTCAAAAAGGTTGGCATGAATGGTAAAATATGTCACCTACCGCTGACATGTTTCTTTTTTTTTTTTTTTTTTTATAATAAGACCCAAAGGTCTTGTCTCCTGTCTGGCTCAGACTAAGGCACAAAAAAACGTCAACTCATCTCAAGTGTTTTCCTTTATTTATAGGAATAAAAACAAGTGTTTAAACGATCAGATTAACCAAAATATGTATTTATACCAACATCACTCACCCCGTTGACAGGGTAGGTCTTCCAGTCCAGCTCTCCCAGTACCGTCGTCGTGTCCAACAGAACCACTACAGACAGGAAAGTTTGTGAGGGTAAAAATAAAAAGGTAAAGAAAAATGGAAGAGATCATTTAGATAAGCAGAAGAACAAAAAAAAGTAAGAATGACAAGAATGAACATAGAGGGGAAGAGAATGCGAAGGAGGTTGGATGGTGAATTTAGAAAGAAGAGAAATGGAGGTGAGGAAACAGGAAGAGAGAGCACACAATAGTCATCAACCTGTCAATGAGGAGCTTACATAGTGGTAAACCTCTTATCTGATTCAACCACCTATGAAATAACAGCTCTTAGGAAACTCCAGGACAGCACTAACACAGACCCACCCTCCGTCTGAGTGAAGTCTGGAAAATGTACTGCTCTCCTTCTTGGAGGTCAGAAATTTTCTTCAGCATCACATCAACAATAAGAAAAAAGGGAAAAACAAAGAAAGACGGAGGCACTTTGCAGACACTGACTGTGTTTGAAATGTCCATTCAGTCACTAGACTGTAAAGAGCACTATATAGTGAGTCAGTCATTTTATAGTGGTGTTCAAAATTATCATTACGGCTACCTAGGGCCTAAGGAACTCACAAAGTAAATCTCTTGTAATGTCAGTTGTCTGCGGCGTCCATCATGATCTACCTCAAAAGTCAATCAGGTACAGATCTACATCAAATTGCTACTTTCTGAAAGTTTCAATATAATCATTGTTTACGAGATATTTTTCCAAACACTGTAGCCGGACCAACACAGACAACAGCCAAGACGTTATCACCCAACTTTTGGCAGCGGGGGATAAATACAGCACTAACAATGTGAATGTGTTTGTGCTGATAAGTGGTATCTTTCACACAGAAAACAGGAGTTTGGTTTTCTCTCAGAGTGGCATTTAACAGCTGTAATTTCAGCCATATCATAGCAGACATGCACACACTGTATGTACAAAAGAAAAAAGAAAAAAATCAAGCAGCGAGAATAGGAGTGACATTTACAACAGTCTATTAAATACTGAACTCCTGATGCACAAAGATACGCAAACCTACACAACAAACACAACAAGATATATTTCTATAAGATTTTGTAAGTAGATGGTATAAACAGTGCAGACCAGGATTTCCTGCTCTGAAACACACAATGCGCTCTTGAGGTTTATCAGGTGTGAGTGCAGCATGCTGCATGTTTCAGTGGCATCTTCTGTCTGTATGCTGTATCCTGTGGAGGATCACCGGAGAATGGAGTCTGTTTAAGCTGATAGTGGAATATGAGCTGTCATATATTACTCAGAAAGTCCTGCTTGGTGGCTCAAATAAAAAGGAAATTACAAACATATCAGGACAAGGAAGTCAAATCTGTTTCATCGCTTTGGTAAAGCCTGAACACAGATCTTCTGCATCAGTTAGATCAGTGTCTTTGTGCAGCAGGTGTTGTGCTGAGTTGTGTTTAGTGCAGAGTTGGAGCTCTAAACAGATAAACAGAAGTCAACACAACAGGGGGTTTAGAGATCTACAAATTGCATCATCGCTGCTCTGGTTTTTGTAGACCCAAAACATACATGTCAGGGTAACTGTCCATCCTAAATTGACTCAAGATGCATGTGTGTTTACGTATCATTGTCTGTCTCATGTGGCTCTGTGTGTTGGTCCTGTGATCTAAGGGAGATCTGTCCAGGGATCCTGAACAGGACTAAACAAGTAGAAATGAGTGTGTTTTCTCTTTGTGTTGATGATTCACACAGTCTGCTCCACATGGACAGAAGTGCTAGGCTCAGAGAACAGCTGGTTTAGCCTAGGATTAGATAAAGACTATGGTTTTTAGGTTTCTCATTTAATAACTTGCTCAGATCAGATGTTTAAATAATGAATTAAGTTTAATCTTAGCCTTTTCTGCAGGATTGAACTTTAAAAAAGAGGTGTATTGACTTACAGTAAGAAAGTTTTTGGTTTTGTTTAACCCTTAAGCATCACTTTTTAAATTTTTTTTATTTTTTCAGAAAAAAATTAGCATGCATGTTCAGTTTTTTAAAGTTAATGGGTGATGAAGTGTTTTTAACTACCGGTAAAATGAATGAGGCCACCCATGTATCGTTCCCTTTTCTTCAACAGGCTGTGTTGCTAAATGTGCTGCAGTTCGGGCCCGACATTCCTGCGCTGTCCTACGGATGTGACGTCAACTGACACTGCTTGCGCATTCTCCACAGCTTCAAAACCAGAAGGAAATGTATGCGGTAGGTGGCAGTAATGCATCGTTGCATTGCGTGCCAACAGCCAACTTACTTTGTCACTCTACATATTGTTTTTTTTTAAATGCCGGTATATGGACAGCGGCCTGAGGCTTTCAGCTGACTCTGCAGCTTCCACTGCGCCTTCGCTCGGCGTTCAGGCCGGTAGTGGGCGTTGTCCATGTGCATGCGCTATATATATACTAGTTTGGGGTAATGGGAACATTGGAATCTATGTTCCTCATGTCAGCAGCTTGGGGGTATTGATAGCTTTGTGTTTTAGAACATCTCTGCTGGTGGACGCCATGCTGTCTCGTTCTGCACGAGCTGTGTGTGTGACCATGGCAACACAATGGAACTGGTGGTGTGGCGCCTTGGTGGGGATGAGGAGCGGGACCAGACCCTCGTGGCTGGTGGCGTTGGAAGGTCAAAAGAGGAGCACGGGAGTGGAGGAGAGCCACGAGGGAGAAACTGGTGCTCTAGCTCTCCGTTAGCTCTCCTCTGGGGCTATTAGTGTGGCGGTCCAACCGGGCCTTAGCTCGGTGTGTGTGTGTGTGTGGCGCGGTGCATTGTTTTACCATATTTGCTTTTGTATTAATAAAATGTATTTGTATTTATGGAATCATGTCTCTGCTTGCCTTTGGTTGAACCCAAATGAGACGAACTAGATGTGCCACTTTAGTGAGAAGTTTCTGCGCGCTCCCATGCCAGGCTGCAGTTACTCGCAGCGCCGGGCGCAGCGCTCATGAGTTTTGTTTCTTAATCCTGACCCTACTTCTTTTAATATGCTGCATTTTTTTATTATTCAATCAGGTTAAAGTTTTCTGGAGATTAAAACCTTTTTTTCAAGAGAGACTCAGGCAATAAAGCAGTAACAGAATAAAAACAAACAGAATACAAATTTTCAAAAATTAGAAAAACTGACTTATTCATGAAGAGGCTCATAAGCATAAACGTTCTCCAGGGGAACATGACAGCAGACAAGACCTAATACAGACTTATTTGCTGTAATGTTTTATCACAAACAATAATAGAAAAGAAATTTAAAGCATGCCAAATAGATAAGAAAGAGTCAGACTATAGATTATTTGATAAGCGATTCCAGGAACTGATTTATTAAAGTTGAGTAAAAACAGTGAAAGATAATCCAGCTGTATGAATAGGTTTGATAAGAGCCCAAATTAAAATAAAAGAAAAAGTCATGCATGGGAATGAAAACCTAAGTCTTTATAAATCCTTATGCACTAACAGCACTAGCCTCCATGCGGGGGAATTTATCCATTAAATCACACCTGTGGGTGTGCCTTCACCTGCTGTGAGTGCATATTAGCAACAAGCTTACCTTCTATCTGCACGCTAAAAACAGAATAAACAAAACCCTCATTTAACACACCATGCTGATGCATTCATAAACAATAACATTAGTTGGTGATCCCCGGTGGAAACGCTTACCACCTTACAGACATGTCAATAATTTATGGCTCTCAAAGGTAATCTGACAAACTAATTATTTCAAAAACGCATCACAATAAAGTCAGATCTCAGTGTAACTGTGTGCTGGTGTTTTTGCATGAGAGTGCTAACCAGTGTTTGAGTTTCTGAATCCATAACTGCATTGTGTACATACAAATGTACCAATACGTTGCTGTCTGCACTCCAGTCACGGCTCAGGCATGAAGAGAGCCATTATCTGGCCCATGCTAAGCCCCCTGAGCCAATTTGATGTGATGAATGTGCAATTTCCTTTGTCTCCTCACAGCCAGTTAATTACAATCTCTATCAATAAAGTATGTCCCACTTCAGTGGTCGACATTATAGACCAAGGAGTCACATCTTCAGACGACCTGTCGCTCCACTGTACTGCAGACTTCACCAAATTCCAACTAATTTAATGGGGACGAGACTGTTTTAAGAACAAGCTAGATAACCAGCGAAGATAAATTTTGAGAGCGACTAAATTAACCACTTTAGTATTTACAGAGACTTCACTTAGCCTCGATTCCCTGCCGGTAATTAAGGAATGAATTATAATAAGTCTGCTTCGTTCAGGAGGACATGGAGAGAGGTAGCTCGGGAGAGATGGACGGAGGGACAGGAGGATATTGATTTTTGACAAAATTAGAACAATCTTTCATAATCAAGGTGCAATGTTCCATAGCGTGTTTGACTTTTCCACCTGTTCCCTTTATCAATTTTTTTATTTCTCTGCCACTCAAACACCTAACCAGACAGACGTCGTCATGAAATTATTTAATTCCACAAAATATCCGTGGAGCCGAGAAACAATGGCCTAAAGTGAGTTTGAAACACAGATTTCCCCTGAGAGCACACACACACACACACACACACACACACACACACACACACACACACACTCATGCCACCCACAGTTTCAAAGAGATCAAATGACTTTGGTCTGCATGTTTTGTCTGGAAGTGTAATGATTTGCATCCCTTCAAAGTTTTCTTTTCACACATTAGAAAATGAGGTGGCCATAAATGATCGATAATTCTTGCACAGATTTAGAATGAGGTGTTGTGTTCGTGTTAGTGAACAGTGAGTACTCGTGTTAAACTCCAGTCTGAATCACTATGTGAAATACTCGTGTAAACTTGTCACTTCCCACGTATTTCACATCTCATTTTCTCCCTCCTTCCAGTGTCTTTGTGTTACAGTTTCTAAAAACCTGTTTGCGATGAGCAAGTAAACCATAAAACTTTGATGTATTATGTTTTTAGAATTATACTTTGAAATAAGGCATAGGTTGCCTGCTTTTTTTTGTTGGATTGAATAGTGATTTATAACATTTTAAAATATCTTTCAAATTTGCCCACTGATCCCATCAACAGAAGACTATTTTGCAGACGCACTATTTCTCCTTAATGAAAGGTTTAAAGGAATAGAATAATTTAAAATAGTTAATCCAAAAATAAAACATAGATATATCTTGGAAAAGGCAGGGTGTACTCTGAACAGATCACCAGTTTTTGCAGCTGCTGTGTTTGTGCTGTGATTGCCCAGAAGGCCAAGTTGGAATTTTTTTAATATACTGGTTGCTTAAATTAGACTAATTAGACTGACTTAAAGTACTGTAAGTTTTTCAATAATTTTGCAGATAACTAAAAATGCAACTTGAAATTTTTTTTCTGTTCTAACATTATCAAAGCTGGACGATAAGCGTACATCAAGTCAGAATATTAGAATGTTTGCTTGAGGACATTAATGTAGACAAGCACTTAGTTGAGACTTTTATTTTGACATATATATTATTTTCTAAGCAGTTTTTAGAGTGTGTGGCTTCAGAACGCCACTATTTTCAGTATGAGGTGATATTAATAAAAGTGGACAGAATCATCTAATTTCCTCCGTGATCACCTGACTGTTCATGCTGTCGGGATCTATGGAAACTCAAACTTGCCCTTTAAAATTTAAAGCAGAGCAATAAACTCACCAGCCACTTTATTAGGTACACATTGCAAGTACCAGGCTGGAACCACATTCAGAACAGCCATAGTTCTTCGTGGCATGGGTTCAAAAAGCTGAAATCAAGACTCATCAGACCTGAAATCTTTGTCCAGTCTGTCATTATCCAGTTCTAGTGATCCTGTGTAAATTGTAGCCCCAGTTTCCTGTTCTTAGCTGACAGGAGTTAGGGTTGCACCGATACGATACCATGTACCCGTACTTGTTAAAGTTAACCAATACCAATGCAATTGCTTTGACTGAGGTCAGAACGTGACTTGTCAGTTCTGTTGTAGTTTTCTAGATTGGTGGCTAGGGGGAGCTGTTGAGCTAAAGAGGAACAGTGTGGTTAGGAGTGGAAAAATGTGCAATAATTTCACAGAAAATGTTTATTTTTCAGATAGTTTTGTGATCGTTTTATAAATTTTTTTTTAATCTAATTCACCCTCGTTTGCTGTAACAAGCAGAGAAGAAAGTAAAACCTGTCTTCCAATTCATTGCATTTTTTTGTGTGAAAAGTATCAGTATCGGTACTGGGTATCGGCAAGTACTCAGATCCAAGTATCGGTATCGTATCTGTTTGGGAAAAAAGTGGTATCGCTGCATCCCTAGACAGGAGTGATGCCGTCACCACATCTAAATGCTCTGAGTTGATGCTGTATGATTAGCTTATTAGCTATTTGTGTAACAAGCAGGTGAACAAGTGTACCTATTAAAGTGGCAGGTGAGTATAAATAAACATTCAATGAAGTCACTGGTTCATAACAGAACGATTGTTTATTTACTGAATGTATTTCATTAAACGTCACAAATTGTTTTACTGGAATCCTCCAAGCAGCGACTAAATAAAATGATCTCCCCATTAATCAGTTCTGAAGAAGGTGTGTAAAACTGTTGGTGGGACAGCTACATAAAGTCAGACTTTACCCGCTAAATGAAGTTTTATTTTTGTGGTCTCATTTAAATAATTAAAGTTAATGAGCCAAACACTCTAAGCCACAGATGGAGCTGGCAGGGGAACCACTAATACGCTGTTAGAGTGAGCTACATCACACTGGACAAAACACAGGAACTGGAAAGTTTTCAGCGCCTGAACCAGATGAGCAATTTCTAGCAACAGGTGACATATTTCAGTCAATTTAACTCGGATGTGCATCCATATCTTAGATTGTGTCTTTCTCCAAACAAAAGAGTGACTGAAAACAAAAGCAACAATGGGCCGAATGGCGAGGCGCTCACGTTGGTGATAATGGAACATCCAGGTTAAAAGTCCTCCTTTTCACCTCACACTCCCTAATGTTCACTTAAATAGATCTTTATACTTCCTCAATTACCTGAGGCAATTTATGCCTCGACCACAACCTAAGAGTTTGTGTGTCCATCAAAACAGAGCCACTAATTGACTTTCCATATCAATTATTTCCACCGTGCCAGCATGTAACTTCAACACATAATGTGTTTCTAAGGAGGTTTTAAAGTAAAAACTTTTGCTTTATTGGATTACGAAGCCACTAAAATGTGACCTGTTTCCAGAAGAGACCCACAGCTTTGACTGCCGGTTCGTTCAGTACGGGCATTGGACTTTTTGCTAACTTGTCTGTACCAGGAGCTGTTGAGCTGCTGTAGACATAATGAAAACACAGTGATGGGTCAAGTGGTCTATTCAATACATAAAATAAATACAAATATATTATATGAGCTTAAAATATACATTTGCTTGTATATTAAGTGATTACTTGTAACCCAAAAAACATCTTCATATGTTCGGTCTAGTGTTCATTTCTGCACATTTTATTCTTTATTAAGTGTAGATCCATAGAAGGTTGATATCTATGTATTATATGTTAAAATCTTAATGAAAAGGCTGTGAATTAAACATTACCTGAAACTGGAGATAAATCTGTTAAAAATCTGTTTTTTGATCAAACACATTTTTAAAAAGCTGAATAGAAAATCAAGTAAAAAAACCTGCAGTCTGACTGCACCTACTGCAACAGGCTGCTGCTAATGAGAATCCAGATTAATTAATCCTATTTTACTTTGAAAATTTGTTGTTTTTTAAAAGCAGGTGGACAACAGTGTCTATGACCAGTTTGTTTTTATTTATTTTGACTAAACATGAGGAAAAACATAAAAAAATATGATAAGTTCTGAATAAAATGATTTAATTAAAATATCTAACATGAGAGGTTTGGGTTGAAAAGCACAAATGCCTGAAGGAAAGCACTAAAAAGCTGTGTTTTGTTAAAAGATAGAATTTGTTTTACTTTCACATCTACAGAATTCGAATGTTCCATTTGCAAAACTACTTCACAGGAAACTAACTTTACATCAGTGGCTGATAGAACTGCTAATCCCTGCTCATCTCATTGATGCTAACACTGTTAGCTTCAGGCGTTAAACATATTAAATTAACTCCGCAACTACTGGTGTGGTTGTTCTCCATTTTCTTTAAAACTTTTCAAATGATCAGAAAGTGAGCATTCTGGGGTTGAATGGACATATAAAAGACTGTAAACTGCCTGTAAATGAGGAAGCTAAAGTCAATCTTAGAGCAAAGTGTCTGAATGTTAGTGTGGGCGTTAAAAGTGTATTTATTTAGATTGATGAGGTGAACAAGTGTGTCAAGGTTTTTGTGTCATCATCTGAGTTGGGTTTTATCATGAGCTGTAAGCAAGCATTCTGATTGGCTGATGCGCTGCCATCGTTAACCCCTTCAGATCTGGACTGCAACATATTTCTGAATCTGATTGGTCATAATATTTTAATGCTTGGGTATAATGAGGTCACAGCCTAAATGTTGTACTAGAGTTATCGTTACTCTGCTTTTCAGTCATTATTCTTACTTGGATGCTGCAGGTTCCAAATGTACTGCATCTGAAACGAAATTTAATTTTAGTGAATCTATCCAATAAGACTTTGACCCAAAATTCATTTCACTGTTTTCTTCAGTGACCACACATGGTTACGTAACCGTTACACCATAACAAGTTGACTATCATGCGGGCAGTTCTACAACTTCAATGTGTTCTTAACTGAGTAAAACCTTCTAAAAAACAATCAGAGGAGACTAGACTCATTATTTACAGCGATTTAGTTTAAAACACCTCAAACAAGGTAGACAGAAAATGACCTTCCACTAATTCATAAGAATGTCCCTTAATCTAGGGGAAAACGTCTGACGACATTTGAAATATTATTTGCAAATCTCGAACTGTTTAAAAATAGAGCAGAAGAAGAAAACTCCAGGTTTTGAATCAGCACTGTAGCCAGACTGAATAGAGACATATCTCTGTGTTGAGCCGCGTGTTCCTGCAACTGTCAGGATGATGACTCTGTCAGCTTAACATTTTTGGGGGAAGAAAATTCCTGGAATCCTCCACACTGTCAGGGGTTCTTCATCAAAACCTGTAACGTCATCGTTTTTAACAGCTGTTGACCCTGATTTGTATTTAGACGGTTTCTGCCAACAACTTGATCTAAATCTATGCTCTTGTTGATTGTTGAGATGAGTTTTTTCTATAGGAGAATCAACACCTTCATTCAGGTTCTGATCTTTTTGTGGAGCTTAATTTTTATATTTTTTTTATTCCATCCCACAGATTATACTGGAACTGATGCACGCCCAAAATGAGGTAAAACTAAAACCATGGGTCCATTTTCATAAAGAACTTTCCATAAGAATGTATGAAGTTTTTTTCTGACAAGGAACATTTTGGGGAGTCTATTTGCAGAAAAATAAAGACGTAAAAGTTTTATGACGATTGAATCAACTTGAGTTTCACATTTAATGCAACTGATTACTGGGAATATTAACTTAAGCTGGAACCTGCAGGTTTCCAGTCAGGATTTGTGCATCATCAATTTACATGTGTGAGTGGATGTCTAACCTATTTGCATAATTTTGACATAAAAAGCTCAAGCAGTGACTGGATTTCCAAACAACCCACTTGACCTTGAAACATATCAGACTGACTATCTTTCAGCATTTATTTATTTCCAGGCAAAATTACCTGGAATTATTATGACCTCAAAACGCTTTACGGTTGATAAATAACCTGTAATAAATACCCCCCACCCCCACCCCAACACACTTGGTTTTTTACTCTTAGAGAGATTTCATATTTGTTACAAAACTAACTAACCTACACTGGCTCTTCCTCATTTTAAACAGCTCACGTTGTCTTTTTTTTTCCCCCAAGTTTCCCCTGAGTCTACCCCCTCCTCTTCAAGCCTGTCACCATCACAGGCAGACAGGCATCCTGGTGGGAAAACACACACACACAAAGAAGAGACTTTGACATTTGGTCAGTGACAGGGCCCCCATCGTCTTTAAAACCGTGTATCCTAAACACAACACATTTAGGAAGGAATATTAAACTCACCTCTGCAAAGGTGCAAAGTGAAAGATGTCAAGAAAAGATTGCATTTATGGCAACTTTTTTTTCCCTTTACCTGTGTGACTCAGTGCAGCTGAGAAAAGACAGCATTGTTATGCCTGGTGTTTTGCATAGACGCAATCTGAGAAAATGAGAAATAAGTCAGAAATATTTGGTCCCAATTGTCTGAGCCTGACACAGTTCACATGTTTAATCCTCCAGACACCAAATAGACCTGTCATGTGTTCATATATGAGCCTATAGAAGACCCAGGGGATAAGAAAGAAGCGCCTGAACTGGATCAGCTGACTGAGTTTGCCAGAGGCTGACATTTACTGTAACATGCAGTGGCTCCTATAGCTGTGGTTATGTTTACATGCACTCAGACTTTGGAGGTGAAGAATCTGATCTGCTTGGCCACATTTTAAAAGATGCACGTGGCTTATTTGGACATCTTTAAGAAGATGTAAGTGATAATGCATCATATAGATTTTATGGATTTTAGGCTGCAAACAGTTTTTTTCTCTCTTTTAAAACAGCCAAAAATTATATAACAAAAAACATGATCAGGTGATTAACAGCAGATCAATTGAAAACAAGGTGATCATCATTTCTTCTTGAGTTAAATGAGTTGTTTCTTTATATAAAACTTTAAAATGCTCAGATTTGGTTCTGATCTTGGTTGTAGCTGAGTTCTGACACTGACCGGACTCACCTTGGTTAGAGACTCCCGAGTCCGACAGGACACTTTTAAGCAGCAGCAGAAGCACGCAGTATTTCCCAGCGGAGCGCATCGTTGAGTCAGACAAGTGCGCCCTGAACTAAAGCGCCGCGCAGCCTCTTAAACAGATCCACAAACTGAGCAGGGAATGAGGGATCATGGAAAATAAAAGGTTCAGTCCTAAAAGCTTCCAAATATCCACTCAGAAGGTCACAGGCGAATCCACAGGAGTTCTCTCATTTTTTAAAAAGTATTTGCTTTTCTGTCAAGCATCCCTGGATCCTCAGTCAACACGCAGAGACAGACGATTCAAACAAGACAGAGGAAAGGATGACATGAATAAAAAACCGACGATTTGAGCGGCTGTAAGTTTGGAAAAAATGGAAGAAAAATCGTCTTTAAATCTCACGCTGGCGTCGGGGAAATGCAGAATATGACGGGAGGGTGAAAACTCCCTTCATTTATTCCACCTCCCAAAATTATAAAAGAGAAGAAAAAGAGGGAAAATCCCCGACTTTCCGCCTCACTTTTGGCCGGAACATCCCCGGCTGTGTCTCCGTTTCACTGCGTGCATCTCCCTCTCTGCTTCTTCCAGGATAGGAGGGATGCTCCTGCGCAGCCTGAGAAGTCCGGTTTCACTCCAGACACTGACTCTGGAATAAAGTCCACGAGGAAAAAAATCCTTTATAATGTGTCTGCCAGTTTCTCATGATTAACCATTTGAAATTTAAAATAACGCGCTGTTTCCATCAGATGGAAAGTCTCTATTGATTCCTCGGGACCTGCTGGAAAGATGGAGGGAAACATGAAGCCATCATTACACCAAGCTATATGGGTTATCCCTGCATTGAGTTATGTTGTGGGAACAGTAATGTGTCTGGGGCAGTTTCTATTTATGGTGGCAGGGGAAGGAGGGAAGATTTGTATAGGACACGATGTGGTTCTCAGCTCATTAGAAACACTTGTTTTTTTTCCCCATGAGCTTTTCTTCAAGCGGGACTCAAAACAAAGACTCATCCCTACTTCAAACGCCCCTCCTGACAGATGGTCTGTGAGCTTCACAGCAGTGGAGATAACTCACACGTCCAGTCAAAGAGGAGAAGTGACCTTTTGGTCTCCAGAGTAACAGTTCAGCTGATAAGGATAATGGTGCTGCTTGGACTGGAGGGTCACATGAGTCATTATCTGTCGTTTTGGACATCATTTCTAGTTGGATTGGCAGCAGAGTTGCAGAGTAATGCTCAGCCTTGCCACTTTATTAGATACACATATGCCTGTTAACAAAAACAGCTAATCAGTCAATCATAACAGCAACTCAGTGCATTCAGATGATTTATTTTAGAGTTTATGGAGAACGGTCTGAAAAGGAGACATATTCAGTGAGAGAGAGTGATGTGGATGAAATGCCTTGTTGATTTCAGAGGTCAGAGGAGAATGGGCAGGTGGGTTTGAGATGATAGACAACAGGGGCTCAAATGGCCGATCATTACAACCAAGGTCGGCAGAACACTATCTCTGAAAGGATACAAAAAGCTGAAACTTGAGGCAGATGGACTACAGCAGCAGGAGATTACAGTCTGCTTCGAACAGGATCACCAGAACTGGACCAGATCAGACTGGAGAAACGTTTCAGTCTGACGAGTCTCAATTTCAGCTGCAGCAGATGTCAGAATTTGGTGTCAACAACAAAGCATGGATCTATCCTGCCTAACAGTTCAGGCTGCTGGTGGTTTAATGTGGAGGAGATGTTCCTGTCCCACTTTGGGTCCCTTAGTACCTACTGAGCATAGTTTAAACTCCACCCTTATGACCACAGTGGACCATCTTCTGATGTTTACTTCCAGCAGGACGATGCTCCATGTCACAAAGATCAGATCATCTCTAATTGGTTTCATGAGGAGTTCACTGGACTCCAACGGCCTCCACAGTCACCAAATCTCAAACCAGTCCAGAACCTTTGGGATGTGGAGGAACAGGAGATGCATATTCTGGAAGTTCAGCCGACAAATCTGCAGCCATGCTGTCAGGTCAACGTTGACCAGAACCTCAGAGGAACGTTTCCAACACCTTGTTGAATCCATGACATGAAGAATTGAAGCAGTTCTGAAGGCAGAAGGGGTCCAACCCAGAACTAATAAGGTGCTTGTAATATAGCCAGTGAATATAATATATTTAAAGAGCCAACATTTTGTTTTGTCCAGGTTCATTTTGGTCAGATTGATGGAATGGGGAGAAAACTACACAGATACTTTAAATGTGTGCACAGCCATGTGCGAAATAAAATGAAAAATGAAAAACTGAAATGAAATGAATACTAGGATTACTATCATTTTCTTTCATTGCTCTGTACTAAAGGAAACCTATGGATATGCTGCCTGCTGTCTTGACAGGACCCCTTTAAAGCTGATGTTATCTCTCTGTGGGAAGTTAAATAAAGGTCAAATAAGTGAATAAAAGACTAATTAAAATGAGTTCTTGTATTGCTGTTCATTGACAGTTGACAGCAAAACGTTACTTCTCACACTGATGTTTTGATTACTGTTAAAATTTTCATCTTTTTATGAAGTTAACAATATCCTTCCAAACTGTTTTGACAAAGTATTGTACAGGTTTGTTCCAGAGAAAACAGGCTCATTCCCTCTGTGCTACATTTCAGCACCAAGGAGAGTGGCATCAGCCTTCAGATGAGCTTGCATCAGGAGAATTTTGTTTTTCCTGCTGGGATGAAACTTAAATCTTTATTTATACATCCAAATGTTTGCCTAAAATATCAGTGTATGCTGTAAAGCATGTGTCCCTCACCGTCTTGCAGACCGTGCTGCACAAAGATTACTCCAGTGTGCATTCTGCAAATATTTGATTTATCTAACTAAATTAAAGGATTTTGTTTTTGCTGCTTCAGGTTTCAGAGGATTATTTTGATTTCCCCGTTTCTACAATCCAACCTTCACTTCAATCTAAAAAGACATGGCTAGAATTACAATTAACCACTTATCCCCTTTTTCGATTTAATGATATGTATTTTCAGTCTAATCTCTCCTACTGTTGTATCCTCCATTTTAACTGTTGCTTGAAAGACTCAAAGCAAGAGGATATTGATTACGGTGGTCAATATTAAGCCATTTGTTTCCTGAAGAAGAAAATGAGCTGCCCATATTTTTATGATTCTATTTTTGCTCTTTAAACAACAAGTCTGAGGGTATTTGTTCCAGAAATGCATTTGTTTCAGACACAATGACTTTGTGAGCTCTATTCAATTTGGTGAAAGTCATAGTTTTCCTGGAAGATTGTGCATCTTTCCAGCTAATCGAGGGTTTGATCCATGATGAGAGCAGCAGGTGAAGCTTAATATCTGACTTTATTCCTTTAAACTCTAAACTTTTTACTTGCCAGGTTGGAACATACAATGATGTATCAGCAAATCTGTATTTTGGATCAAATACTGTATATATGGTTTATTGTGCAGTAGCAAACTGTTTATGATGATAAAAAGTCCTCCTCCATTAGGCCCATTTTGTCCATAGTTCTAGTTGAGGAGCATCTTTTTAGTTGTAAACTTTTTCCCACCAGATGTATTAAATCAGGCCAACATGACCTTCAAACTATAAAACATCACTAAATCTGGGTTTGATCCGATTGTTAAAGGGGTTTAAAGTCTTTAGATATTTTCAAGGAACTGACAAGTGTGTGATAGATTATCTCACAGGATGTCAGCTCAGTAAGACATTTTTGCACTTAAAATAAAATTAAAGTTTGCAAATTATTGTAACTTTTCCCTCAGTAAGAAGGCATTCAAATCTCAGATCTGCCACTACCGGTAGTTGTGTGGTTGTTACAAGAAAGAAAATTTCACTGGTCCTTGTTGTTATTCAGGTAAATGTCTTTTTTTTTACTCTCATTTTTTAGGCTTTTTTATCTTGTCTATTTAACAAAAAAAAATTACCACTGGCAGGTGGTTGACTCCGTTGCTTTGCAGCATGAAGGTCCAGATTTCAATAGCTGCTGCCTTTCTGCAGGAGTATCCATGTTTTCCTTGCAATAGTGTGGTAACCTTTGTCAGGTTCCCTCCAACAGACCAAAAACATGCATGTTAGGTTGACTGGAGATACCTTAGCCCTATGAGCGCATGTTCATGTGATGGACTGGTGACCATCAGGTAAACCCTGCCTCTCATCCAGTGACCGCTGGAGATAGGCACCAGCTCCCCACAAGCCTGAACAGGATCAAGCAGGAGTAGAAAAGAGATTGATGTTACACTTGATAAAAGAACCTTCAGAAAGATTAAATTAAATATGAATAATTAACATTTTGCTATTAGCTATACTCCAGGTGGTTTCACAATGTTATACTTAGAAGTGAATTATTTGAAATATGGAAGGAACATCAATCTGTAAAACCCCCATGTGTCCTGATTATTGCAGAAGGATCATGAAGGTTAACTGGAGTAGTTCACAACATTTGGAGCATTTAAAAACTGGATTCTACCAAATGTGGGAGCGCTTCAATAAATCTTTATTTTCTTCAAAAATCTATTTTTCTAAAATGCTGAGTGCATATGTGTGCGTGTGTGACTTCAATTCAGATCTGCAAAATCCTCAACGTGTTCCAAAATTCTTGAGGTTTTTTTTTTTTTTTTTGTCTTTGATATTTTCAAAATATTTAATATTTTTAATCAAAAGGATAACTACCGTAACTCCATGGTATTGCCTGGAAACTAATGATTACATTTTTTTTAAATGTAATGTTTATTTAACCAAGAAAAACCCTTGAGACAAAAAAATGTAATTTAGTTTTCTGGACAAGACAGGCAGCAGCTCAATCAACATAACACAAATACAAAACCATAGAACATTAAGAAACAAACTAAAAGGAACCAGACGACATACTCATGGATCAAAACTTTTACATCCAGATGTCTGAGTGTCTGAAATGTTTGTGAGATGAGTTCAAGAACAAGAGGCAGAATATTTGAATGCTTTTATCCCAACCTCATACGAGCCCTCTGTACATTCAGAGGGGGCAGGTCATGTGATCGCACACAGAAGCCCTCCTGTAGTCTTTTGGAGGATGTAGTTCTATGATGGGAGAAAACATGAGTAGTTTTACCAAGAGAAATAATGAGATCAAACAGAATAATTAGGTGGCGTTTCTCCTGATTGCAATCAGAAAATGTTAATAAACATCAGTGTTGGAATAATGTAACAATGGCAGAAAAAATGAGAATTATCTGTCTGGGATTTCTAAAGATCACAGGCCAGTGTAGCATGCGAGAGAATAAACCCTCATTAAACTTGATAGGGATCATCAGTCTTACCTGCAGACTGACTGGGGCCACTAAAAGCTTTAGAAACATCACTTCCTACCATCCATTTTCTCTTACACGTCTTCTTCGCTGTAGGGCAACACAAATTCTGTTGGACAACACATGCCTGATTGTGTCTAATGCTGTTTGCCTGACAGTCTAAATCTTTTTACATCCATTCGAACCTCTAACTCTCTCACCGCGGCCTCCTTTCTGTTCATTCCTCCATCCTGTCACTGCAGCGTCTGTCCTCTCGGTATTCCATTAGCCTTCAGCCCTGTTATTCATTCCCTCTAACTTCCCCAACAGCTCTGCAGCATTTTCTCCCCCTCTCAACACAAACAACCCAAACCTTCCTCTCACATCTTCTGCTGTTTCACCCACTCACTTGTTCCCCCCACTGTCCATCTTGCATCGTTATGTGTGACCTCACTCTTTCTCTCTTTTTTTCTCTTCTCCCATGCTCCCATCCTCCTCTTTGTGAATATTTCATGATTTGGTGGCACACTGCTGAGGTGAGGAACCTTCCTCTGTCTAGAGCTTGCACTGCACAAATATTTACTCCCCTAGCTGAGCTTAGTTAGATGTTGGTGTGTGTGTGTGTGTGTGTGTGTGTGTGTGTGTGTGTGTGTGTGTGTGTGTGTGTGTGTGTGTGTGTGTGTGTGTGTGTGTGTGTGTGTGTGTTTGTCTTATAAGTCACAGTGATTACATGTGACATGGGCCCCAGAGGGTAAAGGAGGTCCTTCGTTTCAGCCCTCGTTGACGTTACTGCTCAATTGCACATATCTGAAAAGTCTTCTCAGATAGATAGATAGATAGATAGATAGATAGATAGATAGATAGATAGATAGATAGATAGAAGAGAGAGAGAGAGAGAGAGAGAGAGAGAGAGAGAGAGAGAGAGAGAGAGAGAGAGAGAGAGAGAGAGAGAGTGAGTGAGTGAGTGAGTGAGTGAGTGAGTGAGTGAGTGAGTGAGTGAGTGAGTGAGTGAGTGAGTGAGTGAGTGAGTGAGTGAGTGAGTGAGAGTGAGTGAGTGAGAGTGCATTGACAAATGTCGGCTCTGTTTTGGCTGGTGAGAGTGGAGCTCAATTGCAGGTCTGGAAGAACATCAAAACACAATTAAGGGCTGACATAGAACTGGTCATGCAGAAGAGTGAGGACAGGAGGAGAAGAAGAAGTGATGCAAGAGGAAGGAGGAGGAGGAGTGCAAAGTAAAGAGAGGAGGACAAGACCGGGTGATGTTTGGAACTAGACAGAAAGACCTGTGAGTTCTTTCATCGGCCATCAGTAAAGAAAAAAGGACATAAAATGGGAGGGAAACGTTGAATTTAAAGGAATAAGTTTGTGTCAATTAGGAAAAGTTGGATTTGTTACTAGCTGTTTATCAAATATACACTCAAAGAAAGTATATCATTGAGATTACTTAATTATTACATTTTTAAAAAATTAAATATTACATATTAACTGAACTGTGTCAGTTAAAAGTTTAGAAAAATGAAGGCCATCCAACTTTAGCAGCTTATGCTAGTTAAATTAACAAAATAACACAACTAATCAAACACGATTAACTAACCTAGCTGGTTTATGCTCTTTGATCTGATACGTCTAAACCCACACATCTTGTAATGGGGTTTATGCACGGTCACTTCCTGGTTGCGATAGAGGCTGCCGCTCCCTTCCGGTTCAACGCTGTTCCCACACAAACTGGACAAAATGGATTTTTTTACCCGTTTTCTTCAAGACCTGCCGCGCATCACGGTAAACGATGTCCACCTTATTTTTGAAAAACACACAGAGACGTCTGCGAGCAAGCGGGTGAAGGACTTTAAGCTGTATATAACCAGCTTTATTCATGAAATTGAAGGTAAGCTAACAGCGTTAGCTCGTAGCTTCCATCATCAAAAAACAGTGAGACAAATCTATATAGCCGTGATCGTGGGCTCCAACTGCTTCCCTACTTTCACCTTTCTCTGGTCTAGCTGTACGTTATCAAACACCAAGTCTTCATTCACCAAAAGAATAGTTGTTCCAGTGAAATAACACACGAACGGCGCCGCGCCTCCTCCATTAGCCTCGTCCACTCGGCTCTTTGACTACTGTGCTGCAAAGTGTGGACTGCAGACACGGTGTGGTTAGAAATGATCACGTTTTATCTTCTTAAGTTCACAATCCTTCCTTTTTGTAGTTATTTATTCAGTGGAAATGTGTGGAAACGGACTGATGAATTATATTCAGCTGATGCGGTACACAACGGAACACAGCAGTGTTCAGCTGTCGAGGCTTCCCGTCCGCTGATACTTATATGATGGCTTCATTTCTTAGTGCTATAATATATATATCATACTGTACTATACTATACTATTACTCGTTTTGATTATAAACAATATCTTTAGCTGGAAATGCACTCTAACTCTGGAAATCTTCATGTTTCAAATGGAACCGGAAATGGTCCCGCGAGGTAATTTTAAACCGGAAGTTCTACTAAGTACTCTGTGCATAAAGCCTATTCTCACAACAAAAATAATGTTTATACAACAAATTATATTACAGCATCCCTTTATCAGGTGACATGGTACTAGTAATTGGGCAGGGGGGGGGATACATCCTGGACAGATCACCAGTCCATTACAGGGTCACACATAGGGTTAATTTAGTGTCAACGGTTAGCTTAGCAAATGTTTTCTTTTATCTGTGGGAAGAAACTGGTGAGAAAAGGTGTAAAGATCCTCACAGAACTTTCCATCTGCAAGGCAATCATGCTGCAAATTACACCACCATGTAGCCTCAAATCAGAAACACTTTGCTTTTACTATCTAAATAATGTAATAATCAAGCTACTAGTAAAAAGAAGAAACTTTATTTTACCTCCTGAAACTCCAGAATCTGATCAGCAAAACATCCATCAAAATAATCAAGAAACAAGAAAAAGGTCAAAATGTTAGACTGAGTCATTCTTCTTCTTTAGGTTCAACATACTTGCCAGTGCTGTATTACTGCCACCTTTTGGATAAAAACAATACACTCTTTTTCCAATCAGTTAACTCAATTGTGTTCAAACTTTATTGGTGCAGCATGAGGTTTTATTACATAACCTTTAATACAACATAATAATTTAACTTTACAAACACATAACTTATGTGATAACTGACAAATAGTATCAGGACATGTTATAGTACCAGTGTGCTGCTAAGTGCAAATAAAACTAGAGCCTGTGTTTTCTTTGCTGGTTATAAAAACAAAACACTACTTTCATAAAGTAAACTTTGCAAAGGTTAATTTAAGGTAAAAAAAAAATTCTATCAGGCATGTTTTCATGCTTTTACCACTCAGAGCATAAATATACTTTTATTATATCTAAACAAACTATTTTATTTACTCCATTAAAGGCAGAAAGAGGTTACATTGATATGATATGAGTCATCTTTGATTCATGTCTTTTCATCTCTGACCTTATGATTTGATGCTTATATGTTAGAACATTGTTTCTTTCAGTTTTGTTTTTAGTTGTTTTGTAGCCATTGGGCATCTTTGGTTCAGAAACTTTGAGCTGGAGTGTGTCTGGGATTTGTAGAAACATAAAACACCAACTTTTTATCCTGAAGGCTGCGTTGTTCTGACAGTCACAACAACAGCAAAATATTCAAAGAATTAAAGGGATATTTTGGCCATTTTAAAGTGTCTTTCAGTGTAAAATAATAATAATAATAATGCATCAGTTTTATATAGCGCTTTTCAGGTCACTCAAAGACGCTTTACAGAGTTGCATTATTCATTCACACAGTCATTCTCACCGGTGGTGGTAAACTACGACAGACGTCTGTAGCCACAGCTGCCCTGGGGCAGACTGACAGAAGCGAGGCTGCCATTCTGTGCCATCGGCCCTTCTGACCACCACCAACATTCACACACAGTCACACTCACATTCACACAGGCAAGGTGGGTGAAGTGTCTTGCAAAAGGACACAACGACAATGTAACCCAGCCAGAGCTGGGGATTGAACCGGTGACCCTCCGGTTACCAGACCGGCCACTCTCCTAACTAATAACTAATTACCATCTTAACTCTTAGCTATAGATAGCTTCAAGAGTGACCTTAGTTCAGAGAAATAAAGTTTACATCCAACAGTAATCTGAGTGGGATTGGGTCAATTTGATAAGATAATCTGAATGGATTCACATCCATGCTATCAAAAATTTGTTGAACAATAATTATTTACAACTTTTACCCAGCAAAACACTTCAAAATGGTCAAAATATGCCTTTAATCAGTAAAAGGTTAGAAATTCTATCATTAAAATCATCATAACAGGTTGTTTTCTACACCAAAAAAGACCACAAAATAAAAAAGCGACATCAGAAGGAAAAAAGTTGGTATTCTAAGTGAGTGGTCCTATATGTTTTTAATGTTGTTAATAAACACAACTTTAGCAAACCAGCATCGCTCTTAAATCACAACGTGAGCTGTGAATAAACTTCCAGTTGAAAGAAAGTAGGTCAGATGAAAATGAAGTCATATATATGTTAAGTTTAATATCCATTCTAGACTTGTTTTGCCCTTTTGCGAGCTTGTAGTGTTTGATGATAAACCTTAATTCCCCTCAGGGAGATGCTTCAAAAAGGTCACAATTAACATTTTGTTAATGTTTTTGAGTTGAATCCCCAGGAATATTTATCACCATGAAAATAAACAGACACACACTAAACAGTGCAGATAACATACATCACAAACCTTTTAAAGATATGTAAATCAGGACATGCATCATCACTTTGCTGAAACAGGAGCATCATAAAGTTTAAACCGAGGAGAGATTTGTTGATATTTATGCTTCATGGCTCAAATTAATGTTCCTGATATCAAATAAAACTGACAGTAATCAGCAGAAGTGAAAGTTCTGACATTGTTTGGTTAGTGGGTCTCATGTTTGCCAGTAAACATCATTATTTTCATAACTAAAGTTGTAAAATGTGGTCATTTGCCAAGTTGAGCGATAAAGTGAAACCACTGATTCTCACTTTGTACTGCTTTTATAGCAGCTAACAGTTAATTCATTCACATCAAAGGACAAGTTAGAAATTCAATCCGGCATCTCAGGGTCAAACAGAAGGTGACACTTCAAACAACTACAAAGAACGTCGCATAAACTGTTATTCTTCCTCTCTCGCTGCCTACTGAGCCGATTTCCTTTGTTCTAAAGCTCAGACAAGCTTTCTGTCGATGTGCGGACACATTTGAACACCTGCAAGCACCTGTTGTTACAAGATCGATCATGGTGGCAGGAGGGGAAGCCCAGATTTGTGGTTGAGGAATTGGACTGAAGCTGGGTCTAAGAGACCCAGTGGGAGGCAGGATCCTCTGAGTGATTAAGGGATGTGGAAGGATTATTGCCCTTCCAAAGTAATTGATAGCTGCAGTTCTGCACATACTAAACTTAGAGAAATGCACATACCCAATATAAATGTCTAAATAAAGAAGATATGTGTTTAAATTCTTAGAAGCATGGCAACAAATGGTGTAAATGAAGTAAAGCTACACAAGGTTTGTTATAATTTTGTTCAAAACATCTTGTTAGAAGCAAAAGGAAAAAACAAGACAATATATTATCTCTCTATAAGCATGTGGACAAAACCCTAAGGTGTTTCTGCCTTGTGGATATCTTGAGAAGACCCAATGTTAGGTCAAACAGGGAGCAAAACCTCAAGTTTGTGCCTCCACTTAAAATAATTAATGGGCATGCATTTCCTCCTATTCAAATTTTTATTTCATCAGAATGAAATTTAAACTTGGCTTGGTTTAGGAAATGATGTCTAAATAAAAACTTATGATGCACAAAACAGAATTCAGTATCAGTTGTTAATTTATTTAATAATTATTAATAACCCAACAAACAACATGATTTTAAAACTGTTTAAGCCACAGTTATTTTTTGTCTGTATATTATGCTGTTAATGAATGAATGAATGAATAAATGAATGAATGAATGAATGAATGAATGAATGAATGAGTGTGTGACCAGTGTGTGTGCATTGGTGAATGACTGTTTGTGTTGTACTGAGCTTTGGGGAGTGTAAAACACTCTAGAAAGTGTTCTATAAACACAGGCCATTTACCATTTTTATCATGAATGAATAAAAGAACGTAAGTAAGTTGGTCAGGAGAGAAAACCAGACATTCCTGGAGATCTCAGTGTGTTCCCAGGATACACAGTGTACCTTCCATCTGGCCGTGGCCTGGGGTTTACCCCAATGGGACATGAAAAACCTCCTGAGGGAGGCAACCTGGAGGCATCAGAGTCAGATACTCAAACTACCTCAGTTGACTTCTTTTGATGAGCAGAAGCAGAGTGTCTAGTCTGAGCTCCCTCTGGATGATGGATCTCCTCACCTTATCACCCAGGATGAACCCAGCCTCTCCATGAAGGAAACTCATTTCAGATACTTTAATTGTCTTGAGGGTTAGAATGTAGACAGACCATTCAATTAAGAGCTTTAGTTTAAACTAAACCACTAAACAGCAGGTTGTGAGCGGCTCAGGTAGATGTTGAAGGTCACAGCTTGAAGAAAACAAGACCCTGAGGTTCTCAAACCTTGACATCCTGTCCCTGAACATCACAGACAGGGTCAGACACAGACAGGGTCAGAGACAGACTGGGTCAGACACAGACAGGGTCAGAGACAGACTGGGTCAGAGACAGACAGGGTCAGACACAGACTGGGTCAGACACAGACTGGGTCAGAGACAGACAGGGTCAGAGACAGACAGGGTCAGACACAGACTGGGTCAGAGACAGACAGGGTCAGACACAGACAGGGTCAGACACAGACTGGGTCAGAGACAGACAGGGTCAGAGACAGACAGGGTCAGACACAGACTGGGTCAGAGACAGACAGGGTCAGACACAGACAGGGTCAGACACAGACTGGGTCAGAGACAGAC
>SSNR01000148.1:897640-1046607 GCA_006937965.1 Callopanchax toddi | reverse complement strand
CCTGTCTGTCTGACCCTGTCTGTCTGACCCTGTCTGTATCTGACCCTGTCTGTCTGACCCTATCTGTGTCTGACCCTGTCTGTGTCTGAGCCTGTCTGTGTCTGACCCTGTCTGTGTCTGACCCTGTCTGTGTCTGACCCTGTCTGTATCTGACCCTGTCTGTCTGACCCTATCTGTGTCTGACCCTATCTGTGTCTGACCCTGTCTGTGTCTGAGCCTGTCTGTGTCTGACCCTGTCTGTGTCTGACCCTGTCTGTGTCTGACCCTGTCTGTATCTGACCCTGTCTGTCTGACCCTATCTGTGTCTGACCCTATCTGTGNGTCCTAGGGGAGGGGTGAGACAAAGAACGGTTCAGAAGACCCTTCATGAAGAAAACATCAAAGAGTTTGAGTACCCGGCCCGGAGGGTTACCGGGGTCTCACCCTGGAGCCAGGCCTGGGGTTGGGGCCCGTGGACGAGCGCCTGGTGGCCGGGCTTTCGCCCATGGGGCCCGGCCGGGCCCAGCCCGAACCGGAGACATGGGCTCATCCAACTGTGGGCCCACCACCTGCAGGAGGAACATGAAGGGTCCGGTGCATTGTGGATCGGGTGGCAGACCGAGGCGGGAGCTTTGGCGATCCGATCCCCGGACGGGAAAACTGGCTATCGGGACATGGAACGTCACCTCTCTGGCAGGGAAGGAGCTGGAGCTTGTGGAAGAGGCTGAGCGATACCGGCTAGATATAGTCGGGCTCACCTCGACACATAGCGTTGGCTCTGGAACCCGAGTCCTGGAGAGGGGTTGGACACTTTTCTTTGCTGGAGTTGATCCGGGTGAGAGGCGGAGGGCTGGGGTGGGCTTTCTGTTAGCCCCAAGACTCTCTGCCTGTATGTTGGATTTTACCCCGGGGGACGAAAGGGCAGCTTCCCTACGCCTTCGGGTTGGGGAACGGGTCCTGTCTGTTGTTTGTGCTTATGCACCAAATAGCAGTTCAGAGTACCCACCCTTTTTGGAGTCTCTGGGATGAGTGCTGGATAGCGCTCCTACTGGGGACTCCATAGTCCTGCTGGGGGACTTCAACGCTCACGTGGGCAATGACAGCGTGACCTGGAGGGGCGTGATTGGGAGGAACGGCTTGCCCAATCTGAATCCGAGTGGTGTTCTGTTTTTGGACTTCTGTGCAAGTCGCAGTTTGGCCATAACGAACACCATGTTCGAACATAAGGATGCCCACCGGTACACCTGGTACCAGGGCAGCCTAGGTTACAGGTCGATGATTGACTTTATAGTTGTATCATCTGACCTGAGACCGTATGTTTTGGACACTCGGGTGAAGAGAGGAGCGGAGTTGTCAACTGATCACCACCTGGTGGTGAGCTGGATCAGATGGCAGGGGAAGATGCTACGCAGACCTGGTAGACCCAAACGTATAGTGAGGGTCTGCTAGGAACGCCTGGCAGAAGAGCCTGTCAAGATGGTCTTCAACTCCCACCTCCGGCAGAGCTTCGACCGCGTCCCGAGAGCAGTGGGGGACATTGAGTCCAAATGGGCCTTGTTCCGCTCTGCAATTGTTGAGGCGGCTGTTGCTAGCTGTGGTCGCAAGGTAGCCGGTGCCAATCGTGGCGGTAACCCCCGTACCCGCTGGTGGACACCAGAGGTTAGGGGAGCCGTCAGGCTGAAGAAGGAGGCCTACAGGGCGTGGCTGGTTTGTGGGTCTCCAGAGGCAGCAGACAGGTACCGGCGGGCCAAGCGAAGTGCAGCAGTGGCAGTTGCCGAGGCAAAATCTCGGGCGTGGGAGGAGTTTGGCGAGGCCATGGAAAAAGACTATCGGTCGGCTCCAAAGAGGTTCTGGCAAACCATCCGGCGCCTCAGGGGAGGAAGGCAGCAACTCGCTCACACTGTTTACAGTGGGGACGGGGAGCTGCTGACGTCAACTGGGGCTATAGTCGGACGGTGGAAGGAATACTTTGAGGAGCTCCTCAATCCCACCGACGCGCATTCCGAGGAGGAACCAGAGCTGGGAGACCTGGGGACGGACTGTCCAATCTCTGGGGCAGAAGTCGCTGAGGTAGTCAAACAACTACGCAGCGGCGGAGCCCCAGGGGTGGATGAGATCCGACCTGGGTATCTCAAGGCGATGGATGTTGTAGGTCTGTCGTGGCTGACACGTCTCTGCAACATTGCGTGGTCATCGGGGGCAGTTCCTATGGAGTGGCAAACTGGGGTGGTGGTTCCCATTTTTAAGAAGGGGGACCAGAGGGTGTGTTCCAACTATAGGGGGATCACACTCCTCAGCCTCCCTGGAAAGGTCTACTCCAGGGTACTGGAGAGGAGGGTCCGGTCGATGGTTGAATCTCGGATTGAAGAGGAGCAATGTGGTTTTCGTCCTGGTTGTGGAACTGTGGACCAGCTCTTTACCCTCGCTAGGGTGATGGAGGGGTCATGGGAGTTTGCCCAACCAATCCACATGTGTTTTGTGGATTTGGAGAAGGCTTATGACCGTGTCCCCAGGGGCACCCTGTGGGGGGCGCTCCAGGAGTACGGGGTGGATGGTCTTTTGTTAAGGGCCATTCAGTCCCTGTACCAGAGGAGTGTGAGTCTGGTCCGCATAGCCGGCAGTAAGTCGGACCTGTTCCCAGTGAGGGTTGGACTCCGCCAGGGCTGCCCTTTGTCACCGGTCCTGTTCATAACCTTTATGGACAGGATTTCTAGGCGCAGCCGTGGTGTGGAGGGTGTTGAGTTTGGTGACAGGAGAATCTCGTCTCTGCTTTTTGCGGATGATGTGGTCCTCCTAGCTTCATCGAGCTCTGACCTTCAGCTCTTGCTGGGGAGGTTCGCAGCCGAGTGTGAAGCGGCTGGGATGAGGATCAGCACCTCCAAGTCTGAGGCCATGGTTCTCGACCGGAAAAAGGTGGATTGCCAACTCTGGGTCGGGAAAGAGGTCCTGCCTCAAGTGGAGGAGTTCAAGTATCTCGGGGTCTTGTTCACGAGTGAGGGAAGGAGGGAGTGGGAGATCGACAGGCGGATTGGGGCAGCGTCTGCAGCGATGCGGACGCTGAACCGGTCTGTTGTGGTGAAGAGGGAGCTGAGCCAGAAAGCAAGGCTCTCGATTTACCGGTCGGTCTACGTCCCAATCCTCACCTATGGTCATGAGCTTTGGGTAGTGACCGAAAGAACGAGATCGCGGATACAAGCGGCTGAAATGAGTTTCCTCCGCAGGGTGGCCGGGCTCAGCCTTAGGGATAGGGTAAGAAGCTCGGACATCCGGGAGAGACTCGGAGTAGAGTCGCTGCTCCTCTGTGTTTTTGATTGTTGTCACTTAAATCTTTCAGATCAGCAAACTCATATCAAACAAAGATTCAATGTCTATAAAAAAAAGTATTCCCCGTTGGATGTTTTACCCTTTTATAGCTTTTATAAATCAATCTTGACATGAGCAACATAATTTGGCTTCTTTGACCAAAAGGTTCACCAAAAACTGATCTCTACAGAATTTAAGAAAAATATGTAACAAAAAAAGAGAGATATATAAATATTTACCCCTTAAAAAGTGACTGAGCTAATTCAGCAGAGATATAACAATAGCAATCAGACATTTACAAAAACTGATAATGAGTTTCTCACATCACTGTGGAGGAATTTTGTCCCTCTCTTCTTTATAGATTAGTTTTAATTCAGTGACAGTAAATGGTTTTCCAGCAGGCCTGTTTAAGGTCAATCAGACCATCCATCAATCCAGACCATCACTACCACCACCATGTTTTACTGTTGGTATGATGTTATATGTCTGAAATGCAATGGTACTAATTTTACACCTAACGTAACAGGACACACACCTTCCAGATAGTTTTATTTTTGTCTTGTCAGTCAGAGCATTTTCCCAAAAGTCTTGCAGGTCATCAAGAGGATTTTTGACAAAGGTTTAGACAAATTAAGTTCTTTTTAGCCAGGAGAGGTTTTTATCCCTGTCTCTTTCTCTCTTTTTTTTAAACATTTATTTGTACATTTTTGTTGATTAAACAAAGGATACAAAACAAGAACAAACACAAGCAAAAAGAACAAAACATGGAAATGACAGTAAACAATTTTCGCCATCAGTCTAGATCACCAGTTTACAAACAAAAGTAAAGTAAAAAGAAAGATGATCATATACAGGTCCTTCTCAAAAAAATTAGTATATTGTGATAAAGTTCATTATTTTCTGTAATGTACTGATAAACAGACTTTCATATATTTTAAATTCATTACACACAACTGAAGTAGTTCAAGCCCTTTTATTGTTTTAATATTGATGATTTTGGCATACAGCTCATGAAAACCCAAAATTCCTGTCTCAAAAAATTAGCATATCATGAAAAGGTCCTCTAAACGAGCTCTGAACCTAATCATCTGAATCAACGAATTAACTCAAAACACCTGCAAAAGATTCCTGAGGCTTTTAAAAACTCCCAGCCAGGTTCATTACTCAAAACCGCAATCCTGGGTAAGACTGCCGACCTGACTGCTGTCCAGAAGGCCATCATTGACACCCTCAAGCAAGAGGGTAAGACACAGAAAGAAATGTCTGAACAAATAGGCTGTTCCCAGAGTGCTGCATCAAGGCACCTCAGTGGAAGTCTGTGGGAAGGAAAAAGTGTGTCAGAAAACGCTGCACAACGAGAAGAGGTGACCGGACCCTGAGGAAGATTGTGGAGAAGGACCGATTCCAGACCTTGGGGGACCTGCGGAAGCAGTGGACTGAGTCTGGAGTAGAAACATCCAGAGCCACCGTGCACAGGCGTGTGCAGGAAATGGGCTACAGGTGCCGCATTCCCCAGGTCAAGCCACTTTTGAACCAGAAACAGCGGCAGAAGCGGCGGACCTGGGCTACAGAGAAGCAGCACTGGACTGTTGCTCAGTGGTCCAAAGTACTTTTTTCGGATGAAAGCAAATTTTGCATGTCATTCGGAAATCAAGGTGCCAGAGTCTGGAGGAAGACTGGGGAGAGGGAAATGCCAAACTGCCTGAAGTCCAGTGTCAAGTCCCCACAGTCAGTGATGGTCTGGGGCGCCATGTCAGCTGCTGGTGTTGGTCCACTGTGTTTTATCAAGGGCAGGGTCAATGCAGCTAGCTATCAGGAGATTTTGGAGCACTTCATGCTTCCATCTGCTGAAAAGTTTTATGGAGATGAAGATTTCATTTTTCAGCACGACCTGGCACCTGCTCACAGCGCCAAAACCACTGGTAAATGGTTTACTGATCATGGTATTACTGTGGTACTCTCCTGACCTGAAGCCCAGAGAGAATCTGTGGGATATTGTGAAGAGAAAGTTGAGAGACGCAAGACCCAACACTCTGGATGAGCTTAAGGCCGCTATCGAAGCATCCTGGGCCTCCATAACACCTCAGCAGTGCCACAGGCTGATCGCCTCCATGCCACGCCGCACTGAAGCAGTCATTTCTGTAAAAGGATTCCCCACCAAGTATTGAGTGCATAACTGAACATAATTATTTGAAGGTTGACTTTTTTTGTATTAAAAAACACTTTTCTTTTATTGCTCGGATGAAATATGCTAATTTTTTGAGACAGGAATTTAGGGTTTTCATGAGCTGTATGCCAAAATCATCAATATTAAAACAATAAAAGGGCTTGAACTACTTCAGTTATGCGTAATGAATCTAAAATATATGAAAGTCTAATGTTTATCAGTACATTACAGAAAATAATGAACTTTATCACAATATGCACATTATTTTAGAAGGACCTGTATATGAGATTAGGCAGGGTAACAGGTATATGTAAAAAAATAAAATAAAAAATGGATACAGTGGGTCCAGAAAAGCAGAGAACAGGTCCAGGAGGACATCAGGGTCTGGTAACGAAATAAATGTTCATGTTACAACAAAATATTGAGAGATGAGCAAATGAACTATGCTGTTCCCCTGCTTATGTGACTTATAAAGGGGCCCCAAATTTCAGAAAATTTAGAATTGGCGTCTACCAATCGATAACAAACCTCTTTAACATTTAAACAGCCAATCATTTCGCGTAGCCTGACACTGAAAAGAGGAGGAGTAGTGGCTTTCCAGGTCCTAAGAATGAGTCTCTTAGCCACAATTATGCCAAACATCAAGGCTTTCTGAAGGGGTTGTGGGAGTGCCAAAGAAGCCACAGAGCATCCTAGCACAGCAAGGGCACCATCTGGGTTTAATTTAATTTTGTAGACCAGATTAAAAAGCTTAAAAAATTCTTCCCATAAGCTCCTAAGTTTGGGGCAGGACCAGAACAAGTGGCCAAGGGTTCCTTCCATACTTTTCCATTTATCACACAGTGGAGATGTAGATGGGAAAATTCTGTTTAACTTTGTTTTTGAAAAATGTAAGTGATGTACAACTTTAAGTTGTATAAGCTGTAATCTAGCATTGATAGAACAGTCTTTTATCTTCTGCAACCCGTTTGCCCAAGGTGTCTGATATCTCAATTGCAATGTCCTTAACCCAGGCATCTCTGATAGGTGCAGAGATAGTGAAGAGTGCAGTGCAGTGACTTATTAAGTTTTTGGAGGTGGGACTTTTGATCAAGCAATCAAGAAAATCAGCATGAACAGGGGGCTGATCCAGGCAGGAGAACGAGTGCTTCACAAAGTTCCTAATTTGTAAGTATCGGAAAAAGTGAGAGAAGGGTAGATTAAAATTGGATTGCAGCTGAGCAAATGAAGCAAAACGGTCATCAATGTAAAGATCCTTAATAGTATGTACAGTAGACCCAAGGCAGACCATGTTCTGTACACAGGGTCTGTCAGGCCTGGGGAAAAGGTAGGATTCTGAGTTATTGGGGCAAAGACGGAAAGGTGTGGAAGGTCGGTCCAAAGCACCCTTAATTTGCTTCAGAATCCTAAAAGAATGACCTCGAACAAAATCTTTGTGGAGCTGTTTGGTGGATATGTTAGGTTTCGAAAACAGAATATCCCTGTCTCTTTCTTACTGCTGATTCACTACGTCTGACCCTGACCATAACCAAATGAAGACTGAAGGGCTTTAGATGTTGTTTGTGTTTCTTTTGTTCTTGAATTAGTTTAGAACAGGGCATGATGTGTTGCTTGTTGAGATCTTTTAGCCTATGTTGTCAAACAATTAATGTCTTAATTCTGCAGGTCTGGCAGTCATCAGGCCTGGGTGTGGATAGTGAAACTCAACTTAACTTTCCAAATAATGTATTTAATCATAATTAATTCACAATTTATACGCTTTCCCTTTTCACCTATGGTTGGTTTGGATAACCTTTTTCTCTAAGTAAATAAAATCATCATCTGAAAACTGGATTTTGTATTCACTCCAGTTATCTTTGTCTGATATTAAAACATATTTGTTGATCTGTGTGACATACGTATAAAGCAAAGACAGAAGAAAAAAATCTTTCAGTGGACAAATACTTTTTTGCAGCACTGTAGAGTTCACTCCACTGAGCAAAGTTTCCCATCAAAATTCCAATCATTTACATTTTTGATATATATTTGTTTGCCCTGCATGCTAATTTATATGCATAAAGACTCACTTTTGAAGCAAAACCTGAAGAGAGTTTTTTACACTAGATTTATGGTATGTTTCTCCAAAGTAAAGCTGGCATTTAGCTAAAAAGCAGAAAATAGAAAGTAAAATGAATGTAGACATCTTATACACTGCAATGCTTTGACCTGGCATGCCTGTTGTTGTTAATAGCAAGGTGAAGATGCAGTATTTTCAGGAAATATCAAAGTAATTTCTTTTAACAACTTGTAAGCCAAACAGCAAGTCACTGGTCATGACACATAAACGTTTGTTTTTTAAGCCTATGTACTAGTGTTCGTCCAGGCTGGGGCATGTATGCACAATTAAACACACTCAGGTTAAGAAAACTGATTTACAGTAAATTATATGAATAAGAGGATTTTAGTCCAATGGAAGGATCATGTGACTGTAAACAACTGGTTAAGGTTTAGGCAGCTAAATAACATCAGATCTTAAAATGACATCTTTTTATAGCCAGTTTTACTGATCTACCTTTAGTTGCATTTCATTTGTGGAGAGATGAGTCAATTCTTAAGGTTGAGCCGAACTCTGTTTCTTCTAAATCCATTTTTGCTGCGGTTCTGTCCAGGACTTGAGTTTTATATCTCCAGATCAATTTTGTCTTTTCTTCCAAGGATGAATGAAAGTCTGGGCCAAGGTAATCTGTCCTGCCTTCACTCTGTTAAAGCTGTGCTTTGTCTTGCTGTGCAGCTGTTATGGATGTCTCTTTCCACCGCAGCTGCTGAGGTCCTCCGAGGTCTGAAGGAAAAACACCTCTCTGTTGGTATAGTTTATCACGGGCCACACTGCAGTCAGTCCTAATATGTCATTTATTTTCTAGTTTTCTCGAAAAGATGGTGGGCAAAGTTTGATTAACTATTGAAGGGAAAAAAGAGAAAAGGCTCAGGTAATCTATTATCTTCTAAAAAACTATTAACTTAAATTTCGCTTTCAGTGTTTTACTGGAGATCAGAGAAATGAAGCTGGATCACCCCCCCCCCCCACACACACACACACACACACACACGCTGAGCAAACAACAAACCACTTGTTCTTTTTTTACTTTCCAGCTTCATAGCAAACAGAAGATAGAAGAACATATATTTCTGTTCCTTTCTTTTCCCTGGAAAATGTCTCAGTTACCCTTTCTTTTCTGTCCCATTAACTTCCCTCTGGTGTTGCCTGTCAGTGCTGACGTTGATGGGACCTGATGTGCTGCATCTCCAGCCCATAAAACACAGGAGAGGATCTCTGCTCTGCATCCATCCAGTCCTTCCAATAAAAATCCTCAAGCTCCTTTTTATCTACAGTATTTCACACAAACATGTCAGACGACTCTATCAGATGGCTTTTTGTGTGTTTTGAGCTCTTATGTGTGTACTTGTTAGTTTATCACTCTGTTATTTTATTGCTGGGTTGTTTGTTCTTTGGCGGAGGTTTTGTGTGTCTTTGTGCTCTTTAGTACTCCAATTTTATTTGAACACATTTTAATTCATTTACATATTTTGGTTGTATTTGAACAAACCTGGATTTTAAAAAATATGCTTTTCCTTCAAGTCTAGTGGTGCAACAATCAATCAAGCACAGCTATCCCCTTCTCCTTTCCACTGATGGAATATTGACAAATGACTTTTGAAATGAGTGATGGATACTCCAAATAACATGAAATCTATAGACCCACTTGTTAGCTGTCCATGTTAGTCAGTGTCAAACATTTTCACAGGTCTGATGATGCATTCAGGGCTTCTGATTTTAGCTGCACAGTGTATGAGCTTCTCTATCGTAGCATTGCTATGCAATGGACACATTTATGTCATTGTTTTATGCATGCTAAAGTAGTACATAAACAATAAGAATTATTTACAGATCCACTTAAAAACTTCCTTGCTTGCATGAGAACTGCATTTCAGGTGATGTCTGCTGGCAAGCAGCTCCCTGCTGAAGAAACAAGGTTAAAGGTGGCACTGAGACCATAAAGTGACTAAAGGCTCTGGACATTTATTACATTTTAAACCCTTTTTGTGATATTTTTATAAACTTAAGGCCAATCAGTGGTTAAAAGAAGGATGAACTTCATATTAGCATGTTCAAACACAAAATGACAGAGCTGAGCTTCACCAGAGAAAAAAGCTTTCTTTTCTGTCCAGATTAGTCCGATTTGCTACACAGTCCTCTGGCATTCAGGACCATCCTGTGCTCTTCGCATTTTGTTCACTGTTCCTCTTCTAATGTTCCCTCTTCTTCTCCCCTTATTGTCAATGACTAAGGTTTTAATGATTACATCTGGCGGTGCCACAAATTAATTCCTGCCTCTCTGGCAAAAAGCTGTTCTCCACCTGATTATGCAAAGCAGCCCTACATTCGCTCCCTTTGAAGTGGAGGGAAAGCTGCTTAGAGATTCTCCCCTTGAGGAAACACTGCAATATGGAGAACATCAACAAACCAGGGTTCACACAAAGGTCAGCAATATAGTTAACCCCAATGAAGCTCCACTTCATCTCCCCATCTCGCCACTTCCAATTTGTCTTGCTTGTTGCCGTGGCGTAATGATGCGCCGTTATCAGGCTGGAGCTATTTTTCAAAGACGTGCAAAAGTGGAGGAAAAGTAGGGCAGTCCATAAAAATAGCCATATAAGTGCACCAAATATTGCTTGTGTCTATATGGTCAAAAAAGAGTAGGTGGATGAAACTGACAGAGCTCTGGCAGCTTCCCCATTTCAGCAATCATATCTTCGACTGCGTCTCATGAGGTCGCTCACAAACCTTTTACATTTGAGAGGACAAGAGTTTTCACACACAGCTGCCTTCAAAACAGCACATCCTGTCAGCCTGAAAAGCTCAGATGGTAAACTTGAGCCCTGCTGTCTGCATTTGCTTTCACTGCACCTTCGATTCTGATCGAAGCAATTACGGACTAATGAAAAGCTGCAACACCGCAATGAAACTGTGTCTACTTTTGGCTTGAGACAGTCCTTCAAGGTAATGACCCACTACAGGTGATGATACGGCTGTCTCAATCACACCAAAAGGAGGTACAGTGTGATAACAGACCTGTCAGACGTTAGATTACTTACAGTGAGAAGTAAAATACAAGTTCATTCAGACTAGATTGATTCAATAAAGGAGGAGGCAGGAAGAAGAACAAACCTGCTTAAATCACATTATTACTGCTTTGTTTTCTTCTTTTTAAGGCAGAAAACATTTGAATGGGGTTTGGGGCTTATTTTGATACTTCTTTAAAGGCACACTAGGCAGTTTTGGCTTGTTTTTAGCACCCCCTAGTGTCCATTTTAAATCACAGTTGTAAAAACAGTGTCCGCTCGTGTTTTCAATCATCAGATAAAGGTTTTCTTTGGAGGCTCCGCCATGATGAATACGATACAATAGATCTCTTACCTCATATACTGCATATGATGACTGTATCTTCAGCTCATCTGTCCTGAGCTGGTTCTGAGGTGTAAACATGAATTGCCGTAAAACGTTACTGCTTCTCGCGAGATACGTAATTTTGTGAGACTTCAGGGGCACGGACTAGAGACTCTGATGTTGCAAACGCGGTATTCTGGGCACAAGGAGGCTGAGTGAGTTTTCATTAACTCTGTAAAGGGTCATGTGGCTCAAGAAAAAGATTAAAAAATATGAAAAAGTTACTTAGTGTGCCTTTAAGGAAGCATTGCCTAAAAAAACGTGTGACAAAATAATTCAATTGAATACATGAAAACATGAATATTAAGAGTGTAATATTTCACACCTAACAGAGTCCAGAAATTAAAATTCAAGCTCAAAGGAAGCTCCAAATTCAGACCACTGAAAACTCAGTAAACCACTGGTTGTACTAAATAAAATGTTTGAAAACACAGATTTTACTTAAACAGCCTACTTTTATCATGAAATCACCTCGCCTCGCCTTTCTCCACTTATCCGGGTCCATCAGCATCCCAAGTCAGGCATCCCAGGCCACCCTCTCCCCGGCCAAGTCCACCAGCTCCTCAGCTGGGACGCCCAGGCGTTCCCAGGCCAAACTGAAGATCTATTTCCTCCAGCTTGTCCTGGTCGACCCGGGGGCCTCCTGCCGGCAGGACATGCCCAGAACACCTCCTGAGGGAGGCATCCTGACCAGATGCCCGAACCACCTCAACTGGCTCCTTTCGATGTGGAGGAGCAGCGGCTCTACTCCGAGTCCCTCCTGGATGTCTGAGCTCCTTACCCTATCCCTAAGGCTGAGCCCGGCCACCCTGCGCAGGAAACTCATTTCAGTCGCTTGTATTCATGATCTCGTTCTTTTGGTCACTACCCAAAGCTCATCACCATATGTGAGGATTGGGACGTTGATCGACCGGTAAATCGAGAGCCTTGCTTTCTGGCTCAGTTCCCTCTTCACAACAGACCGGTTCAGCGTCCGCATCACTGCCCCAATCCGCCTGTCGATCTCCCGCTCCCTCCTTCCCTCACTCATGAACAAGACCCTGAGATACTTAAACTCCTCCACTTGGGGTAGGACCTCTCTCCTGACCCAGAGTTGGCAAGCCACCCTTTTCCAGTGGCTTGGCTGCGAACCTCCCCAGTAAGAGCTGAGGGTCAGAGCTCGATGAAGCTAGGAGGACTACATCATGAAATCACACTGAGATTAAATGTGCTTTATCACCAAAGAAGGACTTTGATTCGGTTGGTGTTTATTGCAGCTGCTAAAACAAGAAATGAACAAACCAAATCATGAGGTTCCATTTAGCTTTCTGCTATAGAGACAGTAAATGATGTCACTGAATTACTATCCAGGGTGAATTTAGATTCAGATGTGACAGAGGTCAGAGCACCTTTGAACATGTATGTATAAAACAGAGATTTATGAAAAACACATTCCAATAAAGTGCTCCCTATAATAGTTTGAAAAAAAATTTTTAGACTGAAATGTCCCAAATTACACGGTAAAATATGAAAACTGTATTTTATGCCTACTTTTTACTAATATAGGGGATTCTACACAATTCAATTCTTTATTTTCCCACCAGCATCTCATTTCAACATCCCATGTGATCCTTTATGACACATTTAATGTATTTGTAGCTGAGAAATGTTCAGATAAGACGCATCTCCGGTTTATGGAAGCATAAAATGACAACAATAATCAGACAGAACCAAAACAGAAAAAGCAGTTTAGACTTAGATATACAGATAAATCTACATTTATACTTCTCGTAGGGAGGGTAATGCGCTTTTTCACATTTATTATGAGTTCCGAGGGGTTTGCATTTTTAAGTTTAAATCACTTCCAAACAAAATACTTCTCAAAAAGAAGACTTTCTAACATCCTAGAGAACAGCTGAGAACATCATATTATTTAAATTTGAAATTATTAACTTGTTAATTAAATTCTATATTCCCGTTTCTTTTGCACATTGTCACCTTTTTGTCACTTTTGTTTTAAACGATATTAATTATAACCATTATAATTTATCGAACGACGATGACTGGTGAAGACTGGTGGAGGTTCGGCTAAATGGGGTGAGAAATGTTCTGTTTTCACCTCCACATTCAAACAAAAACAGCAGCTATAAACAACAGCATTCATAGTCCTGTGATGGCTTAGTGTTGCAGTTTGACAACAGCATCCATTGAGAGCCCTGGATGTTTTCACACTGACATGTTTACATTTAAGCCTGCTGTTATTGTCCTCCTTATGCAGGCAATTTGCAGAGCGTGTGGAGGGTCAGATTCACTCTCCAAGTACCAAAAACAGGTCTTTGCAATAATTTAATGTATAAATTATTCCACATATCTCCTATTCATAGATAGAAATGTCCTATTTTCTTCTAATTCGAGATAAAAACATCGGCCCCCAGGTCCTGCCGGGCTGAGGAACAACTAGAATGCCAAGTCTGTGGTGATGAGAGGACACAGCGCTGTTCAACAGCAGTGGGGGTGGTTTGGGATGCGTCTGTCCATAAGCAGGGTAGGAACTAAATGTAAAGAATTTTGATAAAGGAATGGCAATCTCCTCATAGAGATCTTCAGGTTCAGCTTGAGGAAAGTCATTCAGCACCGTCTCAACAACAGCGCTGTTCTCAGCGCTCGACATTGTGCAGGTTGAATAGACCACAACACCCCCTCGACGCACTGCAGATAGTGCAGACCTATAGGGAACAAGCAAACACTGCACTTTATGAAAAGTCTTTAAAATGACACCATATTGATCTTACACTTTATACAGCTTCTCTTTAACATCGTTTTAATAGTTTTAGCTATCTGAAGCTGTTAAAAATAATAAATTATGATCAAATCCCATCAAATCTATCTAAACACTAAATACATGAGCACATGTGACAGCATCATTAACAGTACAGCACACGTGAACATGTCAAAATCCCTAAAGTGAAGTGAAATAACATTTTGTTTATTGATTGCCTGAAACATACAGCTGGTGTTTGGTAGGTTTACCTGAGGAGTTGAGCCTGTAGCTCAGGCAGCCTGGCTCTGTCCTTCAGTCTCTGTTCCCCCTGCTGTTCACTGCTAGAATAAAGCCAGCTCCTGTCATTAGAACACGGAGCGTCGACTAAAACCTGAGACACAAATCAGATCAAGTGTCAGTAGTTTAGAGAATGATTCAAAACATAGCGCAGAGACAAACTTAATAGACCTGAACAATTATGGAAAAACTGATTAAATATATGCCAGTTGTGGTTATCAGTAGCAGAAAAAATATATCTTATAACTTCCACAGTAAGTTAGGTCAACTTATTCATTTATTTTACTTTCAGAATAAAAATAAATAAAATAAAAATAAATCACAAATTTGATGCATGAATATAATTTAAGAGCTAAACATCCTGGCTTTAAGGAAGATCATTTAAAATATTTATAATCAGTGGCAACTAATAATATGATGCCTTGAAAACTTTGACTTAAACTTCTCTGGGCAGTAAAACAAAGTTATTATCAATCAAATCCCAACTTTGTCTTAAGAAGATGACAGATCATTTTTAGATCCTGTTGAATGTTTTTTTTTTTCCACTAAAGCTTTAATAAAATCATTTTGAGATCTAGATTGTTTTTTGGGTACAAGGTTTTGAATGACGCCGTAAATCAAAACTTAAACTACTTCCTTTTTTTTATGTGCAAAATTTCATTCTGCAGTGAAAGTACTGCTGAAGTAATGGCTGTCATTTCTCCTAAATCTTTACCCAACATGCAAACCTATAGCTTCTCTGACTGGAGATGATATTTTTGTGTTTTATTGAGCCTCCACAAAATAAACATTCCTCTCTTTACTTAATGCAAATTTGTGACTCATCCATTAAGAGTACTTTCATCTAATTATTCACAAGTAATGACTGCTTCTCTTTAACCTTGTTTTGATTTATATTCAGCTTTCTATAAATACATCCAGTTTACTTCAGCCAATTTCTCACAGCTCAGTCCACAAATCAGCTCCCATCTCTGCCCAATTATTTTTTCATTATTTATTTTTATTCTGCATGGCCCATTTTCAAGGCTGCTTTCAGTTTTATGTCCCAACACTCCAATTTGTTCTTTGTCAACTGACAGGTTTCTCTTTTACAACCTTTCCCATTTATTTTTTTTTCCAAATTTTAGACACAGTTGACTGGAAGAGGAAACAACCTTTGCTACACTTCGTATCAAATGACCTTTTAGAAGGAGTTTAGGAGTCTTTAATTGTTTCACCTCTCCTGTTGGGGCCATTTCCAGTCAATAATCCAGGTGCAACAGCTCCTTAAGGGCTACTAAACATCTTAACTGCAGACTCTTTAAATGTGTATTTGTTTTACAAACAAAAGAGGTTTGATTTTTTTTCCTCATGACAAAGTCGTTCCATCTATTTCCTCTATGAGTGATCTGAAATATGTCATTAAATACACTAATTTATTTAGATTTTATGAACTATGTTTCATAAACCAGAATGTTCACATGCTAAATTTAATGGTTTTGTGATTTACTTTTCTACAATATAATGAACATCTTCAAAGAGTTATGATCCTGTCGTTTCTTTTGCCAGGAGAGATGTAGAATCCTTCCACCAATCTGTCCTTAAAACCCACATCAGGGCCAAAATACAGCGTCTGTACAATCTGTCAGGACAACTGTCTTTCATACCATTCACAATAGACACCACAACCATTTTCAGCTTTTTCGTTCTTTTCTCAAAATATTCTTCCATTATCAGTCAATTGTCTTCTTTTATGCAGGGTTTATACGCTTCTGTTCAAAGGCTTCCTGTTCTCATTCATTTCCCATCACAGCCTCGGAAAATAAGTATCACCCTTAATTTGTCAGATATGGAAGGAAAATTCAATTACAACTTGCCATAAACACAACAGGTGTTCTTTACCTACCTTGTCATAAAATCCAGCCTCATTGTCCCCAAAAGACCGTCCATCCTGTGCGGACACAATCACTCTGCTGTTTAGTGAGCGAGGTAGAAAAGACTCCAGGGTTTTGGCCAACCAGACCCGTCTGTGAGGATCTGGTTCATTACAGCAGAGAAGCGCTGGAAGTCAGCGCAGATAGAATTACTGATTACCATTGGTTAATAAGGTAGAAAATAGGTTTTTAGTGAAGAATGAAAATGTTTCTATGAATGTGCAAAGAGTAGGAATTTTAAGAATATTTCTAGGCGTTTATCTTAAGAAATATCTTTCTAATTCCATGCACCTTCTAATATATGTATGCATTTTAAAATGTTCGGATTACCTGGAGTTGAACTCTGCATCATGGCTACAGCTTTGCCTCCAGGGGCAGAACAAAGATCCAAAACCTTGTCCCCATTTCTAACTTGCAAAGCCAGAACTGGAAGCAGAGAGGCAGCATTCAGGAGGTAGTACTGCTTCAACCAGCCTGGCCTGTGAGGCTGAGAAGGAAATCGCAGTGGACGCGGGTGGATGTAACATCGTAATGAAGAATGGGGCGAACTGACAGTAAGCTCTAACTGGGGGTCCTGATTCAGTGCATGAGAGGTGAAGTCGGGCTGGAGACTGAAGTCCTCAGGAGGGCACTCTGAGACATAGTGAGGTGACAGAATGTCTCGTCCTTCTTGATGTTTAGAATTAGACACAGTGGAGGCACCATTACGAGGCAACGCAGAGACATCTGTTTGTGACAGCAATGATGAAAAGTCCAAGGAGATAAGATTCTGTGTGATATCTGTCACTGTGCTGAAGCGATTTAGCAGGACTCCATATTGCCAGGACTGGGAGTCCAGGAGCACTTCTCTGCAACACAAGAAACATTCCCAGTGAAGAAAACATTAGTATGATTGACTGTGTTTAAGCTGCAAGAATTATTTTTGAAAAATAATAAAAACCACCTTGCCGATGGCCACAAGTCTCCAAGTTCCTCACTGTACTGGTGGTCAAAGTGATCAAGGACCACTGAGCAAAAAGGTCTTTCTCTTTTGATTGTTTTTCTCACCTATAAATAAACATAGAGATTTAAATATATATATAAATTGAAACGTAATTTTGTTGTCATTTTCATCCTGGTTTACTTGTTTTTCTGTTTTTTATTGCTGAAATGTAAAGTTTTGTCATTTTCTTTTGGTTTAGTCTTCTGAAGCGTCGCAATAAATTGTGTTTTTATTTGTTGATGTGTTTTTCATTTAACATACACCACACTGCATTTGTCACGTATTCTGTTCTCTAAAATTGGTAAATTCTTAAAACTGAAGTAAATATGAATACTACTGTTGTGTAGCACTGCAAATAAATCTAGTCTGAATCTGACAGTTTAAACCAAAACCACTTGAAAATAAAAGCAGCCTTACACACTAGCGACCCCTGGTGGATACTGAGGCTAAAACACCCCTGAAGGAAATACTACTGAAGATTAGGTTTAAAATAAAAACAGAAATAAAGAAAAACCAAAAATATTCCGTAAATTCAAAAACAGATAAACCGACAATAAAGCATTAATAAACCAGCCTGTGTGCAAATCTGTGAAAATATATATGATGCTTTATCTGCTCATTAAGTAGGTTAAATTCTGACAAATATTTCGGATTTTTGTCAATTTTGTATTCAGACCTTGAGTTCTGAGATTTTAAAATGTCTAATTGTTTAAGCTTTTAAATGAAACTGGTGGTGTTAAGGTATTGAGACAGTAAATGCTGATAAATATTAATTCGAATAAAGACAAAATAAAGCCTATCTCTCTATTAACCAGGCAATTACAACAATATAAAGCGACTCGTGTAAGATGTAATTTTTTTTTAAAAGTTAATTACCTTGTTAGTCAGGCGTTCGTTTGGTTTAATCTGCTGTAAAACGCCATCTGTACCTGTGTGACAGTTTAATGACAACAGACACCGCTGACACTTCGCGTTTATCCGCTTAGATTCACGCCAAACTTTCCTCAACATGTTTTACCGCTGGTGTACTGAAACAATCCTCCACACACAAAACGAATAAGTTTTATTTACTTGATTCGTTTAGTATCTCTTCGCAACGAGACGTCAGACGGGTACGTTTTTAAAATTCTTCCCCCTCGAAACACCACTATTTATGTAGTTCCCTTTGTTTAAACGCAGAAACAATTAACTAGACTGTAAAAAATAATAGAGTTTAATAGATTTTAAAAACTGGGAGTCAATTCTTCTTTAAATTAGAGTGAAAAGTGATTTTAAAATGACTGCAGTTTTTTATATTTTTCTATTTATTGTTTACATTCGAGTTCATACCGTTTTACTGTATCAGTAGCGCCGGAGATGCAAGATAGCAATTAGTTACTACGGGGTTTTATAACGCTTCAGTATCACCAATTTTTTTTTTATTATTTATTATTACAAACAATATAACAGTTATACAGACATAAAGAATAAAAGAGAAAGGAAAAAATAACAACACCAACACCAAATAATAATAATTAATTAAACTAATTATATGTATATATATATATATATATATATATATATATATATATATATATATATATATATATATATATATATATATATATATATATATATAAAAGAAAGCACCGCTTGGGACAAACAATAAGACTTTAGCATCAATTTACTAATGATAATTCTTTCAGATACTTCAGTGTATAATCGCTTTTCTTGTTTCTCATTCCTTTCAATGTTTCAACATATAAATCAAAATCCAACGAAAAAGCATGGAGGTTTGGGAGGGACTTTGAAAACCTTGCTTTGTGTATGTGAAATTTACCAATCAGGATTATTAAATTAATTACTAAACTTACAGCTTTGTTATTACCTTCAAAACTTGCAATAATGTCTTTATTTTCCAAATTAATATTATAACCAATTTTTGTATTGACCAATTTCTCCAAGTCTCTCCAAAACCCAGCTGAGTGGGGGCATATACAAAACAAATGTAAGATACATTCAGGCTCCACTTCACAAAAGGTGCATTTGTCATTGATCCTAGTAAATTTGGAAATTATTTTGTTACAAGGATAAATGTTATGTAAAATTTTAAAATGCAGTTCCCTTATTTTGTTTGAAATGCAGAATTGGTAGGGGCACATCCATGCTTTCCGCCAGCCTATATTGTTTAACTGCGAATTCCAATAATATTTTCCTCTAGGCGAAACTTTATTATGATGCTGAAGTACTTTCCTGAGATATTTGTTTGTACATCTCTTGTCCACTATTTCAATCCCTCCAATCTTTAAGGATGGCATTTGAATATTAATTCTTTGGTAGGTTAAGTGAGATTTCATTAACTCAATCATTCCTTGGGGGATAGATTTTATAACAGAAACAAATTCTTTGCATTTGACAGGAAAAGATTTGGCTTTCAGAAAGTTTTCATAACTGTATAGATAACCATTGTCTTGAAATAAATCTGCAACAAAAACAATACCCCTTTCAATCCAACCCTCTTTGTATGTGCTTTTCTTCTTTATAGTAATATTCCCATTGTTCCACAGTATTTCCTTGTGTGGACTGAAGTTGTGAACATGACACAGTTTCCAAGATAACAACGCCTGCTGATAAAACGTGGACAGTTTCACGGGTAATTTCAGAACATTATAATTGCAACCCATTAAAACTTTTAATCCACCCATCATTTTGAATATATTCTGTGGGATGAAGTTCCACATTGATTCTGGTTCGAAACAATTCCTGAGCCATTAGAAATTTTCGGCTTTGGAGACAAGTTTATAAATAATATGGCCATGTTTTATAAAGACATAAGCAGCTCAGTTATTTTATACCCTAAGATGTCCAAGAGTTTCCCTATATTAAGACGACAAGGCTGTCCTATTTCATGTTTTCTGTTTCTGATAGTCGCGGAACTTTTATTTTTGAATATTTCACACAACTCAGATATCCATGGTTTGACAATATTTAACAGAGAAATAAAGATTTCCCAGCTGGCAGATGACACGGTTTTGTTTCTAAAGGATAAATCACAAATAACAGCTGCACTTCAGGCCACTGGAGCATTTTCTGATGCTTCAGGATTAAAACTTAATATTAATAAAAGTGAGATCCTGTGTTTATATGAAACTGAGGAGAAATTTATGGATAATATCCCAGTAAAACAGTTAAATATTTGGGAATCAATATAGTAAAAAATGTGAATCTAAGGCAACAATTAAACTTTTTCCCTAAAATTAGTAAAGCCAAATCGATTTTAAATATGTGGCTGCAGAGGGATCTCTCGATTATTGGAAGAGTACTACTGGTAAAAGCTGAAGGAGTATCAAGATTTGTTTATCCTACACGGTCAATCTCAGTAAATAATGCGCTTTGTAAAGAAATTAATGTTTGTAAACTTTGTCTGGAAAAATAGACACCATCATCTTAAGAAAGAAATCCTTGGTTTAGAGAGAGCAGGAGGAGGCTTGGAGCTTTTGAATTTTTACAGTCTGAACTCCACCTTTAAAGTATCACCAAATTATAACCATAAAATACGAGCTAATGACGTTTCATTGCCGAGTGACGTTCAACACCGGAATATCTCGCGAGAGTTTAGGATTCAAACTCCCTTTATCTTGGAACAAGACAAATCAAGGTAACAAATTTGTGTTTTGTCAATATAAAAAAAATAGCTCGAATTTATATATGTTGTGTAATAAACATATTCAACACTTAAAACTAAAATTCATTATTGCCGTGTCAAACTGACATGTGCTACATATCTACTAGATTATTTAATGTTGAAATTCTAAACTTTGTATAACAACATAAATACAGTTTACTCCATCCTACCTGACCTGACCTACCTGGATTTTGACATTCTCTTCAAAAAGAAATAAAGGCAACTGCATCAAAGACACACATGGTGAGTTTCAATGTTTATTTTTGTTACTGGCGGCATAATTGCTAACAAAAACCTTCAACTAAATAGTTTTTCAGACCCTTCATCAAAATGATTTGAACTTCGCAAGTTCTCACATCACCAGACTAACAACCTTTTAATTAACACTGAAAATTTAACCAACACAGCGAGCTGCAATCACTTTACTAATCCAACAGCTATTTCTTGTTAACATCGTTGTGTTCTTGTACAGCAAATGCCAGAGTGATTTACATGGCGAAAAGAATGAGGAATGCAACCATCAGACAGAAGAGACCCATGGCTTCAGACAGAGCAAAGCCCAAGATGGCATAAGAGAACAGCTGCTGCTTCAGGGAAGGGTTCCTGTTGAGAGAAGAGGCCAGATGAGACAAGAGATTAGATGTAAGCAAAGTAAAACCGTTTAAAAACAGCAAATACTGCATCCTACAATATTCCTGAAATGTTGGGATGAAACCAGCTAAAGAAAAAATATGTTTTCCTTTTCATAAGCTCATTTTCTTGAATATGATAAAAATGTTAAAAGGTTAGTTATAGACTGTAATAGAGACGCAGATAGTTCTGTTTTTCATGCTAACGAAGACATTAAGAGTAGCACTAAAGCTAATATCTTCAGCACGTAGACAAATTTGTGGTTTTATTTGTTGACGTTTTTTACTGTGAATTTTAATTGTACGGTGACCTTGGATGTTTTGAAAGGCGCCTGAAATAAAATGCATTATTATTATTATTATTATTATTAATTCAAACAGCCCTTATTATGATAGGCACATAAATAGTTCTGGGTTAGGTCACCAAGTTAAGAACCTTCTTAGGCAAAAATGACTATTTGCTCAGACCTTTAGTCCTTGCAATAAATAATGTACTGGTTCTGCTGAATGATAATAATAATACGTTTCGTTTAAAGAAACAAGAAACATTCCATTAAAGCCTCCTGCTACTAATTTTGCACAAAAAAATTAAATGTTACAAAATTCACAAATTAAAGTAACCCAGCATCAAAAATCTACTATTTTTTGTGGCCAATGCAATCCCTACCAACAAAATCCATGAATTTTTTAATATTATAGTTTGGTTAGCCAATTAAAGGAAACAAACAACAACCTTTTATAGTAAACATATACAACATTCTGTATGTTTTACCTGGCATAGCCAATAATAAGGCTCCCGAAAACAGTTCCAATCCCAGCTCCAGATCCGGCCACTCCCACAGTTGCAGCTCCTGCTCCAATGAACTTTGCAGCTGTGTCAACATCACGGCTCACAGCACTGGTCTGAAAACCTCGCACTGCCACCTGCTGCTGGGAGGCTGCAAGACTCAGTGGTGCCAGGAGTGAAGCACTCTGAAATATGTACAAATGAAATGTTCAAAATGCAATTTGATACATCATGAAAAAATGAAATAGCCCATGGTATTTTGTGCCTCTACCACAACGATTCACTAAAATATTTTAGTTTGTAAACTGTAAAAATGGATATTAGTTTATCAAAACCCAACATTAAAATGTTGACATTTCACAGACTTAACTAAAAAAAATCTGCAATGGGGTTGAAATTGTTTAAGCTGAGCACAAATTTTAAAATGACAACTGTATTGCAGAATAGTTTTTATTTATATATATTTGACCACATGTAGACAAAATGACAAAAAAGGAATGCCACATAAAGGATTCAGAATCCATCTCACATTTTTAAATTTTCCTTTGATTTGTGGAAGTATTCCCAGTTCAGTTGAAGACTAATGTTTTATCAGCCACTGCTAATAGCATTCCTCATAAACCATAAAAGCTGACTTTGAAGATTTATTTCTGATATAAATTTATCTGGTGACATCAGCCAAGTTATCATTAGTACATCTATGAGAAACTGAACGTAATCTGTCTCACATACTGGAAATTAAAGAAACCTTGCATTGGTGCAGAAGTTGAATTTGTTTCATAAATAGCGTAAATTTTATTGCTAAAGCCAAAGCTACTTTTTCCACATAATTAAATCAATCATGTCACATTTAGTGTATTTTCCTACATTCACATTGCCAGTTCTTGCAGATTAACATATTGCTTTGTATGCCAAATACCTGTTCTACACAAACTTGGGCCTTGTCTTAAGAACTGGGTTTTCTATTCATTTTTTTACATGTGTAAAGCCATGCTATCTTCTTACATCTGTGGATTTATGTGAATAAGTTGAAGGTTTACTATGTAAAGTGCTCACCTCTGCTTTCCTGCTGTCTGACACCACTGCTGCTGAAAGTGGTCTGCACAGTGCCCGGGATCCAGCACGGACCTGTGTTAAAGACAACAATAAATGAATAAAACACATAGGCTGCAATAAAGTGAAACTTAACTGTGTGTCACAATTCCATCTGCCTAAATCTATCCATCCTGCTAAAAAGCATTATAAGAAATTAGGCCTCATCTACTGTAATACTCAGTTTAGTGATGATAAAATGAATCCAGATGTGATTCAATGTTGCTTTGGGTTTACTCTGCCTGAGCAGACAAGTTTGCCAATTGAATGGGGTATATGCTCAACTACCAACTATATATTGTAAAAATATAGGTTACAACGATTTTGATTTGCTTAAAATTGAAATAAAATATCTTTCCTCACAGTGGAACAATGGTCTGTTTGTGGTTTGACCTGTGAAACTTTGACGTCCTTGCAGGTGGGAGCACCAGCTGACTTTAGCATAGGGTCAAAGACACTCCGAGGCTCGGCTAGCTCAGTTAGCCTGCTACATTATTAGCTTCTGGTAGTTTATCCTTACGCCACACTGGCGGAAAATTACATTTATGCTCCTTGCAACCATTTAGCTGGTAAGAAACACAGTTTACGATACGGTAAGTTCTCATTCATTCATTCATACAAGCTCACCAGAGAGGGCGTGGAGACGAACTTAGCACAAGCATACATCACGACGAGACGTCTAGGTCAGGTCAAGCAGCGCAGCAGGCGAGTATCCGGTCTGCAAAACAATAAAATACATTGTAAGAATACTTAATGAAGTTAAATGTTAAAAGTAGAGCATGACGTTAAGTGAATGATCAGGTCATAATCATCTGCAAATACCGCAGAATGTAGTGTAACTAAGATAGCAGAAAAGTTAAAGAAGAGAGTAGCGCTTTAGTTGGTAAAACAAATATACCGAAATAAAGAGTCTATACTTCGATCTAACACGGTTCCTGGTAGAAACTGTTAGCTCTTACCGGTCTAATGTAGAGGTCGAACGCTCGGGAGAGACGCGCATGCGTATTGATACTTGTCTGATGAGTTTGAGGCAGACGACGAGCAGGAATAATTTATTACTGCCCCCAAGTGTCCATGTATAGAATTGCACATGATGAAATCGATTAGTGAAAATTGAAATAATAAAGTAAAACAAAAATATTTTATAAATCCAAGAGGGAAAATTTGTTTTTCTTTTTAAACTCATTTGGGTTTTTTCAAAGAATCATTAAAGATGGTTATAGCTGATGACAGGAAGGACCTTCTAGTGGTCTGCATCAGATCTGAAGAAACCTTTGACAGAAGACACTGTTGTTGAGTTACTGTCATATGAAGAGCATGCTCAGGGTCTTCCATCAGCGTTGTCCACCATGTTCTTAATTTTATGAAATGTCCAATCAGCTCTATAGAGGCTCCCTTCTTGTAAACAGGATCACTGCTGTGTCTTCAGTCTACAGTAGTCTGCTGTCCAGGTGAACACTGAAGAACGTATAATCCTTCACCACCTCCACTTCTTTTCCCATGATGGAAAAAGTGTTGGACATATTCCTGGCTGCTTCTCCTAAAATCCATTATCTGTTTTGTTCACAATTATGAGATGATTGTTGCCACACACAATGCGGTCCATCATCAGCTCTCTGTACTCAGTCACTTGTCCATCTCTGATCAACAGAGCCATCTGAATATTTCTGCAGATCAGATGACCGGACTCTGACTGGTACTGAAATTCTGAGGTGTAAAGAGTAAAAAAGAATGGTGAGAGTTCCCTGTAGTGCTCCTGTGATGCTGACAACTCTTCAGTCTCACAACCTGAGGTCTTTTTGCCAGGTAGTCATTATTCCACACATGATTGTAGAGGCATCAGCCTGTGTTTTCTGGAGTTTCTTGCATAATAAATCAGGCTGGATTGTATTAGAGGCACTGTAGAAATCAAAGAACATGATCTTCACAGTGCTGCCTTTGTCCAGATGACTGTTGAAGCAGGTATGTGACGTCTTCAACTCTAGCCTTATGGTGATAAACAAACTGCATAGAATCTTGAAAGGTGCTTCTTTTGCTCATTTGTTTAGGTCAGTAGCAGTTTCTTGAGAACTTTCATGATGCATGATGTTGGAAAACAGGTCCAAAGTCATTGAGGACAAATGCATGAGATTTCTTGGGTACTGGAATAAGGCAGGATGTCTTCCACAACACTAGAATCTCTCAGATGTCTACCCATTTCTGTATTTTGCTCAAATTTGAAATGTGTCTGTAATAATGTAATTATACATGTGTGAGATACATGCATGTATAGATAAAGAAAATGAAAAAATGCACAAGATGGTAGAAATGTATATATTTGTTAAATTCACATATCACTAAATCCAATTTCACATCTATGGTAATTACTAACCTGTACCGCACAAAGGTGACAAGTCAACAAAGAATCCTGAAAAGTGCAAGCTGTCGATCAGATGGAAAGCCTTTTTATAAATAAATAAAACCAAAAATCTCCCCAATAAAACTATATATATATATATATAGTTTCATTTTTCTTTTTATTTCAGGGGAACATTTATTTATTTCATGGAGTATTTATAAATTTTTACAATAAAAATATTTTTTGATTTAAGGCAGAAAAAATATTTATTTCATGGAGTATTTATTAATTATTTCTGAATAATTGCATTTATTTATTTATTTATTTATTTATTTATTTATTTATTTATTTATTTATTTAAATTTGACTAGTACGGCTTACCATAAAAATGAACCAATCTCTAAGAATTTAAGTGTACTGTTGATTCTGGCCACACGATGGCAGTATCATACTAGACATTCTCATTTGTAAGCAGAGGCGCCTATATCCAGTAGACCGAATTCAATTTGCATGAAATATATACTGGATTTTGAATGAACACAATGCATGACAGAGTCTCACGATAACTGACTGCCTTTGTTTTTGTTAATTCATTCAGAACTGGGCTAAATGATTAAAATTATTATTATATTTTATTTCAGACATAAATCAGTCAAATCAAACCGTATTTTTAAATATGCCCAAGGAGGTTGACTGAATTGAACGCAGCTGCTAAATGCGAGCTTGGTTGTGTGACTGCTTCATTTTTCAACCAGATGGTGCATGGGGCTGAATAGTAATTGGATGCAAAAGCTACGTGTGTAGAATGTTTATGTGGTTACAGTGCGTTACGGTAAATGACAGGTGCAAAGATTTGTCATTTAGATAGAGAATATGCTTGAAAAATAAGTCGCAGGCGTGTTTAGGATCAGTAATTTTGCACATTTTTCGTCCTGTTTGCTCATGTAATATTTATGTTTTAATTATTTGAGCCTTATCCTGTTTAAACCAAAAGTCGTGGAATAATGTTGCTTATGCGCATTAATTTGGCTGTAAAAAATTAAAGGTGGTGATCAGTCTAAGCGATTATACAAATTCATCCAGCTCTCTTTTACAGTTTGCATCGTGCAGACATCCCTGTTCCTCAAATTCTAAAATTGTCTCTGGTGTTAAAATCAAATATCTATGCTCTGGCTTTAAGTGGGCTTTCCCTGTTCAAAAATTCATCTCTGGCCGCCCCCGCAAAAGTGAGCTTCATTTGGAGATGCGGAAGGGAGATTCCTCGGCCCTTCTAGTCATACACCCCTCCTCCACTGATGTTACCGTTACGCACCACCATAATAAACGGAGACGTGACTCTTCGGGGCGAATCCCTGTCGACGTCACTCTGCCCTATATAAATAGGCTGGGGATCGACTCTGATCAGACTCGAGCAAAACCGCCTTTTTGACAACTGGGATCTTTTAAAAAGGACGAATTACTTGGATAGCCTTCGTCGGATTTAATTACCAGCACAAAGTAAGTGGCTTTAATACTCAAAGAGGAAGATTTGTGATCAGAGCAAGGTTTTTATGTTTTATTAAATTATTTATAATGGTAAAAACATGTGAAGAACATTGTATTATTATCTTCCACTGGATATCCAGTGGCATATTTTCTTTCTGTTATTACGCTTTGACAAAAGGATCGCATTTTTACGCACGGCGCATCTATCCACAGATCCCCGCATATCAACGATGACTTTGAACAAGGGTGACAAATTGCGAAACATGGACAAGAGGAGGGGGAGCGTGCCCTTCCCTATGAACCTCCCCAACCTCCACAGAAGAAGCATGCCCGTGGACGACCGGGATCTGCGCGCAACGATGCCACAGACCGGACAAACCGACGAGCTGTCCAACCTTCTGCGCTGCACGTCCTACTCCCCGAGCGAGCAGCACCGGGGCAGCTGCGCGTCAGACTCCTCCGACTCGGTGATCTCCACCGGAAGCGAGCCAGACTCCCAGGTGTACAAAGTGGTTCTGCTTGGGGAGCACGGGGTCGGCAAGTCCAGCCTGGCGCGCGTCTTTGGAGGCGTTGAGGATGCCGGTCACGACTGGGATGAAGCAGGTAAACGGTGACGCTGAGAATGAGTCATCAATGCACTCATATAGGCACACACTAACGATCTTTGTTATGTCAGTGAACATTTTAAAGCTGTTTTAAGAATTTTGATTCCTCTTATTTTTCTAGAATAAATGATAGAATTTACACTCATTTAAATGATTTAATCCTTATTTTTGTTACACTTAACAATAATATTCACATACGAGCCAAACAAAGTATATTTTCTAATTATACATAGAGTTTAAGTTTAATGATAGGGGAATACAATGCATGCTCATTACCTTTGCATGAAAGGCTTCAAAAATATAGATTTTTTTTCCATCACACTAAGGGACCATCTGCAGAAACACATCCCAAAAACCAAAAACTGAAGAGGTAATAGGAAAAGATGGGATGATTGTAGATGTAATGTAGTAAAATAAACATATCAAAGTCAGAGAGAAGAAAGCAGCAACACACTGATAGAAAATAAGAGAGTCCAGATAGGAGATGCCTGCTGCCAGTATGTAACACAATATTTATGTTTCCCTCTTCAGGAAACACTTATGACAGATCTATTGTTGTGGATGAAGAAGAGGCCTCCATTGTTTTATATGACATCTGGGAACAGGTGAGATGAATATATATTATTAATGCTGTGTTTTCCCATTGATGGATGGTTATAAAAGATGGGATCAGCCAAGCATTTATTTAGGATTTGTCTCTTTCTATAAAGGATAACAGCCAATGGCTGAAGGAGCAGTGCATGAGGATGGGAGATGCTTATATCATTGTGTATTCGGTGACTGACAAGTCAAGCTTCGAGAAGGCATCAGAACTCCGCATTCAGCTGCGTCGAGCCAGACAGTCTGAAAATATTCCCATAATCCTCGTGGGCAACAAAAGTGACCTGGTGCGATCCCGAGAGGTATCTGTAGATGGTAAGTGAGAAAATAAAGTGCATTTAAATTAACTTAAATCTATAAATGTAAATTATTTTACAGATTTAAAACTTCCATTTACTGCGATTTCATGCTCCGTGTTCGTTCTTCTTCTCTAATCTTCTTTTTCTTTTGTGTGCTTTGCAGAGGGAAGTGCGTGTGCAGTGGTGTTCGACTGCAAGTTCATCGAGACATCTGCATCCCTCCACCACAATGTGCAGGATCTGTTCGAGGGCATCGTCAGACAGATCCGCCTGAGGAAAGACAGCAAGGAGGAGAACGCGCGGCGCATGGCCAACTGCAGGCGTAGAGAGAGCATCAGCAAGAAGGCTAAACGGTTTCTGGGCCGCATGGTTGCACGCAAAAACAAGAAGATGGCTTTCAGGCAGAAGTCAAAGTCCTGTCATGACCTAACAGTTCTCTGAGTAACACACGAGACAAAAAGACTCCCCCCCCCTTCCCTTTTGGCCTCTGAAGACCAGATCCTGTGTGTGTTTTAACACTAATCCTAAAGGACTAATAGAACTGTACAGACTTTATTTGAGGGTTTTTTTAGGCACAAACCAAAAGCAAAGACATGATGTAATGAAGGTCATATCATGGTTATGGTGAGAACCTTTATGAAGCTTTGCAAGCAATTTATTTTATCTTCTGCCTTAAACATTTTGCTATCAGACTACAATTCTTTGGTCTCAAAGATCCGATATCTTATTTCTAACAAGCTGCAGAGGTTGCCTTGCTGTTGTGTTGTTGTGCTCCTTTTGATTGAGGGGGATCGGTGTATATACTATACATGTGAAAAATGTCGAATGCAGCGTACATCTCATTATTCTACAAGGTCACATCTGGAGTCATATCTACTTGAAATGCGGTGCGCAGGTTCGTGCCTTGGCCAAGTTACTGAAGACTACTCAAACCTTGGACAAAACTTCTGTTATTCTCTGTTGTTTCATAACACTGAATTCAGGTTGTGAATGTATGAGTAAAGCAATAAGTTATACTAGTCTTGTGATATTTGTCATTATTTGAAACTTATTTGTTTACATTGATTTTCTTTTTCAATAAAATCAAAAACCAAAAAGCGATGTTTTTCTCTGTCGTCGCCACAACATGAAAAGCAGAACGAGTCTGAGAAGGAGGAGAGGTTGACTTGATGGATTGCATCCTCATGAATATTTATTGGATTCTATGAGTGGAATGGAACCACACTGACCATTGGTTTTAAAGAGGAAGGAAACAAGGTAGTTAAGCATGTTTCGTCTCAAAGTGTTAACCATTAATCCACAGGAAGAGTACAAGAACACTGTTTGCCTTCCAATTCAAACGTCTCCCACAGCTCTCACAGTCAGCACCATTTAAAGAAGGTAAGATGGAATATTTTTGATTCAAATTTGTAAAACTTGACTGATTGCATGTTGTCCTTTCTTTACTTGGCTTTCGTTAAACTTTCTGTTGCATGTTTGAGTCTTGAAGTGAACCAAATGGGGACCAAACTGTGACTTTAATCTCCTGTTTTGATGCCTTAACCCTGAACATATTTGTCAGATTTTCTTTGAATTCTGTTTGATTTTAACAGACAAAAGTTGTACTTCAAACTGTCCTCTTTAGTTGTGGATCTGACGTTGCTTTAAATGGTTTTGTGGATGTTATGAAAGAATTTCCCGATGGTGAATCAGTAACAGGGTTGAATTTGTGTTGATTTGTCAGTGGATTTAAAACACAGCGACTGTGCCACATTCACAGGGACGCATGGCCGGCCTAGGAGCAACTCGAATGTTCTTCACAGCACTTTTAGTAAGATTTTGTTTCTTTTTTAGTAGTCTTATCTGTCATATTTAGTTGATAAACAGAAATCAATTATAGTTTCTGAAAACTATTATTAAGTATCACCTAGAAAAACAAAGTATCCTGTTTTACAGCTGTCAGCCCTTCACACATTCACTCCATGCTTAGGAGTAAATGTTAAAATTGGCGTTCCTGAAAACTACGATGGTATTTTCCCATGGTATCTAGCCAAGGTAAGCAGTTATATTTATTTGTTTTTAGCAGTACGGCAAATTATTTATGTAAATTTCCAATCTTTTGATTGTTTTAAAAACACACAAATAGGAAAATACACACATTTATACATTTTTTTAAACCAGACATGCAGATAGTCCCAACAAAAAACATCACCGACTGTAACAAACGTAATATTCTGCTCATGTGAGTGATCTTATTATTATAAGTTCAGGTCACTTAAAGTCCAGTTAAGGCCAAAACATCTCCTGCTTCCCGTTCCTGTTGCTCATTTCATGATTGGGAATTTGTTTTCTTTTTTTAAAGACCACAGTTGTTCTTCAAGCAGAACATGAAGGTTGATTTAGTGCCAAAATAGCATCTGTCTACTTTTGTTTTCACCCTTTTTCCTGCACTCAAGCTTGAAGATGCAGCAACGTGCTGCCGTCATCACTGCTCTATAATTGGCATGTTCACAGCGCTTTACTGGCGTCCGCCCCAGCTTCTGCTTTTAGGCCAGCTGGGTGGCAGGTGGGGTGTTTTATTCATACGTGTCACTCAGACGTCCTCTGGGTTGCGCATGAGCACATGGCTTTTAAACGGGATTTACTGTGATGTCACTCAATCTTGCATAAAGTCTAATCATACGTCCCATCTTTTTGTCAAACGGGGTGTCATTACCGTGACATATTCATGGCCCGTTTGGAGGATAATGAGCACACTCTGGGTTATAAATGGAATGGACACAATAATTGCCTCAGATTTGTTCAAGGTAAAACCCTTTCATGCTGCTCCGTTCGTCACAGAGTGGCCCACTTGTTACTTCTTCTATTTAGATGTCTTCAGTGATTCATTTGGAAAACACAATGGGACAAAAGCAGTGTGGATGGTTTAACTAATGTTTTTTAACTAATAACGAAGGCGTTCTTTGAATATACGTCTCTGGCTGATCTATTTTTACTTTAACGTGACCTTCAAGCTCTTTTTTAAATTTGTTCAGATAAACATATTAAATTAAAAAGTGGACGCTAAGTAGAATACACCCCAGAAGAGTCACTAATTTAATACAGTCAGCTATGTTTTCAGTTTCTGGAATCACAGATTAACTTTACGTTTTACTTTTATTAATGATTGGAGCAAAGGCCAAAACAAAAACACATAAACACCACTCAGAACATTTTTTTGTTTTTCTTTCTGAAGTTGGTGTAGTCCTCATTAGCCGGGGAATGGATGACTTTTTAGCAGAAGTTTGCTCCGACATCTCCATGACCGCGCTTTTCTGGTATGGCGACTGTAAATAGGAAGACACGGAGCATCCTGTGTGCGGCCCCACCTTAACAGGTTTGCATGATGTGCATGCACGTTGATTGACAGCAGACATTGCGGAAACTCAAATTCTATTGGCTTAAAAAACGTAACCGGTCAGTGTGAATTCATATTGGTCTATAGGAGGAAGGAGGGACTTAAGAAGGATAACAAACGCTGTGGAGCCCCATATATAGAGAACTGATCATTTGAAACATTTTTAACACTTTGATACATAAATAAATACTCCAGACTGCAGCTTTAAGTTGGTCATTAGAGATGCTGAATTCTAGGTTTCTGCTGCAGAGAAAATCATATAAAAAGTCATTTTAGAGCTTTTTAAATGACTGATTTCAGTGAGGTTTTAGTTTTAAGTCACACTGGGAATCATGGACACAGACATATTTTTGTGAAATGATTTCTGATCAGCAGCAACACATTGCTTCTATTTCGTATACCTTTTATACTCCAAAATTTCACCTGCAAGGCCTTTACATCATTAAAGGGATACAATTTATTTCCTGTTAGATTTGTTTTTGTGCATTTAGCTTCAAAGATCCAGTTTAAAAACTAAATCTTATCAATTCTCACTTGCATCACCGTTAGCAAATTGCTCAGATTATTATTTCAGGTTTGACATGTAAAGGATTGTTAGAGCAGTTTAATCAAAGCAGCAACAACAGAACTGATGATGTCAGAATTTAAGAGATTTTCAAGCTAAACATTGAAAATCATTCTGCTCTTATGATGAGGGCTTAGACTCTTCAAATTTATTCACAACCATACAGTGAGATTCATCACAGTTCATAGCAACATCTGGGCAAATAGCAAACAGCAGTTTGTAATGCATCTGTTAGGGACTATTTTTAGCAGAAGAATTATATGCAGTTAATGAGCAAGCACATGCAGAGAGCCATGAAGACTGCACTTCTAGCTCCTGGTTGATAAGCACGAAGCTCCCATTTTAAATCTCTCTTGACATTTGTAAATAGTGCTCATTATGAAAAATTCAGCCTGGGAAAAAATGATCTCAACAATATGTTTTGTGATTCTTCAGACTTGAATTCCTAATCTGACACCAAATTTATGCAAAGAAATATAAAAACAATGGCAAAAATAATAAAAAACATGCTCATAATGTCCCAAACCATCGTATTCAAAACACATTTGCTGACAGATAAGTCCAAATCTGTGACTGACCTCAGAGTCTACATTTAAACTGATATTTAGACCAGTGGTTCAGGGTCAAAGAGACATGTAGTTCCAGCAACGCAAGCCTCCAGCATATCCTGTCTGCAAGACAGCATTTTCCCAAGGCTGCTACAGATGGCATCACGATCTGGTGTTGAGGAAGCTGGCAGAGGTGGTGGAGTCATGCAGACAGGAAGCTAACAACAGATCTTCTGCCCCAGCAAGATGGCCGATCCTGTTTGCAACGGCCAGAGAAAAGATCAACCTTTCTCACCAGAGAACATTATTAAAAGTCCTCTCGCCTGGCAGTGAGTGGACCATGAGGGTCAACCTGGGGAGACAGCTTCAATTCTCCAGGGAGATCGTAGAGACGTCACTCCAGCCAGACCTGATCATGTGATCAGAGCCAACCAAGACCCTCCTGTTGGTGGAGCTCCTGGAAGAGAGCTTGCATTCCACATGGACTGCAGAGGACTGCAGGGAGCCTGGCTGGAAAGTGGGATGTAGGGGCTTAGGGTCCAAAAATGTTTGCCTGCTCCAGAACATGGTGCACAGGAGCAGGGTGCCGAAAAGCCACTAAAAAGCTGACAGAGGAGGCAGAAAAAAGCAGCTTTTGGCTAAGGATAAAGGATAGGGGTTGGGGGAAAACACATAGGGCATCAGCGGGGGGGTGGAAGTGAAAGATCCCTGCTATTACTCCACCATCAGAAAATGAACTGGGACCCATTTATGCCCGCAGAAAGGTGTTTAGAGGGGCACGTGCACAAAGGCACCGACGCCCAGCAGGTAGAACACCAACCTGTATCTTCATCAGATTTTAGGACTTTTCTTATATTTAACTCTAGAAACATTGTGAGTATTTACTATTATTCAATTATAGCACCGACATTTTAGTGACGAAGTGCCAGAATTCCAACACATAAACTTTCTGGTGTTTTTAGTTTAAAGTGTTGCTAAGAAAACAGTTTTTCATCTCACATTGGGTGAATTTGAATAATAATTCTCTATGTTCTGGAATAGATAACATTGATTAACTCAGACTGGTATTTTTTTATTTTTTGTACAGCTTCAAAACCTGCCAAGTAATTTCACTGACCTGGTGCTATCAGGAGATGATGAGGGAATATTTGGAGTCGATGCTCAATTTCTGTATGCTATAAAACCACTGGACAGAGAGAAACAGCCGTCTTACTCGCTACAGGTAAGCGGATCATTTCATGTACTGTCACTGGTCCAAATTAAACTTATATCCTATATTCATTCTACCTACAGTAAATACTTCTACATGTGTACTAATTGTGTTTGTTTGTACTGTAGGTGTCCTTCAGACCATCAGGTGTGCCTCAGAACATCAGGTCTCCTGTGCATCGTCAGAGCTTCACAGTTGAAGTGTGCGTCGTCGACAAGAACGACAATGTTCCCACTTTCATAGAGGAGAGTATGAGAGGGAGCGTGCAGCTCGGGCTTCTCAAAGGTTCAAAAACAGAATGAAACTCTAATCCATCCATGTGAGAATTGTTAGTCCTAGCAGGGGTGTCCTTGAGGGCTGCTGTCCTACAAGTTTTAATACCAGTATTTATCCTGATCCAACACATCTGAATTTTTTTGTTAAATTACATCTTCAGCATTTCCTCAAGTTCTACAGAAGCCTGGTAATCACCCACTTATTCAAATTAGACGCAATGGAGCTGAGAAACATTTAAAACATGAACTGGCGTTAGACACGTGTCCTAGTTTTTAAATCCACTTGCTGTAGTCTTTGATTGAGGACCATGCTGATTCTATGTTCTGAAATACATACATTTGAAACAGCATCTTATGTAATTAAAAAAAAACATTTTGTAGCCTCATGCAGTTTTGATCATTTATTGCTTGTGCATCACCTGTGTGTCAGGGATCCCATTCATGCAGGTGGAGGCGCTGGACCGTGATGACCGGAACACTCCTCACGCCGAGCTGCGGTTCAGCCTGATGGAGCAGACGCCCCGGATCCCGTCCAGTCAGATGTTCTTCATCGACTCCATCGCTGGAGAGGTTTCCCTCACTGAGGAAGGTCAGTCCTGGCTAGTGACTCCGTGTGATAAAAAGACAAAATGCTCCTCATACTGGCACACATCAGATAAAAAGTAAAGTGGTAGTTTTAGTAAGTTGGTGTAGACTTACTATTCCATTTTCAAAACATTCAAATGTCAAATAATCAGACTTTTATAAGTTTTTTTAACTATAGTCTCTAAATCTTAAAAGTTCAGATTTAGATAAAATTACCTTTGTACTTTAAAAACTTCAACCTGGTGTTTGAGTTTTGGTTTTGTGCTTCATCTTCTCATGAAGTCTTTTGATCATTGCCATGGAAACGTGACCACCTTCATCCAATGAAGCATGCTTGACTTGTTTAGTCGTGAAAGGGACTTTCTTTAACATGCAAATTAATTTTCACGCTGCCAAATCAGTAGCCATTTTGTAATTTTGTTCTGCACACACGTACTTGTTTAAGCACCAATATGTGGAGCTTTGCAAACTCTCCTTCAGTCAAGCCTCTAAGCCTCATGGAATCTTGTTATTTTGTACATTGAAATTGAAATTGCAACTCGTGTTCCGCTTTTATTTATGCTTGTTGAGCTTTAAAACTAACTTTATTATGAAGCCATACCTCTAAATAAATACACGTCACAAGTCATAAAGAAGCCCAATGTAAGACATTTTTCAACAAATAGTAATTAATTAGGATGCAATTCAGATGTTATTGACCATTTTTTAGGCTAACAGACTGATAACATACAGTACACATTCTTTTCTGCAGCTCTGGTGTTTCCCTTTGTTGCGTTTTGACAGGAGCTGGATGACTTTCACACTTTGCTGCTCCTTTTCAGCCCACACTGCTGCTGATTTCCACATGGCAAAGAGCACTGAAAATTGCCTCCTTGATTTCTTCCTCGTCTTCAGACTAGCTGAAGCCGGTTATGATTGCTTCCACAATGCTATTCAATCTTTTTCTCATCCATTTAGGCTTTTGATGAAAACAGCACCCAGGTGGTTTAAAGTGCCTTCAGTTTAGCTTGTGATTTATGACGTCTCATTCTTCTAAAGAGGATCGGAGTCAGTCACAGGTTTTCTGGGGATTTTTCAGAAAATCTCATGTTAATTCTTTCTTTCTTTATTTTTTATTTTTTGCATATTTTTTGTGTAAATTATTTCTTCATGTTTGAGCCTTTTTTATGAGTAAAACATCACACAACATATTGTTTACTGTGGCTGTTTTTGGTTAATTTCTTCTTTCAAATCAAAGCTTTGACTGTGATTGTAACCCCCCCGCCCCCATTCAGGAGCCTCTACGCTGGACCCAGAGATGTGCGGCCGCTATAAACTGTCTGTGATGGTGAAAGACATGGCTGGCAGGTCAAATGCTTTCTTCACTACTGGTATTGTGACTGTTGAGGTGACTGGAAACACTTGGGCCTCACCCGACCCAGTACGGCTTCAGGAGAATCTCCCAGGCCCTTACCCCATCCCCATCTCCCAGGTGAGACAGCAAAACCTCATCCAGCTCTCTCAACTTTGATTCTCTCCAACAAATCGTGGAAACAACTTGGTGGAAATTTTTTTTTTTTTTTGTACAGCCACATTGTTGGTATTATAATTAAACAAACAGTCAATAGTCTGGCCTGAATAAAGAAGCATTGCTTTACTGGTTTCTGTTTTTAGTGCATCTCAGAAGCTCTTTAAGTGATCAAACACTAAATTATTCATACAGTTTAAATGCCATGAAGCCTTTCAGGCTTCCTCCTGACTGAGTCACTTTAACTTCCGTTCTCACTCACACACAATCCAACATGTTAAGTGTTATTTTAATCCTTCTGTAAAACACAGAGTACAGGCATTAGTGTTTAATGGGGTTTAGAACCAAACCTGCACTGGTTTAACTCAAAGCACTTCATCACGTTTGGCCATTTAAAATAATATTTTTTTAAATGTAATTTCTCTAAATGATCCGTCACTGCATTTTTTTTATTGCTGTTAACAATGAAACATATAAAGGATGAATTAAAACCTAAGGGTTATTGTTGCTTCACTGAATCACATATACGGGTCTAGGGTCAGGAAAAGGGCATCTAGCATCTCTACAGACCCTGCACACAAAGTTCTCAAACTTTTAAAGGTTTTTGCAAAAACCAGCTGCCACAGAGATGGTTTCTTCCCCCAGGCTGTCTCTGATGAACAGCTTACAGCCACAGTCAGCTCCTGGGGAAAAAATAAGCACTACCTCAACCTGGCTTTTAGTTTTCTTTATATTAAAAAAACTTGCCAGTACATACTGTTCCCTTTGTCTGTATGCTGCGTGTGCAGCCTTTATGTTGGCCCTATTTTGTTCTTTTATTGTGACATTTTTCAAAAATTTAAAGCTATTATTCTTCATTTTCATAAAGTGAATTATTTTCAATCTCTTTCTTTCCTGTTAAAAACAACTTATATCAGCTACATGTCTTTAAAAAACGTAAAAGCCCTCAAAGGTTTTATGTATTTAAAAAATATATATATATCTAAAGGCCTCAATTATCCTGTTAAATGTGTTTGGGTGGTGAGAAAGTGTTTTACTCATTCAGCACTGAGAATCGTGGAGTGAAAGAGGAGTGAAGAAATGATTCAGACTCCAAATCCAATGCTTTGTGTTTCGATTCCGATCGTCTCTGTTGCCACGAGGTACATCGCAAACCTCCCCCTCCTCTTGTAGTCTTCCACCTCCCCCACACTCACCCTCAGCCTCTCATCTAACATCCTCCTCCACCCACAGAAAATGTGTGAGTTTACAAGAGTGGGAGCATTTGAAATTTTTTTTTCATAATTTTCAAAGGCTAATTTAAATTTACACCATGGAAATAAACTGTGGGGTTAATGGCTAAAAACAGACAGCTTTTTATATTACTTAACCTTAATAAATCCAGTTTTTGACTGGATACAATTCTTGTTTTTGTTCATTTTAAGAAAAACTAAAAAGTGAGTGAGAAATTACGCCTCTGTCATTCCCTTTCTGATCTACCTGAAACAATTTGATAACCGTCCTCCAGTCGTCTTAAATTCTATATCACATCAAACCAGATGAGGTTGACATGGTGTTTACTCGGGGGAAGCCTCGTTTCGCCCACGCAGAGAAACCGTCCTGCTGTTCTCAGTGGGTGTCGGGACTAACTGCTGTTATGACACATACAGAGATAGTCGTGTTCAAGGAAACACTATGCATCCCACCTCCCTCCACGGCTTGTATAACTGGAGCAGTTATATCCACACATGCACTCAGCTGTGATAAATGTTGTCTTTAACATGCTGACAGTGTGACGAGTTCTCAGATCAGTCAGCTGCTTTCTTTACTTTCCCGTCATTGTTCATCGTTTTTCTTTAAAAGTCAGTGATCAACTGATTCTCAACTTCATTAATTCAGCAATAAGGTCAAATTACTTCTTGTTTGAAATTTTAATATGAAATTTTGGCAATTATAATCAGCGCCCGTGCCATTTGGTCTTTGGGGGTTAATTTCAATCAGAAACATGTTTCTGATTGTACAAAACTTTGACTGCATAATGCAATCATCAAACTACTTGACCTCACCAATGTGATCTACGGAGGCCTGAGAGTGTAATGAGTCAAGGCTCTAAACTGTAACGAGTTGCCAATGAAAAGCATGTGTTGATTTGTCTGTAGGGTTAGCAAAATACCTCAAACTGTAGCTGTTTTAATTAACTTGATTCAAGATGGCCTCCACAGTTAATCACTATTAGACAAAAATGATTTGATGCGTCAGTAGAGAGTTCTTCACAACACATACTCTAAATGATAACAAATTGTTTATTTACGCTGATAAAATTTGACAAAAATAATTTTAACTCTAAGAGCAGAGAGAGAGAGAGAGAGAGAGAGAGCGAGAGAGAGAGAGAGAGCGGGGGCAGATGGATTTAAGGCTTCGGGTCCACAGGTGTTCCAGCAGCAGGTAAAATAACCTGATCAGACCCACGAGGTCTTAACACTGCACATAGGATTGTAAAACTTATTAAAGTATCATTCTTTAAATCTTGTCTTTTCCCTGAAGCAGCAGCTTAGTTCACAGAAAAACTAAATAGCTGACACCCGACAGACCCGAGGATTATGAACGATTAGTCTTTTGTTTGAAACTTGAATAGGAAACAAAAGGAGAAGAGAAGATGATTTGATTGTTATCTGATAGAGCACAGTTTAGTCCCTGTTTGATTGAAATGTGCACAACTTCAAAAAATAACACAAAATAAACTAAAAGGTAAGTGGGTGTTTGAATAAAGTTAAAGTTTTTATCGCTCCAATTGAAAAAAGATGCAATAAAAACATTTCTACAGATTTTCTTCTTGGTGTGGACAACGTTCAAGTTCTGAGGTCTAAAAACACACCAAAGACACTGAGGGGTGAATTGTCTTTGCTTATATAACACTTCTGTTTTTGAGAGTGTACGTCTGAAACAAGTGTGTGTTTGTGTGTGTGTGTGTGTGTGTGTGTGTGTGTGTGTGTGTGTGTGTGTGTGTGTGTCAGTGAGCTGAGGAGATCCATGTGTCTGAAGTGTGTGATATACGTCTGAACTCCTGTCCTTGTTGGGTGCTGTTGGATGACTAAAGCCTTCTCAGCCATTCTGCACAGCCTGCTGCTGTCAAGGGTTGTAAAGCAGAGTGGAAAATCCCCTTTAGCCTGTGTTGTTAGTTTTGGCTGCGCTCTCTGTTTCCCATCACTGCCTTTAGTTGGTCTCTTGTCATATAAACAAATGGTCGCTCAGCTGTTTTCTTACCTCTAACATACTTTGCTGCAAATCTTTCAAGGTTCATAGTAAGCTGCTATGGATTTATTTACACATGCAGAACCCTATATTCATTAAAATCTTATGTGTGTGTGTGTTTTTTTGCTGAATCAGGTCAAATGGAGTGGGAGTCAGGCGGTGTACAGTCTGGATGGAGAGTTTCCAGAGATGCTCTTCACCATCAGCAGAGAAGGTGTCATTTATCTCAATGCTCCTCTGGACAGAGAGACACAAGACCAGGTCTGCATAGCTAAACATTTCCACCTCTTCATAGTGAATCACATTCTGAACACTTACTGATCCTCAATTGAAGCAGACATTAGAGCTGTTAAGGTTAATGAAGCCTGGTAAACGGTTTGATGTCATATCTAATCTTCATCTAAAGTTTCCAAGTTCGAAAGCTCAAGGTTTCATAATTAAACCCAATGAAACGTTTTAATTAACTCTCATCTTATGATTTGCAGCTTTTAGTTGCAGAACTGTGATTTCTATTACCACCACAAAGCTGAGGGCTGAGCACGTTTCTATTTATAAAATGAACAGAGGTAATAAAAGAAACAAGCCAACACCTGAAGAGCCCTGTTTTGTCCCTTGAACATATCTAGCCTGTGGCTGAAGGTCATTGTGTTCTGGCAAGGACGGTTTGTCAAAACGCTTCAATTCAAATCTTATTAATTTTAGGGAGGATCATTATGTGAGCTAGGATTACACATTGTGTGCATTTTGGTGCACAGTTTAAGCTCCAGAGAGCTTTGAATGGCTCAGTGAACAGTACATTCTGGCACAAATGCTCAAGTGGCCAAAGGACAACACAGATAGACTGAGCTACATCAGCAGATGGAACAAGTGTTTAATAAATGCTCAGCACATTGCATTTTCTAGTTTTCTGCAGTGACGTTTTTATGAAAAGTGGAAATCTGTTCATGAAAGAAGAAAGAAACAAGATGAGGTCATTTATTCATGATGGCAACATTTTAATAAGACAATAAACATTTATGTTTTACCTCAATTCAATTTATATAGCACTGATTTACAGCAAAGGTCATGTCAAAGCACCATATAGAGAAGTCCAATTTATATCAAACAGCCCCAGATTCAGAGCCAATTTAATCCTATTATGATCAGATATACTAAAATATGTTGCCTAAATAAGGAAAAACAGCAGATTGCATTGAATCTTCACTTAACAGGATGAAACCTCCTGCAGAACCAGAACCAGGATGAGCAGTTGACTAGAAGGTCTGAGGTTTGAGAGGACAGGAAAGAGACAAACTCCGAAGGGTTGGGTCAGTCATTATTTCAATGGAAGATAAACAGAGTAGACAACGTTAATGGCAGCACTCTCACTTACTCATTTTCTGAAATCATCCTGTGCTGGGTCACAGGGATCTGCTGCCTATATTCAGCTGTCACTAGGGCAGGTCTGGTTTTTGGTTCAATGGCAGCAAATAAATACAAACACGGAGAGTAAAGAGAATAAAGGACAGCAGAGTGAGGGATTGTGGTCCAGCTGTTTAAGCCTATAGCAGCATAACAAAAGGGATGAGCCAGAATAGTCTTGATACGACCTACAGTCGTAGCAAAGAGCTCATTTATTTCTAATAGAAACCTGCTGTCCAGATGTACGCAGATGTTTAATAGCAACAGAAATAACTTGGTATTTTTACATTTCATAAATCAACTCTCGTTTTCTTTTTCCTCATTAGTTCCAGATCAGTATTGTGGTTGAGCGTCCAGATGGCAGACAGATTGCCAAGCCAGTGGAGCTGAGGGTGATGGTGGGCGACGCCAACGACAACAGACCCACCTTCCCTCAGGCACAGTACCACACGGTGGTCAAGGAGCTGGCAGCTCGCGGTAACAGACAGCTTTCAAATGTCGCAGAAGTTTTACATGACCTTTTCAAACTTAAATCTTTCATCTTTTACTTAAACATGCAGATCTACAGACCTCTTTTCTGATATTTCAGTTCAAATCAGTCAATGGTCATTTATTTAAACCTTTTGTTTTGTTCAGAAAATTTTGAAAAAATCTCAAACTTTTCGAGATTAATATCAAGCAAGAATAGGAAAATGGAATTGGAAAATCTAATTTCTCACTTATAAATTGTTGTTAAAAAGTAAAGGAGAGGTTTCTCACTTTCAGCATTTAACATGTTGTTGTTTTGCACATATAAATACAAACTTATTTTATTGATAACGACAGGGATTGGGACAAGAACAAAAAGGGAACACAAAGGATCTGAATAATCTCCAGTCGGGTTTCTGTTATTTTTAGAACAAGTCAGGATGCTGTGGAGAAACTGAAGTGCTGTCACAGTGATGAAAGCACGGAGAGTGCCAGAAGCCTTTTGTGAAAGCATTTTGGGTTTTTTGCCAGGATTCAAGGAAAGCACCCTCAGTCTTACTCAAGGCTCATAAAAAAGCAGGGAGTGTTGTGACATGTGAGGTCTCAGCATAAAAGCCTTTTGTTGATGCTTTTAAAGCGATTTGATTCTGGGAAATGAATTAAACTGGACAATCTGTTAATCTAAATGGATTCACTCAGTGACTAATAAATGAGCAGGTTATTGTCATACCCTCGCTCCATTATTTTTATTCAGTGTCTAAGTGACTAACTTAGAGACAAAAACATTTCAGTTTTTTCACTCAGTGGTAAATGATTGTTTATAAAATGCACATATTATGATTTTATCCCAAAACATCTCACTGGAACTCAGGAGTTTGTTCCTTTAAAAACATTCTCTTATAGCTCTTTAATTGTATTTTCTTCACCAGGGACAGAAATTCTGACAGTTCAGGCAGCTGATAATGATGATCCCAAGACAGACAATGTGCGGATATTCTACCGTTTAGTTGGGCAGATTCCAGAGAGTCCTCGGGCCCTTTTCAGAGTGGACCGGGACTCGGGAGTCATCTCGGTCCAGGCAGACAGTATGGAGGGTACAGCCCCCCAGTACACTCTGACCATCACCGCTGAGGACGCCAAAGGTAAAAACCAAACACAGCCTCCCTCTTAGTTTGATGTGTTTTTAGAGAACATCAAGTTAGACGATTATTATTAGGAATAAAGGGCTCATTTTTGATTTTTTTCTAATATTAGGGTTAGGGGTAAGGGTCTCTGTGGAGTAAAGCAGAAATTTTAGTTGGGGGGTTGTATTGAATATCAATGTAAAAAAAAATTTTTAATGAAGAAGCTGTTGATAATGCTAGATATTTTTTATAGAAAGTGTCATGTGTTCCCTTGTGTTCAGGTGTCCCTGTTCTTGTTTTCAGTTTTATTTCTTGTTTTTTGGATTTTCCCTCTGTGCTTCCTGGATCACTCCTCCTGTGCGTATGTGTGAGTGATTGGTCCTGTGTCTCCCTCGTTTTTGAGTCTCCAGGTGTTCCTAATTACACCACCTGTTCCTTGTGTTCTCCTGATTGCCTGTCTGTGTTTATTAGTCCCTGCTCTTTGTCTCTGTTTGTCTGTTTTGCTCTCCAAGTTTCCCTGTGGTTCTCTCCTTGTGTTCCTGTCCTTTAATCTTGGATGTTTCTGGGCTTTTGTTTAATTATAATAAATCCTTTCTGAGTTTATCAGCTTCCTCCTGCTCCAACTCCTTGCCTGCATTTGGGTCCTCCACCACATCACACCTGACAGAAAGTAGATCATCACATTTTACCAAAAGCTACCATGTTAAGAGTTGGAACAATAACATTTTGAGGACAGATATTCATATTTACTGAGTCTATAAAGAGTGCAATGAGGAGTTTTTAAATATTTAAACATTTTGGGAATTTATTTCACAAATTTTATTCATTTTACGCTTTGTCTTGCTTCTTTTTTTTTTTTTTTTTTTACTTCCACAGTTCAAAATATTTTAAATATATAAACTAGATGTGTTATATCTTCTGCAAAAAAGTAAGAGTAAAGCAATTAAAAAAAATTTTTTTTAAGTAAAGAAAATGTATGATCTTGGAAGTTCTTTGAGTCTCAAAAACAGAATTGTATTTTTTCAAATCACCATCTGTTGTCCGTGACCTAATATAAGAAAATACTCCAAAAAGGGATTTTTGCATAATTTCATTTTTACCCTCAAACACATCAAATTCCATATTATGTATGCTGTTTTTAAAAGTTGCTTTCAAACTTGACTTTGCTGTCAGTGAAGTGTACATGTTTGAAAGACAAAGCTGGTGTAGCAATAATTCTTTTCAAAGATAAGACAGTTTGTAGTTGCTGTCACGTGTAAATAACACAGGCCTATTAGATATTACTGGTTGTTGATGTGTTGGGGTCAAACGGATGTATGTGTAGCCTCTGGGGTGATGATGTGGTCTCTGTGACTCACGGACTTGCGGTGTGGAAGCAAGATGTGCTGTTCCTTCAGCATATTTTGTTTGTGTGAAGCGTTGACCCTGAGTCACTAACAGAAGCTGTGATGATGTCCCTGGCAGGTCTAAACAGTTCCTGCACGGTGGTTGTGACGGTGCAGGATGAAAACAACAACCCACCGGTTTTCTCCCAGCATGAGGTACGACAGGAGGCACACGAGACGTGGCCCTCATCTTCACAGGGCTTCATAAACAATTCTTTTAGTGAAAAAAGCAGGATAAATAACATGATGAGGAGTAGCTCCTGAATGTCACTGATCTAATTTTCCTGATGGGGAACAAGATACGGTCACTATTCTCTGACTTCTTTGTTCCTAAAGTGTTTTTAGAGTTTAATCTGATCAAACCTGCAGAGGTGAGCTTCCACTTGTTGGTTAAATCCACATTCTGACTAACCTAATCAGCTAAATTAAATCAGTAAGATGTTAGGAATTACATGTTCCTTCCCTTTCAAATGTACCTCATTTTAAAAATATTAAAAATATCAGGAGCTTTTTCCAAGATCTGTCTATGACTCGCAGTAATCCAGTTGAACAAAATATTGTAACTGCAGTACAAACTCTGAATAAAACTCTCCCGTGGTTTCTTTCTTTTTGGTGTATTAACGGTGAAAATGAACAATAGGCTGTTATAAAATAAATCTACCTCCACCTACATGGGCTGCAGATTAAAGGAGAGGACTGAAAAGGGTTGGCGATTATGTGGGAGAGCCGTCACACTGTGATAATTGGTGAGCAGTCTGTAGCTGTTCTCTGACAGACCATAGTGACACTAAAAGCCTCCTAAGACTTTATGAGCTGTAAAGGAATGTTTCCTTAAGTAAGGAGAAGGTGCATCGACTACAAACTTAAAAGAGGATATCGATCAATTCATGCATGAACGTCCAAACAGTGATATGGTCACATATTCTAAAAAGTGAATATCAAATTATGTGAATTACTTTTTTTTTTTTTTTTTTGTATTTGGCATTGTATAAAAGCCTAAACAAATTTTTAAGGAAAGGCTATTTTTCCTATAAGGATGCACTTTTTTATTTTATTTTATTTTATTTTATTTTATTTTATTTTATTTTATTTTATTTTATTTTATTTCATTTCATTTCATTTTATTTTATTTTATTTTATTTTATTTTATTTTATTTCATTTCATTTTATTTTATTATGGTCAATGAGCAAAAATGTTAAAATCAGTTAATTTAAGAAACTCATTAATTAAAAAAAGTAGTTTCAGCCCTGAATACCAAGCAAAACAACAACAACAAAACAATAGAATACTCCATTTTACAAATATGTTACTTATAAAAAACTTTTATTTTGAAAATAGAAACAAAAAATAATTTTACACAGCCCTTATCTGTGTTTAAACCTACTGATTAGTCCCAAAGTCAGAAGAAAATGTAAATTTGGAATAAAAATAAGTGCTTAAATCTCCCAACTCCTCCTCCTTCTTTGGTAAATGTGGTCACTTTTTCTTTCAGAAACCCAGAATGTCAAACCCACAACTTCAGAGCATAGTGACACCATGGTGGCAATATCTATCTATTTATTATAATCAATCAAAAACCAAACCCTAAATTTAATGAGACTTTTCTTTGACCTACCTTCTCTGATATTCTTTAAGCCTTCATCCAGTTTAACCTAACTTATGCATAACTTCTACATTTAAATTAACTTTCCAAACAAGTCAGAACAAATGGACACTCTCACAGATAGTGGTTACCACAGCTGCACTCATACACACAAACACAGAGGTGGAAAATGCTCTTGAGCAGGTCACGCCTGAGGAGAGCAGCTTTTTCCATGGCGATGTGAAGGCAGCGCCGTGCTGGGGGAGGGGGGAAGGGGGTAGAAGTGGGAGGCGAGTGGTGACAGGACTGGGTTCAGCAATGCTGCAGATGGGGCAGCCAGATCACAGGCACGGCTGCTTCACTGGAGGACATCTGTGAGTGGCTGATTAAACGGCTGTCTAAACACACAGAGGTTGGTGAATAAAGGTCACTTAGCACCGTGAGGGCAAGAGGGGGGGAACAGATTCTCACATAGTCACATTTCCTCACAAGTGAAAACTGGACAGTTGGTCATGTATGACTTATTTACAGAGGCTAAAAATGGACAGTCCTGCTATAATTAAGTTTTATGTGATTTTCTCAGAATTGCGAGTTATTTATTCTGTTATCTTGACAGAATAACAACATAATGAGCTTTGATTTCTTGGAATTATTTAATGATTATGGTGCAAAAATGAGTGGTTCCTGTTGGACTATCACTGTAACGAGTCACGACACATAAGAGAGGAAGTAAAACAGCAACGCTACCATGATGGATGTTTCTTGACGTGACATTTTCAGCTTGAATCAGTTGCCGCTACGCCTGTCCTGAATTCTGACGAAGCACTCCTTTTGTTTAGACTTGATTTAGAAATAATTTAGTTATCACTTTGTTCTAAGTTGAAATGCATTTTTATATTATCTCAAGAAAAGGAATAACTCTATCACAAAATAATAAAATAGTATAATTATCATATGAACAATTGTCTGGAAATTAAACATTGACAATATAATAACTAAGCAGAGGAATAAAATGTTGAAGCTGAACGAAATCACATCTCCCTCCAGGCTGTCCCTCCTCCTCTAGGTAAATAATGGGATATCATCCTGACTGAGTGTATAGACTTAAAAACAACATGGCAGCACCTGTAAAAGGGATAGTTCAGTTTCATTTTTGGGACAAATCAAGATGATGTTCACATCTAATTTTATGTTGAAGGGAAAACATTAGTGGCCTGAACTGAAATTAATATTTACAATCAGCTTCTCATTGACTTTGTTTTAATAGTTCTTTGCAAACTTGATGTCACAGTACACCCATCTTTTTTTGCTGTATTTTTACATAAGATGTGTTGGTTGATTACTGTAAACAATTAAAAAATCTGATGTTCCAAGTGAGTCATTGCAGCAAAGTGATCGCCCAATTTTCTGCTTCTTCCTCCTCAACAGTATGGACCATTTCACATTTCAGAGGACGCTGCAGTGGGCACCACAGTGACTGATATGATGGCAAGAGATGCAGATGTTCGAGGCGGAGACAGCTGGCAGGTGAACTACCGTTTAGAGTCTGGAAACGAGGAGGAGGTCTTTATATTGGCGACAGATCGGCAGACCAATGGAGTTTCGCTGGTGCTTGCAAAGGTGATTGTAAACTTGATTATTTGTCACACACACACACACACACACACACACACACACACACACACACACACACACACACACACACACACACACACACACACACACACACACACACACACACACACCAAGATTAGTTAAAGTCTTATTCTTAGACATCAGTAAACAAATACGAATGTCAAGGACAATTTTTGGTATTTTGGCTTATATATGTCTTTGTAGTGTGTGTGTGTGTGTGTGTGTGTGTGTGTGTGTGTGTGGTCCAAACAGATCATTCAGTGACCTGCAAAATCTAAAAATCTGTTATATAAAACTAAAATCATTTCATGATGGTTGAATGTTAACGTCATAGTGTGTACATTTGAGATTGGGAGAAAATGATAGACTGTACCGATGTGTCAATACTCCAGTCCCACGAGCCTCAGATGAATACACAGTCCTGATGATAATGGAAAGCTTCACCCAATAATCTCTGCTGCAGGGCGCGTCACCCTTCGCCTGCCTCCTATAATCCAGCGGGGTGTTTGAGGGATGCTTACTAGAATGAGTGTGTGTGTGAGTGTCTGTTTACTCTAATGGTCTGCTCTCTGTAAGTGGGCCAGGCAGGAGACAGTCTATTATTTTCAACCTCACTGCAAGAGAATGAATGAGATTGAATTGCATGTCACACATGCACAATTGACATAAAGCAGATAGCTAAAAATGGATCTTGACATGCTATTTGAGATTAAAACATGCAAAAAGTTGTTGTTGTTTTTTTAGATGCAATGTCCTACACTGTCTTTCTGACTGACTGTGCTTAAAGCTTATGTAGTGACCTTGTGAGATTTCCTTTCACTAAGTGAGCCCCCCCTGAGAAATACAACGCACCGAGTTAAATTATTAGGAATTACAATCTGCTTAGGTTGTAAATGGACCTCCTAAACCCATTACTCAATCCGCCTCTGTGGTTGTTCCTGCTTGTCCTGTATAAAACATTTACACTCACACACAAGCTCACAAGGTAAAAATTATCGTATATTTGTGCTTTGCATCAGATTTATGCTACTTTTATCTGCACTAAATGTTCACTGCCAGCCAGGTATTCAACAATCTGATGCCACTGCAATAAAGAAAAAAAGAGCAGCTTCACCATCTCTCCTTAATAACAAACTGCCACTATGACTATTATTCCGACTGCAGCACTGAAATGAGGCTGTTGCCATGGACATGCCATTATTGTCAAAAACCTTTCAGTGACAATTATTAATAGTTATTGCATGAAGTTAGTTTGTGATTGCATTGAAGTTACCACATGAAAACATGTAATATGTTTAAAGCATCTATCGGAGGTTGACTGCAGGCTACAGCCTTTCACTATAGACTCAGAGTTAAACAATAGCCACAACCACCCACAGCTTCACGCCTCACAGCCTAACAGAACAGCAGCAGGATATGTCACCGATCAGATTTATTATAACATGAGTAATGGACACCAAGTGCATCATGGGCATCGTAACATCATCTCTCCTTTACTTTACCTCAGTGGCTCCCAAAGTTGATGTCAGGACCTCACTCAGGTTGTGAAACACCAAGAGTCGTGGTTTGAGAGATCTCTAGAAATCAAGTGCAATTTAAATCAGATCTTATTTTTACAATAATTGTAACAAGATATTAAAATTATAAAGATACAGTTAGTAAGATTGTTATTCAGGCTGTTGGTGTTTACATGGCTGCATGGTGGCACAGCTGGTAGGACTGTTGCCTGCAGCAAGAAGGTCACAAGTTCAAATCCCAGCTGTGGCCTTTCTGCGTGGGGTTTGCATGTTCTCCCCATGCATGCGTGGGTTTCCTCTGACAGACCACAACATGCCTGATAGATTATAAGTCATATCGGATTAAAGCATCCACTAATAAACAGCAAATAAACAACTTGTTAGACTGGTAAATCAGTGATAGTTGGGTTAGTGAGTTTTAGGTCAGAAGCCTGATAAATGGAGGCAGCAAAAATATCTTTAGTTGTTTTAACTTAAACTTTAAATGCATGGCCTTCCCCCAATAAAGACATTTTCAGAACCCAAGCTTTGTGTATAGATTAGTTTGTTTACCTGGTTAGACTCACATTTCCTGCACTAAACTAGGTTACCTTAACTTAAAGCTCATTACTACGTCAATGTTCATTACATCTAAATTTGATTTTATGGTTTTGAGCAGTGCAGAGAAAAGATCAACCAGACAATTTTAGAAATAAATAGTGACATTCAGATTAGAGGGTTTAAATCTCCCTGTAACCATAAAAGAAATAGTAAAAATGTACTCAAACAAATGAGTTGAATCCAGTTCGTCTCACCGACGTGAGTTTTTTTTGGTAAAACAGTGGTTCAAACGACTGACTCCAGCCTTCAGGGAGTCATGCTGATACTCACTGAGTCGCTGGATGCGTCACTTCCATTCAACAGCAGCACTCATCTACCCTCCAAGGTTTGGTTTGCTTCTCCCTGGCAACAGAGACGAGTTCAGCGTGATGCGAGCTGCATGATGTCAGTCAATACCAGTTTTTCACGTGTTTTATGGGAAAATGGAGCAGACGCACATGTGACCTGAAAGTATAAAATATCAATTCAGATTTAGTCATCTTACTCAATCACAAATTATTTCTTATTGGGGTTTTTTAATATGAGAGGAAACTCAAATTATAGTATTAAGAGTAAAAACTGATTAATTGATTTTATGCTCTTTTTTCTTTACAAGATTTACAGATATTAATTTTTCCCGCTAACGTGGGAATTTTCACGTAGCTTGCATGTAGCATCATGGAAAATGTTTTAATGATGACAGGCGGAAGCTTCAGCTTGACTAAAACGTCTGCTTCATATTAGAAATTCAACAATTCTTTGCCAGAAAGTTCAGATTTCTTATTGGACACAGGGGACTGCTCTGTGTCCTTCCTCTGGCATGCTGTTTTTAAGTTGTTTGCTTCTGGTTTAATCTGTCAAAGTTTAGCTGCATCCATTTTTTTTTTAATTCAAACACTTTATTTGTGAGGGTCTATTTAAAAAAATAGAGATTAACTTTTATAGAGAAAGTGATACAAGTACCAGTTTTTAAAAAGTCTAAAAAGTCTACTTTTCCTCTCAAACGTTATGAGAAAAACTCTTCTGTATTTGACCAAATTTGTGTATCTTTGTTTACAGGTGTTAGACTTCGAGCGTGAGAGCGAATACATCCTGGTGCTCAGTGCTCAGAATCCAGTTGCGTTAGTTCACGGCCGATATGGCCCAGCATCAACTGCAACGGTCTCAATTTACGTTGACGATGTGAACGAGGGCCCGATCCTGTCTCAGAGCCATTATGAGGTGACCGTCAGAGAGGGGGAGGAACCAGGGAGAGTCATTGCCACCATCCGAGGTTATGACCCTGATTCCCATCCAATAAGGTAATAGACTCACACTGATGCAAAATCATAGAGGATGCTTTCTATAATTTTACATAAATTGATGTTTTTTTTTAACAGATATTCTCTTCAAGGGGACACAAAAAGATACTTCTCAATAGGAAAGTATTCTGGTGAACTAAAGACTGTGCAGGCATTGGACAGAGAGGAGAACAGCACATACACCATGGAGGTCATTGCAGTGGATGGACGTAAGAAATCCCCATTACTGACCAAGCTTCTAGTTTCAATTAAAGGGTGAAGCAATATTTATTTTTACAACATTTTAGGAAACTCCTCCTTGTCTGCATCCACCCTGGTGACCGTCCATATCCTGGATGTGAATGACAACAGTCCGGTCCTGGTTGGAGATTATTCCTGGAAGTACCTGTGCACGCCTCAGTGGGAGGACCAGGCTCTGGTGCTGGCTTCACGGGACAGCGATGGACCCCAACATGGAGGGCGACTCAATTTCTCGCTACGAAGTGACGCAACAGTTCGCCGTAACTGGAAGCTGACTCCTATTAATGGTGAGGAGAATACAGATTAGGTGAATCCAGTCAACCAACAGCACACAGTTTCATCTTTGATGAAAAGAAAAGAGGCAAATAATGGTTTTTGACTCAAAGATATGCTGAGTCTCTGCAGGATGACTCATCTAACAGTAAGTGTTCTAATCAGTTAGATATGAACTTTCAGATCTCTTTAGATAATGATGATAATGTATGGGCAAATGTTTAATTAAATATAATAATTAATTTTTCTTCTTATAACAGAATACTTTTGTCATTAACTGTTGAAGACAACACTGTTTTTGGTCAAATATCCCATAAATCACTGGATAGATGTTAATGAACCTTTCAGACAGTAAACACTGGATATAGTCACTTTTGGAATTAACAGGATTCAAGATCACAGATAATCAGTATATCAATAAACACAAAATAATGGCTAAAACTCAGTCTATTTCACAGATTTTGAGCTGAAATTGGTTTCTGAGAGGACTCCCATCACATAGTAGCTCTAACAGATAACATGAGATGTGATGCTGTGCAAGATTGTGTATAATATTTACAAGTTTTTAACAAAAAGGCTATAACTCTATTTCACAACATAAGATATTTTTAGTTTAAAACTCTCACATTAAAGGCAGCATGTGATATCAAGGAACACTAGGCTTTTTATTGTAAAGGAGACATTGCTGCCATCTACCCACGAGATCATACATGTTACTGATTAATGAAAGAGTGAAAAAATGAGTAATCTGATACCATAGATGTGCAAATTATCCTGTTTTTTCCTTTCTAAATGTTTTTTCTTCTGCTGTTAAATAAGAGATTTAATGAACTTATCCCCCTTTTTTGGTTGCAAAGCCTTTGGGTTGGGTTCATTTGAATCGAACTATTTACAGCCATGACGTCTGTCATTAAGTCATTCAAACGGTTTAAACTTCCCTCTCAGGTTTAGATTTTTTCTTTTCTGTTTCTCTTTTACTCTCCTGTTCCTGTTGGTATTGATTGAGCCCAGCTGTAATTATATCTTCTGTGTAATTTCTTTGGCGTCACCACTGGTTTCCTGACAGCTAATGGAGGCTGTAAGAGAACTCTCCCAGAATGCTTTGCACCTGGTCACAAGCAGTAATGTTCATCCCGATAAATGTGCACTTGTACCAGCACAGTTTTTGCTGCAGAGCTGCACGGGCTCCATGTCACAATCACAGCCCCTTATTTAAAAAACTGTGTGTGTGCGTGCGTGCGTGCGTGCGTGCGTGCGTGCGTGCGTGCGTGCGTGCGTGCGTGCGTGTGTGTGTGTGTGTGTGTGTGTGTGTGTGTGTGTGTGTGTTTGAGGGAAAGAGAGATTTGACTGACAGCTTTTTTGAATGCAGTTAACGAGACGAGATGATCTTGTTCCACTTTTGTTGACTTTTTATACCACAACATAAAGACGTGTCAAGTATTCATGTTGCTCCTTTAATTCAATTATTGCTTATTTTTGGCACAGCCATGGAAAATGGTTGCGTTTTAGACAGGTGGTTTCACAGCCAGCCTCCACAGAAAAGCTGCACAGGCTGTGATTCCCCGGCTGACAAATGGAACATGAAGGGGAGTGATGGGAAGTTGGGAGTTAAAGACTCACAGATAAGGCTTCAAACAGCTTGATAAAACTCTTCTCCTAACAGGATAGGGTTTGTATGGACGTCACACAGCCAGGCTTGTATTTTAGACCGATTGACAAAGATAAGATAAAGAGAAAGAGCTCCACACTACTCTGTCCACAGCTCCTTTCAGCTCTTATTCTGTGCAGTTGTATATACCTTATTTTATACTATATTATATAAAAGAAAATATGCAAACAAGATTATACCCAATAAATACACAAGGCAGCACACACTTTCTATTATGATCAGTGCTGTCGTGGCACATAAATGTAATACATTGGTTGTCATGGCAACCCTTACATCATCAATCAATCAAAAGAAGAAAAAGCCTTTGCTTTCTGTGTGACGATGTTGAAATAAGCTGTCTCCCTTTTGCTTTTTACCTTTAGATACTCACACCAACTTGTCATTAAACCTCCCATACCTGGCCCCCGAGGTCTACATGGTGCCTTTCACCATCTCCGACAGCAGCTCTCCACCCAGGAGCACCTTCATCAACTTACCAGGTGATGCTGCTGTTTATGCTCATGAACTACAGGGAGAGCAGGGAGGTTAGGGGGCAAAAGTGTCGGAACAATCAATACAGCTCAGCTTCTGCATGCCAGCTCTGCTCTTGTTTATTAGCGATGCAGTGGAGCTTTGTGAATGATTTTTCCAGGCGTGTGATTACATAGCTCTCTTAAGTCTGTGGTCTTCCTGCAGACACCTTAAACCTATACAGTACTAAACAGAAGAAGACATGTAACTACTCATGCAGAGATTAGGCTCTGGCTGAGGGGGGGCTGAGTTTTGTCCTGTTTTTAATCTGCTAGTTGCATTTCTCTTTGAAACTTTACTTTTGAATCCAAAATTGCATTATATGTCTGATTTTTTTGTTATTATAAGTTATAGCATTCTTAAATGATGAAGTGTTTCTTTTAACTCCCTTTTATTTGTCCTGTTAGTGACTGTGTGCACCTGTAACGTCAGAGGGAACTGTAAAATAGCTGCTAAGCCGTTGGAGGGCATGCCAACAATTCAGTCTGCAGTGGGGATTCTGCTCGGCACTTTTGCAGTCATAGGTAAGAAGAGAGGCAGGTTGAATTTTAATAAAATGCATCACCCATACATCTGAGAATACAGTATACTGTATATAAAGATAAAATGTTTTTGGTTATAGGTAAAGCATGGGTTCATTTTACACACCAGTATGTGATAACATTACTTTGATTGTTTCAGGAATCATTCTCATTGTTGTGTTTGTGAGACTGTCCTACCAGAATCCCAAAGAGCAGAGCAAAGTCAACCAGGAGAGAGTCCCTCTGAAGATTTCACTCTGATTCAGATCACTGTTATAAATCATTAAAACTATGTTCCTGTCAACTGTAGCTGCAACAATATGTTGTTTTCAGAGCACTGTGGATCTGTTTAGTTCAGTTTGTTGTATGAAGACTGTTCAGATTGAACTTCCTATGTGGTGGGAGTTTATAGTTTGTTTGTTTGTTTCTATAGTCAGAGTTGTTAGTTTGTTTTTGAATATGTTATATATTTATGATGATGGTATAAAACATGCGAGAAAAGAAATACATTTTAAGAATGATGTCATTGTTTATAGGAAAGTATACATTCCATAACATCAAGTTAACCTTTTTCTTAGTTGACACTTTAAAATCATCAGTGATGAACACATCTGGTAGTTTTAAAAATGCTGATTATGATTAATTGTCACAAAAATGATGAAATGTAAAAATTTGATGAAATATATCTGTAAATGCTGCAATCTTATGTAAATTTAAACATCAATAAAATTAAAGTATGAAGAATCCACCAAACAACTTCATCCTAAAGTTTCTATTTTTTACATTTTTCTGTTTGTTGTCTTTGTTCTTCCTTTTTTAACGTCATTTATTATCAGTTATACTGCAAATGTGAGCTTCTCACCAAGATAATGATTTTCTTCCTGCAGCTCGCATATGTCTTCAACATTTTAAACCAAAACTCCTTTAATGTAATGAGTCAGACTGAAAGATGTTATTGCATTAGCGGCGTGCTGCAGTCCATGTGATTAAGGCTTTTCAAATGCTGACCCAGACGCCCCAACGGACGAGCAGCGCTATATTCAGACTGAAGTGTTGCTATAAATAGCTGAACAACTGAAGGTCCACTGAATGACATTCACCTACTGGTGCCCAACACAGTCCAGTCACCTCTCAATGACAGAACGCAGCTCTTTCTCACTGGATAAATACTACATTTGCATAAGACTGCTGTTCCATTGAAATGATGTTTTAACTATTTGAAAAGGGGGGAAATCACACTGTTAAAGACATAATAGTTTCACTAAATTCAGATGAAGCTTCCACACAAATATCCCCAGCTGTGAGAGCCATTCATGTTTTCTCTGACTATTATATATCTACAGCCTCAACATGCATGTCAGACTGGAAAGAAAGACAACTCATTAAATGTAGTATAAATACCATGTATGAATATATTGGTTACATTATGACATTTAAAAACTATAATAAATTGTTGGTGTGTTCAAATTAAGACAAAGGAAAAGACCAAGCTGAAAAGTTTCTTCCCCTTTTTATTCAATTACGAAGCGTATCTATGCATGCTATTTGTCTCCTTTTGGGAATGAACTTCCTTTAGTTGTACGCTGTATTGACAGTCTGGACACATTTAGGTGAAGACCCAGTTATTTAAAACTGCTTTTAATTACAATTTTTATCATCTTTCATTGGTGTTTAACCATCTTTTTTGTACTTTGATCATTATGGGTTTTAAATGATACTTTTAATCAGTTTCATTATTTTTTGTTTATTTGAATAGTCTTTTATTTTATCTTGATATTTTAATCTGTCTTATCTTGATGCTTTTGGTTCTTTGTCTTTTAATCATGTTTTAATTCTGGTGTTTTTTTGTGAAACACTTTATGATTTATTCCTGTGAAAGGTGCTATATAAATAAACTTTGCTTACTTCTATGTTGTGTCAAATTAATAAATATCACAATTAGAGATAATAAAAATATACTTGCATTGTGATAAATTATCAGATTGAACATTATATTTATTCTAATGCCTTGAATATTTAATTTTGACTTATTAAATTTCTTCTAAGTCATTTCAACTTTCATCTATTTTTTTAAAATCTAAGGCGAACTTCATTTCACATTCTGATTGTGATCAGAGTAACTTGCTATATTATTGCAAAGTATCTTGATTTTTCCATCATAGGGTGTAAAAATTAATTAGATTTCTTCTCAGCATCATGCCAAATGATGTTAAAAATGTGAATTTTTTGGTGGTTCTCAGAAAAAGATCTCATAAAATGAATGTTATCAATTTACAAGTTATTTTTGGTCAACGCTATAAAGTGGCTCTGCTGAGGGGCCGAGGAGCTGTGGCCCAGAGTCTGCAGCTTGTGAACCCCAGACCTAAGACACCATCATGTCACTGTATAAATCCATGTATGGCCTAACAAACAACCAGCTGAGCGATTGTGCTTTTAAAGTCATTGTACAAAATTATGTTAAAGACATTTGTAAAGTAGGGAACCTCATTTGAGTTCATTTATTTATTTCAAAATTACAATTAGTGGTCTGTTGTGGAGTGAACTAGCTTTACCAAACACACATTTACATCTTCTCTTCATCCACACTGGTCCATCAGGCGTGAAATGCTGGGGAGAAGCACATCAAGCAGAAATGAGATGGAATTATTTGAAAATAAGCCCATTTCCATATTTTCTTTCTAAAATACATACGTGTAATAATCAGATAGTCACTCTGAGCGTGCACTGACTCACCACATGATCAGACAATGCTGCTGATGGCCTACGCACACACTGTCCATTTATGTCAGGCTATTTTTACCTCCAGCTAACCGTTCCAATCAAAGCAAGTTCCAAGTACAAAAACACAGTAAACTGAAAAGCATCCTGAGGGAGACGAGAGAGCAGCAGAAGAAGGGATTAGCTCGTGATATGGGGTCAAACGCTTCATTAGGGAGGCAATAAGCCTCCAACTTTAGCCTCCGTGTGTTCCAACAGACCTTCAGAGGGCATCCACAACTCAGCTGGATGATTTTTGAGGGCGAGGCTATAAAGAATCAGGGGGCAATCGCTTCAAGTAGGTTGAGAGATAACTCCGGACATTTGGACGGACGTTCAGGGTCAGGAGCAACAGAGCACTGACCGGTTTTCCCCCAGTGGGCTGGCTGGTTTTCCATTGCTCAGTTCAAAATGTAGACAAGTGTTTTTCCTAATTCCTGCTCCCTGTGGACTTAAGTTTCCCCACAGCTTTGACTATTTTAGGCCTGTTTTAAGATTGCATACTTTTACTGTGACTCCAGACTTGACAATTCCCCAATCAGATGCTGGAAACTTTGTTGCTACAAGTCATTCCTGGGATTTATGATTTTCCACTTGCCAGTGCAGGATTTCTACTGAAATGTTTTCCAATCACATAAAAATCGATTTTGGAACAGGCTGGGGAAAAAATAAGGATTGTTTGGTGGACGGTTTTGCTGCTGAAGTGTTGAACAATTCTTGCAAACAAAACAAAACTGCGTCAGAGTGTTTTGCATGACTGACGTACTAATATTTTAACCAGAATTTTTTGGGCACAGATTTCTTAATGTTGTATGCATAAACATGTTAAATTCTATTTCATTTATTTTCAACTGCCTGTAATTAAAGGACAGCTGAGTGTGGTCACAGGGCTGTTAGGGTTTTCCATTTGCAGGATGAAGTGATTTACTGGCAGGAATGGTGCTGTGCAACAGGCTACTGGTGTAATGCTGCACAAATGTGACTGATGTACTCCAGCCTTCAGGGTCTGCCTTTACAGTAAATGCACTTTTAGACTCACCGTGGAGCCTAATCAAGAGGTGCTCAGGTTTTTAGGGGGTTGGTTGTTCCCGCTTTTAAAGTTAGTTCAAGTGGACTTGACATGTAAATCCAAGAGGTTGTGTACTGGTCCAGATAACACTGTTCACAGCGGCATGGCAGTCCACCAGTAAAGCAGTTTGGCTCTGATGCAGCAGTGAGAGGTGGATCAGATAAACACATTTTGTTGCACTGTTCAGACATAAAACCTCACCTGCTTTCAAACAGACGTGCAGAAGTTTTCTTATGAATGCTTGGAGACCAAATTTGTCATTTTTTCCCGTGTTAATTGAAACCCCAATTTTCAGAATAACATTTAAAGTTCAAAACATCCAAATTTCACGCATGTAATAGAATAATGGTATGTGGTAATAGTATGTAAATTTCCATTTTTAATTTCTAACAAAAACAATTTGTTTGGATAATATTTATATTAATATAGTATATATATAGTATATATATAATAGAACATTAAACTGGAAACATTTATAAGAATTGTTGTATTCTGGGTATGGTAATTTGTAGATGGTTTCTAAGATTTAGTTTCATAACCAGTTTTGAAAGAATACATTTTTTCAGTCTCTATATTTTTTTCAACACCTGTCTTTCACTGTTCTATTTGACCTGATCTCAACAACTTTATGCTTTTGTTTGATAATAATAATAATAATAATAATAATAATAATAATAATAATAATAATAATAATAATAATAATAATAATAATAATAATGCATCAGTTTTATATAGCACTTTTTAGGTCACTCAAAGACGCTTTACAGGGTTGCATTATTCATTCACACAGTCATTCTCACCGGTGGTGGTAAACTACAACAGACGTCTGTAGCCATGATAACTCAAGTTTACACTTAATTTTTGTTCTATTGACCTGAAACTTTAATTAGTTGTGTTGTCACCTTGTTTGACTCTGTAATGTATTTTGATCAGTAGTTGTTTTAGATTTGCTCTACATAAAATTGACATTTTACAGGCTGAATGAACAACAGCATTTGAACTTTCCTCTAGAAATCTGACATCGGTAAATGCTCAGCCTTTTACTGCACATTCATTTTTAACCTCTTGACTGTCATCAGGGCATTAGATTGTATTTAGCCATATTTATGCAAAGTCATGGATTGAGTTATCTCACTGACTTCCTGACATTTTTCTAATAATTTAGCTCAGACTATAGTCCTGTAATGCTTTACTGTGTGGTAGGGGGAAAAGCAATGATTGGAGTAGGTCACCATTTCTTCCACCTCTAAAACCAGTTTTGGTAAATTCATGGGTCATCTCAAAGAATCATGTTTCTTTATTTTACATGATGCTGAGTTCAAATTGTGAGGGTGCCTGAGCATGGCTTAATATAGCCTAACTCCACTGGGCTCCAAGTTTCAAGTTGCTTTCCAGGAAATAAAGTACAAGTAAGTCAGACCTGCAATCAGAACCTGCCCCTGTGTTTCTGTATATGAAAATAAAATTGAATTAATTTTTTATATTTTCTAAAAGTGACTCAGTTGTTGGTGAGTACGTCTGATTTACTGTGTTTCAACAATCACCATTAACTCACCGATAATTGCAGATTATTTGTTTCTCTTCCTACTGACAGCATTATCATGACTAATGATGAAATATTAACAACCATATTTCATCACTACGGTATTTAAACTCTTGCTTTTTACTCTTTTTGTTTTTGGTTTTTTGTTGTCCTCAGAGTTCAGACACATCTTTCTCATTTTTTCAGTCATTACCCAGAGCTCATGACCATAGGTGAGGAATGGGAGGTAGATCAATTGATAAATGGAGAGCTTTGCTTTCTGGCTCAGCCCCCTTTTAACCACAACAGACCGGTTCAGCATTTGCATCACTACAGATTTGAATGATTTGTAGGTATTTTTTTTGTAAATTTGAAAAGTCTGATAGGGTTTTAATTTGTTTGGAATTTGTGCAAGACCCACAACAAAACTGTCATGCCCTGCCCTTTTGTGTCCAGTTTGTGCCTCTGTTCCTCCTCCTGTGTCCTGCACTAATCCTCCACAGGTGTGTCTCGTCTCTTTAATTAGCTCCCTCCCTATTTATGCTGTTTAGTTCAGTCACTCACTGTCGGTTCTTTGTGTTGTATCTGCAGCCTTGTTTGTGGCATGTCTCCTAAGTTCAGCCAGCAATAAAGGCTATTTGGTTACTCCTCACCTGTTCCTGACTCCATCCTCTGCTCTTGGGTCCTGCACTACCCCACACCACGACAAAAACAACACAATTCATCACTCAGGCTCATTATTTTATTGTTTTCAGGACTTTTAATGACATATTAATAATGTCTACAATACCTCCAAATATAAAGACTAATGGTTTTTATTAAACACAGATGCAGACCTAAAAAAATAAAAGCAGAGAAAGTCATTGTTTTTTCCCTCTTTTTGTGTTTGTTTCTTTTTATTTATTCAATATCATAATTTGATGTTCTGAAAAGGAAAAAAAGCTTAAACGGTTTATCAAAGAAAATAGACGTTTGACAGAGTTTGTGCGTCACTCCTGCTATTTATGGCATTTCAGAAACTGTAATCACCCTTACATGTCAGACTATCAAAACAGGAAGCTGGAAATGAACAAGCTCATTGGAGATGCAGCTGCAAAACACATGACATTAACTCCATCACACTGCAATGTGTTGGTGGTAAACTGTTGGTTTTAAAAAGCATTTAGATTAATGCATTACTGCTACAAATCTCAGATTAAAGAACATAAATGAGTGATAAAGTTAATAAACTTATATTTAGCTAAAACAACTGGATTTTTATATGAATTTGTTCAAATAACTTGTATGTTATTAAATAAACAGGTTATCAGGCACCATTTCTCTCAGCCTTCTGCAGACTCTTTATATAGAAAACATCTATTTAATGAGCAGAAATGATCCAATTAGCAATAATCTTTGTTTGACAATTTACAATTGCAATAGATGCAATTCACTCAGAATTATGATTATTTCATTCACATTAATTACACTGGAATAATGAACACAAAGGTCTGTAAATGCCATATTGTCCTCATTCAGTCCCAGACTTAGATGTTTGGCCTGTTTTCTCAATAGTTAACTGTTGTCACAAATATGTGGTTCAACTTATTAAAAGTCTCATATTTTGTAGACTACCCGAGGACTTTAGATTCTAACAAATTTTTCCAGGGATCAGGTTTTCAGCCTCCATAGTATTTACAGCTGGATGCTATATTTCCAAATGAGTCAAAAGCATTAAGGAAGTTCATTCCAAAGTGGAGGTGCAACAGACTGGAAAGAGCGATCACCTGACTTTTCTATCAGGTCCTTGGAACTGTTAGAAGATTCTTGTTTGTGGACCTGAGAGAGTTGGAACGTATGACTTTAACAGCTCAGTAAAAAGAGGAGCTTAACCATGTAGGGCCCTGAAAGTTAGAATCAGAATTTTAAAATGAACTCTACATTTAACAGGTAACCAGTGCAGAGACCTCAGAATAGGAGTGATGTGATCTTTTCTGTTTGCTCCAGTGAGGAGCCTCGCTGCAGAGTTCTGGACCAGCTGAAGGCCATAAAGGGCTTTTTGGTTCAAACATGTGAAAAGTGTGTTACAGTAATCTAGACGGGAGGAGATAAAAGCATGAAGAACTATTTCAAGTTCAACCTTCTCAGTTTGGAAATATTTCTCAGATGATAAAAACTGTTTTAGACCAGCTGTTTTGAGTGAGCTTCAAGAGACATTGATTGGTCAAAACACCCAGATTCCTCAGGTTTGACTTGATGGCAGAATATAAATGACCAATATGCTGACTGATCAGAGGGACCATTAGCATAGTGAACTCGACCATCATGTCTTTGTACGTATATTTATACTTTATATATCCACATATATAGTCTGGCTTGCCAGGCTAAGGAACCATTCTATCAGGGGCAACAATCAGATGTTCAGTCTTTTCAGGGTTTAATTGAAGAAAGTTATTTTCTAACCAGTTGCTGATAAAACTCCTCAACTCCTTGTAATCCTTGAAGGAACAGCACAGCTGAATGTCATCTGCATCAAGGTGGTAGGAGACATTGTGAAATGTATTAATTATCTATCCAAGAGGCTGTGCATGTGTGTAAAGAAATGTTTCCAGATGCATTACAGATTATCTTCTGATAGTTTAACGACAACAAAAACATTAAATAAAGCATATAAAAACTTTTTCATCTTTATTTTATTTTTGTTATTCCACAGTTGACTTCTATAATAAAAAAGAAGATTTCATGTATTTTTTCTACTTAAAAATTATATTTAGTATATTTATTTGACATGTTGCAGAAAAGTCATGAAGAACATTAAGAGATTTTGATCCATCCATGCACTAACATGTCAATAATAATTTGAAAAGGTCACAAGACAATACATTAACCTACATAATGACTGTAATTTGAGTTTTAATGCTTTAGTTTGACATTCTTGTACACATCCACCTTTTTATCTTCTTCTTGCCACTCTGTAATTTGTTTTTCCTTCACAAATGCACAGACCGCACCTGAAAGGATGTATTTAAAGTGTTTTTGTAGACAGCATTTGTTTTTACAACCACACACCAAAGAGCATATCAGGGACTGTGTCAGTTAAATCTGTATAAAACTAAATAAAACATTTTGAATAGTTAGACATTTATATCACTGGTTTAATTTTTGTCTCTGCATTTAAACCTATAGGGGGTTAAAATTTTTTTTAAATAATTTGTATTTTTGTGTATTTGCTTACAGGATAGCAATCATTATGTGACACCATGAAAATGTCCAGTCATCCATTGCTCTCAGGCTCACTCGTCCCACACATATCGAGCGCTGACACATCTCGGCATTTCTGTGATATCAGTCCTCAGACTCAATACACAGTAGATCAATACAGGGTTCAGTAAGAGATTACTCATATAAATTATGGTTGTCTATTTGCTGTATGAGTAAGATAATAAAAAATCTCATGAAAACACTAAAAAGAGCTTTTGTGTACCTGAAATGAATAGAGAAACAGACCCAGACACACACAGTCCACCTACACCGCCTTTTGTTCACTCAGTATGTGGCTTCTGTCATCAGTCATGAACTGATGCTTAAGTGGGATGAAACCTACTGTCCTTGTGTGGGCAAAGCTGCTCTGAACTACTCTAGATGAAACACATGAGAGGATGGAAGGAGAGGTAAAAGAAAAGAGGCCGGTGGAGGAGGGACACGAAGTTTTTCCACGGGGAGCCGTGAAGGCTTTTGGTGCTTCTGCTCAGAGTTTTCTTTAATGGGACGTGCACATGGCTGACTGATAGCATCTCCTTAAAGAGTTTCAGTCTGACTATTTATGAATTGTAATTTTACACACCAACCTTTTAACCACCTTTTAACACTTTACTGGAACTGGAGTTTTTTTTATAATTATTATGTCAAATAAGTTGGGGTTCAAGTCTGAAATTTTGCACAACGGTCACTCGGGTGACAATTTATGCTTTTAATTGTTCTGAAAAATATTTGGGGAATAAATGGTTACAACTCATTGCCTAATAACAAGCAACTCTGATGTGTTGACTTTTTAGAACTGAATGATCAAGAACTAGAAAAAGTCTCTTGGAGAAATTGCCTAAACCCAAAAGGAAGTCAACCATTTTGCATTTTGACACGCTGACTGTTTCATCAGCTTCAGACTTCATCAGTTTACTGATGAATGCTGTTTTTTGCAGTTACTAATGTCACATCCATCAATGGCTGAGTTTCACTTTGAAATTCTCTCTTTGGTTCTCCTGAAAAAGTCATTCTTCCTTTACAATAAGGCTTAATGCTGCAACAGTAAAGGCCCTAAGGTTTTCAGTAGGAAACCAGTGAATGTCTGCTGATTTAAAATGCAAAGAAAAACAACAGATCAGCAAAAGACAGAGGGTTGTGACCTACATTAGTCCATTAAAGCCACAGCTTTATGCCTTTCTATTTGTGCAGCTCTCATTTGACAATAGTTCCTGCATGTGACAGTCGTAATAATGTCAATCATCGTTTAACAATAGTGGACATGCTTATCTGTCATCAGAGATGAGCCCCATAACTAAGTTGATGGAAAGAATCTGAGGGGAAGAACCATCAAGCCGTTAACTCAGCAGCTGTTTGGCGGCTTGTTTCTCGGAGGGATGCACGCTGGTCAGTGCCAAGGGCTCAGTGATTACTGTTTCACCCCACGGTGCTTTCCAGTATCAGGCCAAGGGCTCGGCTCACATGTGACGGTGACTGGAAAGCTTTGCAAGTGTTGCTGTCAACACCAGGACATAAATAAAGCTAAAGATAGGGCGATGTGGCTTCAGCTGAGGTTTCTGGTCAGCCGACTGCTATTTATAGAAACACTCTGATTTATAAAAGGCTAAGAGGGACTATTTTTGACCCAGTGGACCTGAGGGATAGGGACCTTGGAAACTTGTGACGCTTTTGGGTGCATGACTGACCCCTCTGACTTGAATGTGTCAGTGTTGTTTGGTTGTGAGAGTTGCAGGAGATAGCCGATGCGGCCGGGATCAAGCTAGCGGGTGGCCTGTGATGTTTTTGGACACAATCCAGAGAGACAGACATAGAGATGATCACATGAGTCTGCCTCTGTCAGATTGGTATCTGATTGCTTTTTAATGGTATTGTCTGGAATCAAGCCTGTCTGACTTAAAATTCACTTTATGTTGTGACAAAAACCATGAGTTGAGTTTATTTATCATTAGCTTCTTTTATGTTTCACTACAAAGTGGTACAACAAACCAATCCTTCATATTAACCCAATGGATTTGGATTCTTACCCCATTTATTTGTCACGTATTTGTAATATTACCACAGTGACTTATAAGCCCAAAGTTCATTTCTGACCATAAATATAGTCTAGAAAAGGAAAGGTTGGTCTTGTTAGGTTTAAAACAACTACAACAAAATACCAAACATCTTTAAAAAATAGGAGTGAATGAATAGATTTTAAATCCTGTTGACTCAGATTATTTTATTTTTATTATTATCATTCAGTTTATTTGAAATCGTTTTAGCCACATCATCCAATGATGAAATAAGGTTGCCATCTATTGGTTTTGACTATATAATCTTAAGAAATTATTTCAAGTGACTCTCCATTTACTGAAACTCTTGCATTTCTCTGACAACAATATGAAACCGTCTGGGATGTGCAATCTATGTGCTTTGGCTCCTTGTAGCGCTTCAAATTTGATCAATTTTGCTAGAGTCTGCAGTTGCCATGGCGACTTGCCTGCCTGAACATGAAAACAGCTTCTTCTGTTGTGGGGGAGGGGTTTGGATGCAGAAGCACAGCAGAGAGGGACGTGGAGGTGGCTACAAGTTGTGTGTACATAGTTATCTTTTTTTATTATAGAACTTTGTACGTAGCTTTTAATAAACTTATTCTTGAAAAAGAAAAGCACATATAGGGACATTTGCATTCACTATTACCCATACTATCTGGGTTTTTAATACTAATCTAAGTGTTTTTCAAATTTTCTAATTATTTTCTCAATAAAAGTGACTCATTTGGCTGATACAGTCTCCTGTCTGTGTGATGTAAGCTGTTTATATTCAGGTCTCCCCATCAGGAGTCTCCTCCCAGTGATCTGTACCTCCAGAGGGAGGTGACCAGGATCCATGTAAATAAAGAACAAAGAATAAACAGTTGATTGGTGCGATTATAAAGATATAAATCTCCATAGTGGTTACAATAAAAGCAAATGAATGATCTACAAGGTCAAACTGTAAATCTTTTTAACAGCAATGTATATTAGATTGAGGTCTTGTTGAAGAAAATGTCCTGTCCTGTGATGTTTTGTGCCAGTACAAAACCCTGAATATGGTTCGTTAGTAAATCACACCAATAAAAGGACAATATCATGTGTTTATTAGAACAATAATAAGCTTCTAGAATAGATGTTTATATAGCTTTCTGTAGCTGTGACTGAAACAGCGTTGCTTATAGGTTTTAAGTCCAGTGGAGTTAGTTTCATGTATAAACTCAACCAGACAAACATTTGTGACACTGATTTTAAACAGTAAGGAAATAAATCGAGGCTGGATCTGTCGGAGTGCTTGCTGTGTGTGTGTTGCTATGGACACCATGCAAACACAAGCTCATGGTCTGACTCAGTAGTCTCTAAGGGCCACTGAGTAAAGGTATTTAAGTTTCCTTGAAGACAGTGGAGGTGTATGTCTGCCCCCTTAATAGTGCTTGGTAACCCCATACTGATAAGATCACATGTCGTGGTCAGGTGTTATAACTCACACACTGAATGTTTGTGTCTCAGCATTTGATTATATGAGAGATGAGGCTAAAATAAGACACTGAGACTGGAAGAAAGTGCACTTTCTGATCAAATGTTCCATAAATCACAGCATTTATAATTTGACAGCTTGTGACCTCTCTCCCATGACAGCGAAGCTCTGTTTTCTTTAACCATCAAAACAGACTGCCAACAAAGTGGCTAAGGGACGGCGCCTCACTTCTTCTTCTACTGTGATTTATCACACACTCAGTAAACCAAGGACGTCGCCCGACAACCTTATTGCTTCGAATGTACATATACATAACCCATAAATGTTGTGTATTGTTGGAAAACTTGTAATAGCGGCACCTAAAACCTGACCCTGAACCAGAATGGAGGCTACACGTCAGGAAACAGGGAAGACAGGTGTCTGTGCATGTGTGTGTGTGTGTGTGTGTGTGTGTGTGTGTGGGTGTGGGTGCATGTGCATGTGGATTGAATAAGTTAGAGATCACTGAGTGTTCAAAGAAAAATAGACCCAGATAACTCACGGCTAAAAAAAGCTCCAGAGAAAACACACGTGTCACAGAGGAGAGGAGAAATAAGCCCTAGTTATTGCAGCGTGGTTTTATTTTCTGACGGGGTGATGGCGATGCAACGCTGGCTCACAGACACGTAGGAGAGATATGAGCTGGCCAAGCATTTGTTTTGTGGTTCATGTGATGTTTGTATCCATGGCAACCGCACCATGGCCGTATCCTCTGACGGTTAGATAGAATCGCCATCCTTGGTAATATTAAGAAATTTAAAATGATTAAGGAGTTCAGCGTCCTGTTTTCATCCGTTCTGATAAAAATGATGTGACTCAATATGTGGACTTTGTTTTTTTTTTTTTTAATCTAATTTAAAGGCCAGATTCTGACGAAGAATAGACCGGTTCAGTGAGGTTTTATTCTCCGGAGCGTCATGGCAGTGAAAACGTGTTTTTGTTCAAGTAAAAGTTTTTATAATGATGTTTTTTGAGAATCAAATTAGATTATTAAACTTTGCAGCGTTGCTCTTACACAAAGCTGAGTCAGAGCACAGACAATAAGCAGATCAGGTTCAAATCAAAGCAGCGGATGCTGCTCAAGCTCTTTGTGTACAAAGGTCCCCAAATCCTGGCTCTTATTACCGGATGCAGGATTGATTATTCAGTTAGCGTGCCATTGGAGCTGGATGATCAATTATATAAACAAAAATCATCATGGCTACTTCGGTCAATACTGAAATAATGATTATTCAACATTAATTTTCATAGAGCTGGTAAACTCAGAGTTCACACTTTAAGGGGACGACTGGCTCAGATTTACAGCAGAGCTGTTCTATTTAGTGATGATTAAAATGATTTGATCCCACTAGAATCAAGACTGACTACCATAAAAATGCACAAGTTTATAAGAAAAAATTTAAAAATCTGATTGTGACATTCAGACTAAATTATAGTTGTTACTTTTTTAACATGTGTAAATGCCATCTAGTTAAACCTAATTTTCTACTTGATCAGTCGGCCACTTGGAAAGAAACCACAGACAGTCAGACTGCTATAAAAGCAGAGAAGAGTTTCTATGGAAGCCTGAATGTCCAGTCAGAGAGTCAATGTGAACAAAAGATGTCTTGTCAGAGTTCTGGAATTTAAGGAAAAATATTGCTGATTGGCTCTCTACAGAGCATGTGGAGGTCAAAATTAAAGAAATACTGGTGTATATTTTGACATATGCTGCCTGTGTGCTTTGCTTTGATTTTCCATCACCACTTTCACTTAAAAAAAACATCACAAGAAGCATGTAAGTTTAACCTTTGGAAGAGAAAAACTGCACATAATAATAATAATAATAATACCTTTATTTAACCAGGCAAAACAGATTAAGAACAAATTTCTTATTTACAACTGTGGCCTGGCAAAAGACAATGTCTTTTGAGGGAGAAAGGAAAAGGGCTACAATTAAAAAAAAAAAAAATTACATAAATTAAATTAAAAACACATAAATCAGAAAACAAAACTAAACTAAATTAGAGCTTGTTTTCAAAGTAAAATGTGACAAAATTATTTTCTTGTTGAATTCATTGTTTTAATATTTGGAATATTATATACATATATAAATATATATATATATATATATATATATATATATATATATATATATATATATATATACATACATATACATTGTGTGTTTCCAACTCTTAATTAGCCTTAATTGGCTCAAAAATGTAGGTGAAATGAATATTCTTGTCAGACACTGAAACAAATGTGAAATCTTGGTGCTATCAGGCTCATTCACCTACTAATTTTGTCATCGTATTTTGCTGAACAGCATCTTTGTCATCTGCCGGTTCATGGGTTGGTATTTCATAGCGTTGCTCAGATGTTGCTGTGTCTGGAAAAATAAAGTCACTACGATGGTGGAGTAGATATCCTGATGCTAAAAATATATGTGACCGGCTCTATTTGTGAGGTCTGAGTGTAATATCATATTGCATGGCACATCGATTGTGGCTGAGTATGATGTGCCCGCTCAGGTATTCTCAGTCTCAATCAAGCTCACTGATGCTATTTTAGAGGTAATATTTGAGAATATGTTTTAAATATACTCCATGCACCCACTTTCATTTTTTATTCATTAAGCTGTGTGTTGAATTTGTTCCAACATCTGTTCCATTGTTATAAAATGAAACCAGTTGAGGTCATTTGACCTCTTGACTCAAATGAGAGCTGAGTGTTTGGATAAAGGCAAGGTCATGTTATATTGACTGAGATACAGAAAAACATCTGTGTGCCACATGGGTATAAGGTGTGTTTCTGCTGTAGTCAATAATGACCTAAAGATTACTGAATTTTCTTACTATAATAACCATATTTTTTATGTTTTGATTGTTTTGAATTTTTGCCTCTTTTAACCAAAAATCCTCATCTCAGAAAAAATCCTGGCATTGGCTCGTACAAGTGCAGTAAATGCTGCCACCTGCAGGAGGTTCAACATAGTGTCTCACTTTTTAAATTGGGTAATAAAGTAAATTAAAGAGCAAGTTTTGCTCTGTTTGGGCCACTCATTGTTTAATGATTTCCTTTAAATAAATCAGAACCAAGTATTTTAAGTTTTTGTTTCTGAATAAATTCAGAGTAATTTTATTAAGCAGCCAAGGACTGTTTTGGTTGACACGTCTCTGCAACATTGCCAGGTCATTGAGGCAGTTCCTGTGAAGTGGCAGATTGGGGTGGTGGTCCCCATTTTCAAAAAAGGAATCACATTCCTCATGCAGCTCCCTGAAAGGTCTACTCCAGTTTTGGAGAGGAGGTTCTGATTGATGGTTAAATCACAGATTGAGGAGGAGTAATGTCCATCCAGCCCATAGAACTGTGGGCCAGCTCTTTGCCCTTGCTAGGTTGATAGAGGGATCATGGGAGTTTGCCCAACGAGTCCACGTGTGTTTTGTGGATTTGGAGGAGGATTATGACCGTGGGGGTTAGCCTGTGGGAGTATGAGGTGGTTGGCCTTTTGTTGAGGGCCATTCAGTCCCTGTACCAGAGGAGCATGAGACTGGTGTCAAAAAAGGACAACAGACACAATGCTGATTTAAAAAATGCAACAACAAAAAAGAGGTTGCAACAGAAAATTGTATTGGATCTGTGGTTTAACACCAGGATAGCTGCCATTTTAAATTATCCTCCATTTTCATATTCTAAACTTCTAGACATCTAGGCAATATTTTTACCTATAAACCTTATGCTGACCCTAAGGAACAAACTTATTTATTTAGTAAATAATTGATCACAGCCCACGTTTCTCTCTTCACCCTTCAGATCTGGCTACTAATTACCTTGAGCCCAAGATTTCTTATTATTATTATTGTGAGTTTAAACATTTGCTTGAATGCCTCCTTGAATAATATGTCAAGCAATAAGGAGCAAGGTTCAGTTGCAACAATAATTACAGAGAAAGATGAGATTGTTTTAGTGAAGACTAACAGGTTGCAGGTCTAAAATATGTTCTTATTTTACAGTTGTGTCTGGTTTTAATCATGTTTTCTTTAGCTGAAATGTTCAAGATTAATATTTGGAGCGTGACTGGAAGAAGAAAAATCATGAAAATCTCAAATCAAGAAGTTTTTTCATGTTGGAACTTGATACCTTCAGAATTCAGCATAAAAAAATGACACCTGAGAAAAGTTATATAGACTTTAATTCCATCCGTCATTCATTGCAAAATTACAAAAACATTTTACAAATTCATTCAAATCCACCCATAGATTTGATCTTTATCATCAACTTCCACCAGCAACAAAACAGCCATAATTAAGAGGTCACTTTTCAAATTTTGTGTATACCTACAATAATCACAGGAGCTGTAAAATTCTGTAAAAAATGACACAAAGCCATCACCATTTACCAAAGTGCAACATCAAGGCCTCTGTCAGGTATTTACATCCAAAACTGCACAAGAAGTAAATGTAAATACCAGAGTACATTCAAACATTAAATCCTGCAAATGCAAGGAATATGAAATGTTTCAGGCAGAATGTCATCTCATCTCAGTCCGACTGTTTAAAAATCCTAAATATTCCCCCTGTTAGAACCTAAACTGGTCATGTCGACCGTTATGGTCCGAACAAATCTACCTCCTGAGGAAGCTAAATTCCTTCGGAGTCAGGAATAATATTTTACTGACCTTTTATTACTCCTTCATAGAGAGTGTCATCATATTCTCCATCACCTGCTGGTTCCACTACATCAGCCTGCAGCACAGAAACCACCTATAGAGAACCGTCAATATGTGCTCTCAGATCATTGGATCAGTGAGGAACTTAACATCTCATGTGACCAGCATGCAGGCAGCTTAGACCCCTCACACCCACTTCACTCTGCCTTTGAGTGGCAAACACACACTTCGATGCCCAGGTTGTAAAACACAGAGGAGGAGGAGCTCCTTTGTGCAGAGCTGTGCTTCTCAACTCATAGGTCATGAATATGTGTAGATGTGTTTGTGTGTGCATGAACGTGCACATGTATGTGTGTGTGTGTATACATATGAATACACATTTATGCTATATGGATATATAGTTGTGTGTATATGTACTGTAAATAGATGTTTGGTATCGTGTAAATATTCTATTCTGGTTACAGCTTCTTTCACTACCGATTCACGCCATGGCGAACCTCATTGTCCTTTCCATGAAGTCTTCTTTTTGTATGTTAATTGTGTCTTTATAATGATTATGTCTGTGCTGCTTCACTAAGCCTTCAAATTGCCCCTCGGGGATTAATAAAGTCTTGAATCTTGACTTGAATATCTTTATTTTTAAACTACCTGAGACATTAGTTCACTGTGAATTAGACAACCGTTTAAATGAAATCTGATTGGAGGAGATTTATGGCTTAAGGACACAGAATTCACCTGCTGGAGGACAGATCAGCAGGAGATAAATGCTCAGTAAGACGGCTGTCGCTCTGTGGTGCAGTCAGCCTGAAAGCAGCAACACAGAGCTGCACTTAAAGGCCTTCCTGCTAGTCCTTCCATCACTTTGTTGTTCTCAATCAGTGTGGGAATACAAATCAACTCACATTTTAGAACATTACTATAACACTCATGCAGATATGTCATTCTTATTGCATCTCTTCATAAAAGTCCCTTTTATGCATCACTACATTGTTGTTTACCACTGACGTATTAGACCAGACGATGGGAAACTCAACATTCTGTCAGAAATGTAACTATTTTTTTCACTTCTGTACGAAACAGGTCAAACTACCATGATGATAAAAACACATTAAATATAATTGAACTCATATCTGTATATGAGTGGAGTTGTACTGAAGAGACTAATCAGAGGAAAGTACCATCCTGCCTTTGAGAGGCTGAGGAGGCCTGAAGTTGTTCTCCATGCGCATCCTCTCATCTTCTTCTTCTCCACTGAACTGGAGCATCCTGAACATCCCCAGCTGTGTTAAGAGAGACAGATGTCTGTATATTATATTTTTTCTAGAAAGGTTTAGTCATTAATTGTTAATATATATGTGAATCTTTTAATTTGTGAGGGTATTGCTTAAAAGAATGACGACAAAACCAAAAAAGATCAATAAAATGTTCAGATTATTTTCCCCCTTAAAGTAAAATGCACATCTTTACTTTTTTAGACAATGTCTACAATGTTTATGATCTTAATGAACGATAATACCATGAGTATCACTGATGCTTTATTTCTCTAGTCTGTTACTTAACTGCAAAAATGACTAGAAGCACTTTGTTGGAACTAGAAAGATAAAGTTCATGTATAAGAGCTATTGTTTTGGAGATTTAAATGTGGAAAATGGACAAAAAGCCTGTGAAACTCACCTGTCTTTCTGAAACAATGATCGGTTCCTTCAGGAGGATCCAGGTAACGCTCTCATATAAGGGAGGAGTGGTCAGTGACCCCAGGTAGGTCCAGTAGTGGAGGCTGCTGGGTAGGAGGCATCTGGGGTTGAAATCGTTGAAGTGTGTCACGCTGCCCTGAAATGGAAAAAGAAATGTAGACAACAGATTTAATAATCATCTGCAGAGAGTACATTTTAAATTCAGCTGCCAAAATCTGACACACACCTTGTATTTGACCATGTAAAGAGCATCTGTTATCATGTGAAGCCAGCGATGGTCGTCACCTGTCTGATGGGACAAATTTGTTGAATTTAACTTGTTGTCATTAGATTAATGTAACAAAGACTCATAAAACGGCGTTGCTGTTTTCATTTTCATCCATGGTTGTATTGTTTTCTTTTCTAGGATCCTGTGTTGAAGAGGATGCTGGCCATGTTCATCACCTGATCTGCTGCTCTTCTTATCAACTTGCACCCATTTCCCCAGATCAAGGAAAATCCGGATTGATCCAACTACATGACCTTTTAAACTGCTCTAGATTCCAGTCCAGGAGATGTATTACCTTTCAAAATAAAAGCTTTGTTGGCATTACAGGTAGCAATGGCCCTATCAAAAGCATAAACAGCTTCACGAGGGAACATTTTAGTACCTTGCTCTAAACATAATTATGGACAGTGGTGCAAAGATTTAAATGACAAAAATTTAAATTCCATCCTGACTTTTTGATCAAGTTAAAACAAATGCAGAGATGTAACACAAAAGGACGAGGTTAGAAAATGGGATTGTAAGTGCAAAAGACATCTTACCTCTAAAAAAATACCAAGAACAGCAAGACCATCAGGGGCTTTTGCTGCTTCCCCAAACGACCTGTACTTCACGGCATTCCAGTGAACCAAGTGAAGCTAAAAACAGAAAGAAAAATATATTTTTATGATTAAATAGATCATTAAATTGTACGTAACATTCCACATGCTGATAATTCTTAAAAAGTTTTGTCAAAAATCTGAACAATACATCTCTCTTATCTTATCAGGCACCAACTGAAGTCTTTTCATTGAAAACACCGACCTCTGATGCGTAGCCGATTCCTGCAACAGTGTGCTCAGAGCCATCGTGTCCCTTTCCTCCCCAGTGGAAGTGAAACTGTTTCAGTCGGTATGGGTTGTCAAGAGGCCCTCCTCGGATCACTGTAGCAGAGAAGACGAAAAATGATTGGGATGTCTCACACTCGCATCGCACTCTCACTCCCTGTGGGTGTTATACAAACTGCTTTCCAGCACAAAATGAGCCACATCACCCAAAACAGCTTGGCGTCCCTCATCTCAGACACCACAGGATGAGTCAGCAGCACGGTAACACCTAGCAGATTTGATCAAATTTCTCATTAGAAGCTGAGAAAAGTTGTCTGGCTAACAGTGATCACATCTAGCAGAGCTGTGATCTGAGAGGCAAAAACAAAAGGGACAACTGAGAATGGGAATGTCCCCGACTTGACCTGGTGAACTGTCCCTGCAACAGCTTGGATCAAACTCTTCATTTAAACTATTCTCAGTGCATCTGGTACACAGAAGGTTACCAGGTATCTCCTCCCTGAAGCAATGTCATGTAGGACTAATGTGTGAGAGGCTGTAACTGCATCTATATTCTGAGAGATTCTTAATCTCAATGGGACATGAGCTGATTAAATAAGGGTTTTTTAAAAAGGGTCAGCTGACATTTCTGCAACTGCTTTCTGGACTTTCCCCTAACTGAAGTCAGACTTCATCTGAGTCTAATCATGTCTGATCGCCCTGTTTAACCTATAGCTGAGCTCCATCACAGAGCCAAACACTTTTTAAAATCTGCTAATGATACAGCTGTGCTGGGCATCATTGGAAATGATGAGAAAAATCAATAAATGTGAGGAGAAACAACTCATTATGCTAAATGCAATGTTGTTGTATAAACATGAAGAAAGAAAAAATAAAAACGGAGTTAAAGACAAAATGTAAGCTGTTCTGATTTGGTCATAGTTCTCATTTTTTTCAAGTAAGGTTTTACCTCCAATTGCCAGTGGTTTAAATTCAATAAGAGATGTTCATTGTGGAAACGGAGACAGAATGTGTCCATAAAACATGTTATACTCTGAAGTTGATCTGTTAAGAACATTATAAGAGCAACATCTGAAACAAGGAAGCTGGAAAGTGACTGAAAACAATGTTTTGTAAATGTCCCGCATTTCAAAGTCATGCTTTACGTCAGTCACTTATTCACACGCTGATAGCAGTGAACTACATTATAGCCACAGAGGACAAGCGACCATACACAAGCACTACCAGACCCTCTGACCACCAATATGGGCAAAGGGTGAAGTGTCTTGACTGAAAACCCAACAACAAAGTGACGCAGCCAACAAATCTTGTAAAATCCATTCTGAATGAAACCAGTGAGGCTGATTTTAGTTTTGATCCAGGTCATTTACATTTTACTCTTATATCATACATTATTATTTTTATTTAACTGACAATTATTATAGCTCTTTATGTAAATACCTATGTAATAAATGTGTTGGTGTGCAGATTTTCATTATTCATCTGAGACACGGTGGCCCTACAAGAATTTTCTCTTGTTTCTTGAAGACGTTTCACCTCTCAACCAAAAGGCCTTTTCATTTCTGATCACAGGTTTGGAGTTTCAGGTTCACAAGTCCTTGTTGGGACAATCGCATTAATCAAGGTTGTTAAAGTAAAAAGAATCACTGAACCACATTTCTCTCATGAAAGCAGGTTGGATTATTGTCATTTGTGACGCGTTGTAGGCACATGTTTCAAAGTCTGAATGGCTGTGAAACTGCCCGAGAAAAAAGATGAAACATGAAGCTACCTCCCATTGTTTAATGTTGTGTTTTTTTTCCCCATTTCATCTTTTTTCAGCCCTTTTCCAAACCATCTAACTTCTTTGTCCAAAATGTGAATATTCTCAAAAGATTGTCTCTTTTCTTTGAGATGTAGGTGGACAGTTTCCCTTCTCCAGACGGCACAGCACAGGAAAGCCAGCTCCTCGGGTCAAGGCTCGGTTGTCCTCCACACCTTTGAGCTAAGGGAAACTCTTTTGAACAAAGAGAAATGGTTTTAAAGAGAACTGGAGGATCCATATACGTCAAACAGAGAAAAAAAAAAAACACTAAACCGAGAAGGTGGCTTCAAGTTTCATGTATCAATACCTACAGTACAATGCTGCTTTGGCTTTTCTTCTCACGGTTTCACAGCCATTCAAATTTTGAAACATGTTCCTGCAAAAAGTCACAAGTGACAATAACCCAAACAACTCCCAAGAAAGATAAGTGTGTCAGTGATTCTTTTGACTTCAATGACCCTATGAATGTGATTGTCTCAAACCTGAAACTCCCAACTCATGATCAGGATGAAAGTTATCAAAAGCATCAAAAAACATCAAGTTGCCCTTAAAAAATGTGGTCTCTTTGAAAGTCATCTTTATAATTAAGAATTTTGCTTAACATTTGCATACTCTGTGGACACTTTGAGTTTAATTCCTCACATTTCCATGCACAACATTCATGGTAATGTCAGGGTGGTTAACATGGATCCACCCAGTCCAAAAAACAAATATTGTCATAAAAACAAATATTGTCATACTAACCACTGAGATCATCTTCAGGTTATTACATCTTTTGTCCAGCAGACAGACACTCATACAGTTAAGTGTCAGCTGCACTTTCCTGCAGCATAATCATTGGTTTATTTGCACCCTTTTATTATGGTCAGCTGTGTGCATGATTTGTGTTCTCAGATCTCTTTGATTTTACTTTTAGTTGAGTTTTTTTTTCATGTAGTTATCAGCAGACGAGAGACTGATCATCTCTGAACTGTTACAAAGGCTGCAAAGAGGTCCATCTTTAAAAAAACTAGTATTTTGATACAAGTGTGAGATTTGAAGAGATGGAACGATATTTGTTTGAATTTCAAGATCCTCAAATCAGGACTGCCTCTTACCTGAGCGATCATCGCAGTCAACAAACTCCACAACTACAGAGTGTCCATTGTTGGAGATGTTAATGGAGGTACACCTGTCATAGTCTGGGATGATCTGACCCAGGCTGAGGTCACATGAGGTCTGATCAGGGATGATGTCGATGGGAGACTGGCGGTCTCCCAGGGCAACGGGGTAGTTTTTATGCCATACTGAAGGTCCTTAAAATTTATTAAGAAAAACAACATGTTTTAATATTAAAAATAAAACAATACAGTAATCATCTTTATCGTTAATTCAGTGAGATATAATTTGGCAACAAATCCACTGATAGTGAGGCACTGAGATAATTAATTAAATAAAATTTTATTCTAGAAAGTCAATAATTTAAAAACAAAGCAAACATCACAATTTAGAACACTGGAAATGTGTTTTTTTTCCTCACTCTCGGAAGTTCAGGAAAATATTTTAGATAGAAAGCCAGGTTACCTGACAGCAGTTAATCTCAGGGCTAATCTCGCATTACCAGGAGTCTTAACTCCTTAGGAGCATGCAGGGATTCCCTCCACGTGGAGCAAAAAATAAACAGTAAAGATTGCATCAGAGTCTGTATAAAATTAAATTTACCGTCCTCTTTTCCATATCCCCAGTGGTGTCCTGTCATGTTGGTTTTGTTTGCAGTAAAAGCTCTCCGCGCTCCTGTGCGCACCTGAAGGACCAGACGGCCAGAGATTGATGAAGTTTATTAAGGGGGAAGGACAATTATCCTCCGGGACACGCCCTTTACGTGAGCGCGCACACTTTTTTTTCTACCTAATAGATGTTCAAAAGTTGATATTATAATGAATAAATGTCCCACACAAAAAACATTAAATTTTGTTATTTTTTGTGTCTGTTGTAAATGTATCAGCTAAAGTTGTGTACTATGTTCATTCATGGATTATCGATAAATAGACTGACAAGTTATTCTCATCAGCATAACAGCTTGTCTTCTAATAGAAAAAAACAATTCTCAGTGTTAAAGCTTTAACATTTCCTGACATTTGGATTTCATTCAAAAGTTTAGCGTCAATGATTTTGATAACTAAATAAATAGATCAAAATGTTTTATGTTTAGGCATAAAACACATTTTTAATAGTTCTTACCAGCTGCATTTAGGTTTTATCATGACTTGATTTGCTTTGTTGCTTTTTCAAAGAAAGGTAGTCAACTTTCCAATCTGCAAAACAAAAGTGTATGTTTATATTATTGTTAATTAAAAACTATACACAATTTTTTTTAAATGATATGCAGGATGTTACACCTAAAACATTTTTTTATCGAAAGTGCGCATTGTGTTTGTCGCATCGGCACATTCGTGTCGAATCTGACGTTGCGGAAGTAAAAATACGTCCACTAACGTCACTCATTGTAAAGCTACCATGGCAGCTACTAAAGACTCCAAAGAACAAAAATACGACAGACAGCTGAGGTTAGTTTTATTAAAATCACTGTCTTCTCAAAGAAACAGCGCTATTTTAGTTAAATAGAGGGGATATTTAACACGAAGGGTCACAGCCGAGTCATTTGCCAGACTGGAGTGCTAATGTTACCTAGCATTAGCTTTTTCGTGATGTATCACATCGGCTTCAATCGGTTTTAGGATGGATTAGGCTACTTTGACTTTGTGTTTAAATGTGGCCTTCCGAAAGCTGTTTGTCTTTCTAATAGCTTCCATTGTGTCATATTTTACTCACAGTGATGTACCAGAATCATTAGAGAAAGTCGATGCTGGTCCAGATGCTAGAGTGATTTGTGTTGGTAAATTTCATCCCATATTTGTGTTGTGTTTTATGCCTTCAGACTTTGGGGTGACCATGGACAAGAAGCTCTGGAAAATGTACATGTTTGTCTCATCAACGCCACAGCAACTGGGACAGAGATCTTAAAGAACCTAGTCCTACCAGGTAAACAGATGGTGGTTTAGAAATTGTGGTACTGGTGATGAAATCATCTGTTTAACTGGGCAAACTGGTGTGTTTGACAGGGATCGGAGCATTCACCATTGTTGATGGACACACAGTGTCTGGGGAAGATGCAGGAAACAAGTAAGACTGCAATTCAATAATTGATTCATGTCAAAAATAAGCTGTTACACATATTGACCTGGAAATCTTCTTTTACAGTTTCTTCCTTAGCAATGACAGCATTGGAAAGGTGACCAACACTGGATCTTTTTATGCTAATTTAAAATGTGATTCCTGTACTTAGAAAAATGAAGCATGAAAAATGTCATTTGAGCCCTTATTTTAGTTTTGTTGTTGCAGAATAAAGCACAGGCTGCCACTGAACTACTACAAGAACTGAACAGCGACGTGTCTGGAAACTTTGTAGAGGAGGTTTGTGATGCTTGAAATCTTTGATGCAGTTTAAATAGAACACACAAATTGCAATTTTTATTTTACGAATGTTTTACAAGGTTGATTATATAAGATTGCTGTGTCAGTATTTTAATTTATTTTATCACTCTGATATTGACAAGAGTTTTGTTGTATTTTCTGTTTCCTACAGAGTCCAGACAGCCTTTTGGACAACGATCCAGAGTTTTTCCACAGGTTTACAATCGTCATTGGTGTCCAGTTGTCAGAAAGGTGTGTAAGATCTAATAATTTTAAAGAAATACTAGAAGTTATGTGTATTTTTTGTTTGTTTTATTTTGTTTTTCTGTCAAGAAAACATCTGATTTTTCATTCAACAGCACATGCTTGAGACTGGGTGCAGTACTATGGAATGCATCTGTACCTTTTCTAGTCTGCAAAACTTACGGTCTCATAGGCTACATGAGACTGGTGGTGCAGGAGCACACAGGTCAGTCAACCCAGCACTTTTTTAGTCACACAACATATTCATGTTGTTGACATTTTATGACTGTATTCACACGTTTCTGTGCATACTTTTCTCTGTTTTCTTGTCATATTCTTGTTTTTGTTGCTTTTGTCTTTAGTGATTGAATCTCATCCAGACAATGCCTTGGAGGATCTAAGATTAGATCAGCCTTTTGATGATTTTAAGAACCACATAAAGTCCTACGACCTTTCCATCATGGACAAGAAGGTCTGTACTACTTAATTTTGGCTTGCACATGAAAGTACGATATTTTAACTGTTTCTGCAAAATACTAATAGTTTTTTTCTTTTGTTTTTATTTAGGACCACAGTCACACCCCATGGGTTATCATTGTTGCTAAATACCTAGAGAGATGGCTCAGTGAGGTAAAGAACTACATTTTATTGGATTTCTCAAAAGCCACATTTCTGATAAACATTTCAAGCTTTATTATTTATTTATGATTGTTTGTTTATTGTTGCTTGTTGGTGTTGCAGCACGATGGTCAGCCACCAAAAAATTACAAGGAGAAGGAGGCCTTCAGACAAATTATTCGAGAAGGTTTGAATAATCTAAATGTAGTTGTTTAAAACTCCAAGAACTTAATAGTGGAAACTTTCTGAGATTTATACTTCTTTTGTTTCATGGTTTGTTTGGTTTTTTTACATTTTAGGAATTATGAAGAATGAGAACGGTGTCCTAGAAGATGAGGAAAACTTTGATGAAGCTATTAAGAATGTCAACACAGCTTTAAATCCAACCAAGGTGTCAGATTTGAAACATTTTAGTTAATGCCTTGTATTTGAAATGTTGTCAACTTCAACTTTTTTTTTTATAAATCTGCAGGTTCCCAGCTCTGTTGAAGACCTGTTCAATAGTGAAGAGTGTAACATCATTACAGCTCAGGTGGGTTTTTTGTTTGTCTTTTTGGAATAATTTATAAATCATGTATTTGTAAATCCCAGATTAAGATCTTAAACAGTTGTTTTTCTTTGTTTGTTTAGTCTTCATCTTTCTGGGTGATGCTGCGAGCTGTGAAGGAGTTTGTCCACAATGAAGGCAATGGAAGTCTTCCAGTTCGTGGAACCATCCCCGACATGATCGCAGACTCAAAGAAGTTCATCAACCTTCAAAATGTGTGAGTGAAGAATCTGAGTTCTGTCTTCTTTTTGGCAAAGCTGCATCAGCAGTAAATCATATTCTGTTTCTCTTGCATGTAAATATTTTTTATTTGTATGTTTTTTTAAATTCCAGTTACAGGGAAAAGGCCATGCAGGATGCAGCAGCTATTTCTAAGCATGTAGAATCTCTACTTCAATCTGTTGGAAAGGTATCAAATCAACTCAAAATTTCATTGAGCAGGAAGTTTTCAAAATGTGTGATCCTTTAGATTTCTTTTGTAATGATCAAATGACACCCCCCACAGCTGCACCTATATAAAAATGATTTAACAAAATGCATTAATCTGAATTATGTGTAGATTCAAATGGCCTATTACAAACGAGTCTAACCACCTTCTCAATATCTGGATTTAGATGTATTTTTAAAAGCTTTTTACAGTATTGATTAAACATTTTTACTTCATAACATTTGTTTTGTTTTGATTTACAGCCACCAGAAAACATCTCAGAGAAGGACATCAAGCTGTTCTGTAAGAACTCTGATCTTTAAATGACTTCCATGATGTTTTTATTTCCTAATATTTTAATTAAATATTCAAGCTCTTATATTAAAACGGATCAGGACAGGATCTTTATAAAGTATGATGATGCTTTACAGTGATGTTTTTATTGGATTGAAGGGAATTTTAGGGTATTTTTTATAATACACAGTGGATTGCTTTATTTACTAAAAAGTTTTTCTAATCAGAAATTTCTTGTCTTCTATAATAGTTTTGATTTATCTGAGCTACACATTTTGTTTTTGTCATTAGCAGTTTTATTTCTAATATCGAATCTAATAAAAACATTTGTTGTTGTGTAGGTAAGAATGCATCATTCCTGCGAGTTGTGCGCTGCAGGTCTTTGGGTGAAGAATATAGTGTGGATTCAATAAACAAAGATGAAATAAGTAAGTGTGATTTTTGTTATTTCAGGTGTTTTTTTTCTGATTTATTCATCTTTATTCTAACTCATGTTCACCTGCTGATTGTGATGTTGCCTCTGCAGCTTCTTGTATGGACAGTCCAGACAGCGAGATGGTCTTCTACCTCATGCTTCGTGCCGTCGATCGCTTCTATCAGCTGCATTCGCGCTACCCAGGTACAATAACGTTATTATTACTTTTTAAAGAAAAAACTGCAGTAATCTGAAGGTAAATTACCTCAAGCTGAAGTCCAACAGCCTCACTAAATCTATACTAAAACTGAAAAGTTCCTAAATCCTAACTAAACTACCGTACTTTTTCACCATTTACCTAAGTTTCAAAAACTTGCTTAAGTTTTTTGATGGTTGTCAGAGCAGTTTTTACTGAATGCATAGATATCATATATAAAGGCTAGATGAATCATCCGGGGTTCAACAGCATAGCTACACGGCGGCCATCTTGGGGCAGCCAGCTGACGTTCTGCGCTCTATGGCAGCAGATGGAAGGTGAGCATCAATTTAACTAAAAACACTCATAACTTGATGAAAAATTAACGGATATACAAACCTCATTATGTATAAACTTGAGATATGATACTTTTAGAATTTATGACTTTCCCGACCATTATCGTTATATTTTGATATATATTCACAGCCACGTCTCTGACGTTTATAAAAATGCAAACCGTTTGAAAATCGGTTAAAAATTGAGCAAGTTAGAGGTATTTAATAGTACATGGTCCATTGACACCAGTGTTATGAAAGGGGGCAGCTGGCTGCCCCAAGATGGCCGCCGACGTAGCTACGTCAGGGTCCATTGACAATCAGCTCAGGTAAGGTATCTAGTGATATATATGATATCTATGACTGAATGAAGGAAAGAAACATGGTGTTTTAGCAATTAGTAAATACATGCTAATGTGTCAACAAGTTTTACCCAAAACAAGCTCAAGAGCTTTGTGAAGGCTGGTTTAGTTTAAAGGTTATTTACAGGTGAATCAAGGTAATACCCTTTAAATTGTCACATACAGGAAAGCTCTGTAATTTAACACTGTACTGTCATCTAATCTGTCATCATTGTGTTTTAATGACAGGAGTGTATAACTACCAGGTGGAGGAGGATATCAGTAAGCTGAAGCTGTGTGTGAACAGCCTGCTGCAGGAGTATAGCCTCAATGTCAACATCAAAGATGATTACATCCACGAGTTGTAAGTCCAGGTCACCGGTTGTTTGTTCAAAGTTACCATTATAACCTGGTAAATAATTCTTGATTGTATCCCTGCAGCTGTCGGTATGGAGCAGCAGAACCACACACAGTTTCTGCATTTTTGGGAGGTAAAGTCTTTCTCTGAAGTCATTATTCGTATTAACTCACTGCTTCAGTAAAACACCTGCTAATGTGTTTCTGCAGGATCAGCTGCTCAAGAGGCCATTAAGATCATCAGCCACCAGTTTGTGCCCTTCAACAACACTTTCATTTATAACGCGATGTCACAGACCTCTGCAACGTTTCAGCTGTGAACTCAGTCTCTGACCTCAAGCTCAACCATCACAAACACCCCAGAAGATGTTCAAAGGGTGGACTGGTTGTGGAGGGGGAGAATTAAGCACTTGTTGGAGATTTTTCTTTAAACTTTTGACTTCCTATCTGTTTTGCAGGTATCATTAAACAAACCTGGAAGTAAAACATGCAAAAGAAATGAAAACGATCATTTAGTCCTTCCATCTTTGAAGATATTTTCCAAAATAGCAGCACTTTGTATACTTTTGCTCCAGCTGTCTGTTTATTGTGTTGTGTTTTGAGGACTTATATAAATGTGTTTTGTTTACCTGTCATGTAAAGGACTCTTAAAATTGACCTGAGCATCTTTATTTGGGAGTGTTGACCTGATTACCTCCTGCTCTGTTACAGACAGAGGAACACTTTAAAACTTGAACTTTATTTACAGGGTTTAGAATTATTTTCTTTAATAAATGTTGATAAGAATGTGAGCTTTGCATTAACCTGACCTTCAGCTTTAGAAACCATAATTTTATTTACCACTAGAGGGCACTCTTGTACCATTTGGTGTTCAGACATGAAGCTTCTCAGTTTATTTGGTCCTGAAAAGAACATTGAGTTTAAACTGCTACTTATGCTGTAATCACAAAGGACATTTTTAGTAATTACTCAGAATGTTGTTTTTCAGCAGCAGACTGTGTTGATGCTCAGTTGTCTTTATTAGATGAGCAACCTTGTCAGAGAACTGTTCTATGAGGTAAAAAACATTAGATTTTTTGTGTGTTTCTTAAATTAATATTGCCTCTCGGATTTAACAGAATGAAAATGTGCTCCTATAAATCTTCATGCTGTCCTCTAATCTGTCTCAGGTTCTCTAAAACACTCACACCCATCACTCTGTCTGAGAGGGATCAAGCTGTCTGCCAAAATGAACTCTGGCAGTTTCCTAAATCAGGACTTTTTTCCCCTAGCTCAGATTATCGTGTCTCCATCCATCCACCCACTGCCTTGTAGGATTACTGTAGGATTGCCAGCTCAAACAGAAACTTCTTGCCCAGTTGGAAATGCTAAACTTTATATAATTGGACAATTCATCTGATGTGTCAGTGTGAGATTACATTTTTGCTTCTAGATAGGATGTAGTTCTTCTAATTTATGCAGCCAGTCTTTGTGTTGTTCCTTCTAATAAATTAAAACACTAAAAGTTCTCACACTTTCACATCAGTGTCTATTCTCTCTTTCACATATTCACTGCTGGCTTCAAGTGCTGCTTTGCTTCAAACAGCAAGTCAAGAAGTTTGTGTGTTTCTTTGTAACCCCTACCCCCATGGATGGTCACTGATAAGAGATAACAGAAACTGCTCCAGGGGATCTTTGGTGCAACAGATCTGCTGCTTTAGGTTGCTTTTAGGTCTTCACGTGGCAAACAAAGTCAAAATCAGCAAATAGGACAATGCTTTTCAAATCAAATGGAGGAAGTAAATTAACAAATAAAAGCCAGAATCCAATTGTAATTTATTGATGTAATATTGAGTAATAAATATAAAAATTCAACACATTTTAAAGAAATAAATATCTGACTCTACCTGTTTTTCCTTTAATCACAGGGATGAATAGAATGAATGATCAAAAGTCACCCTGATTTCCACCTTGTTAAAAAAAAAAGTATAAAAATGCTTCTTTTCAGGGTAAATCCTTCACTTTGCATTGCCTCATTTGTACTTTAAATACCAAATAAATTATGCACATTTGTTTACTGGTCACAAAAAAGAGAATAACCAACAAACATGGCCTGATAGTAAAATGTAAATACAGAGGGGTTAAAGTCAACCTTTTTATCTGCACTATTGGTTGGTGCTTCTGTAGAAACAAATCAGTAAGGACAAAAATATAATTTAATAAAATAATGCAAAAACCCACCGTAACATCATCACACATGAGACAAGTTTTTCTCCTTTAGGGTTATAAAACCTCTAAATTATTTGGGTCTTACTGGTTGGATTTTCTTTCTATTGTCTGATAAGATGGGAGTTTTTATTGGCTTGTGCTACTGGGGTGAATCTGCCACTAAAGCAGAGTCCTGTCATGTGAGGGATAACATTAGTCTGCAGAAATGTGTAGAAGCAGGTTTTTCCAGCCCTGAGAGAATGAATAGTGTCATTGTCTTTACCTGGTAGTGGTCATAATATTTGGCTCCTATAAAGCCATGCAAAGATTTGTTTTTATCACCTGAGCTGCATCACTGGAAAACAGCTGTGTTATAAAGAAATTAACAGGTTATATTTGCACAGAAATTCAAAATGCTTTCACTCACAGTCCACTTTATCTCCCAGCCACAGCCGAGGCCCAACAACTGATATGTGTGCGTGTTCACAGGCAGTTGGATGGAGAGGCTGGTCGTTAATGCTAAAATCAATCAGTAAATCAGAGGCAAAGCTTGCAAAGGGGGTCACGATGCCAACGATGATTCTCGCTGGAAGCTTCCAGCAATAAAAGGAGAGGAATTTGCAGAGGCAAGTGGATGAGTCAGCGTGGGCAAATGGAGGAAACTGCACACTAAAAGTGGCAGATTGATGGTCATCTTCACCAAGGACGATGTCTCTCCTTGTCGCGTCCTGTCACTGGATAGAATATTGCATTTTACATTGCCTGGATAGACAGGCAGAGGTTGAAAAGGATACCTTCACAGTCTGAGCCATTTACCTGGCTGGGAGCCATCTAGTCTGAGGCCTGAATTAAAACCAGTCTGGATTAAAACAACGCAGAGTGGGGCACTTCGTTTGCTGGAGGCCGACATATTTTAAACCTTTCAGGGTCTGCTGAGCTGAGGGCCTCTTCATCCTTACTGTAGACATCTGGTGCTGTAAAGACTAAAAAGTAACACCTGAAATTCTCCTGAAAGTTAGATGAACGTATTTTTAACACAGCAGGATTTTATTGATTTGCAAAACACCATGAGATGATTAAAGTTCATGTTTGATGATGCATCTACAAATCCAAAGAGAAAGTATAAAATGCCAGTTCATCATAGTGTCGAACAGTACAGGTCTGGGTAAAGCCTTTGATGGGGGAGCTTTAAGGCCTTAATATTTATATTCCTTCCAGATGCAGCAGTAATTAAAGACTGAGCATTCCTTAAGGAATGCATTTCACCCACCGCCTTTCCTGCCAGACTTTTAAACCAAGATCATCTTATGCTGAGAAGTAATGAGTTATAGCCACTTTGGTCAAATCTTGAAAATAACATATTGCACAATCTATTAGCCAGATATGAGTTATGAATGACTTTCAACTGCTGCTACTACACACTTTTATACAGCATTACACTTTTAAACTTTTAAAATTCATCCAGTGGCAACGTTTTGAACAAAGATGTCTCACAGTGTGTAGTATGCTTTGAGGATGCCGTTTGATGACTATAACACCACAGCTGTCAGCTTGACATCTGTAAAATTGAGTTACTGCTAGGTTTTTTGTGTTTGCTAAAGATAATCAGTTTTCCAAGTCTAGTTGATTATGGCAGCCATCTTTAATGGGGCTGACTCCTCAAGTGAACGAGTTAAATGTACATTTATTGAAGACCTACTTTTATTATAATCCTTTCAGTGGTTAATAAAATGTTTTGCTAAGTGAAAGAGCTGACTATACTATTTAATGGAACATTTTAAAATCAAGATTTTGTTGGCACTTAAGGTACATTTTGGTACATTTTTCACACCAAACTTTCTTTCAGTATCTACTAAATTAACTGAGTTAAAGCCATTTTTGTGTTTTTGCAATTAGCTATGGAAGCTATCTGGACTCAAACTGATTCTAAAAGTTAATCGTCTATAGACAGTCACCCTGTTATTATTTTTTGAGTGTTTCGTTCAAAACCATCAAGCAGTTCATGAGATAGTTTGCAATCAAACAAACACACACACACACACAATTGTTTGCTTTTAGTTCTTTGACGGCTGCAATAATAAATTAATGCAAAACATACAGTAGATGAGCCAGATGTCATGCATATGGAGGTAGAGACAAAACATTACCTCCTGCAGAAAAAGCCTTTTTTTAAATTCTAAACAAATATGGTAAACAAACATAAAACATACAAAATTCCCATGCTGCTTTTACAGATTAGCTATACCACCCTGCAGTCCATAGACAGGCTCAGATTATTAAAACTGAATGTGTTTACACAAATCTCCTTAATCAGAGATGAGAAAAGTTCAAAATAAGTCTAAACTTCTTTACTTAGTGTGTCTAAATGTTCGGATTAATGGCAAATGATTAATAAATACAGTAGATGTCACTTTAACTGAAACATATCATAAATGAAAACATAACCAGCCATGTTGTTTGAGCAAGTAAACACCTGAGACTCCACCTGCTCAATAAAACCTACATTACCCTTCTAAAAATACACATTCACACACATTAGTAAATGAAATACTCATCAACTAGTCACACACAGACAGCCACAGTATGAAGAATGTTCAGAGGAGGGATCAGCTGGTCCACCCAGATTAAACAAGAACATGAATGTATTAGTATTCAGCTGACGCTCTTCTCTTATCGCCTCACCTTTGATGAGACTATTTGAACTGATCTGAAACGCCGCTGTTCGTTGGAAACTGTTTACCCATTTCTTCTTTATTGTTTTGATCAGAGACACACAAACAAGCTCCGGAGTGCATTCTCCAGGTGCCATTCTTATCTCTGTAGTCACACGCTGACATTCTCCTCATCTCTGAGATCAGGCAGAAACAAGGAAGCTGGAATTCCAAGCTGAACTGACACAGCCTTTACCTCGTGTAGCTACATCTTTGTGTGTTTAGTGAGATTCAGATATGTCCCCACCACATGCACAGACAGATACTTCTCTTTCTTCAACAACAAATCAACAGTGACATGAGATCCCTTCTTGAAGTTTGATTTAGCATGATGGATATTGTTTTAGTCCTGCTCTCTTGTTTAGGGTTTGATTTCAGCTGTTTCTAACTTAGCACAGCAGATTGTGTGTGAGAGAAAGAGACAGCCAGTGTGACAGAGAGGGATGTGCTCCACAAGAGAGTGTTTATGAAGAGGAGATGGTCGGGGTAAATTCCTCAGATAAGTGACACGGCCTCTCTCTGGCCTGGATGAGGAGCAGAAGACAATCCAGGCTGAATATGGTTAACCTCCCAGACACGCGTGCATCTGAGACATTTGGTACATGAAGGTTTGCGGTGTCATATTTAGCCTCTCAGTCAGCTTGAAAAGCAACTTTCGTTTCCTCCCATCTGACTTTAAACAAAATAGATGCTGGAAAAAACATTCGAGACAAACAAATCCAACAAACTCCTGTTCAGAGTCCCTCACATTCACACAAACGTGTACACAAGCACACTGGCAGAGGGGGAAATCTTCTGCATGGGGCCCTATATATGGTTCAGTTCAGATCACAGCATTGTTCAGATTCCAGACTCAAATGGAACAAGAGCTGTGTAAAAGGCTTGAGACATCTCTTATTTCTTCAGTTTTCCTTCCAAGCAGCCAGACTTTCTTGTAATCTTTAAACGAGGTCTCAATCAATATTTTTTCAGACTTTCTGAAGGTTTTTCAATTTTTTTTCTTTGGACTTTGGTTGCTTTTTAATAGATTTTCAGTCCAGTTTACTGACCATTTTCAAAGGAATGTTCTTTTGTTTGTTAAGCTGAGTAACTCTGACCTATTCAGATATAAAAAAGCTTCTAATAGTCAAAGGGTTTGGGGGTTTGGGTGCTTTGTTACCTGCAGCCTGTCACAAAAATGCTTTTTTTGTGCATCTATCAAATCCTGTCTCATGTTTCTTAAAGCTTATCAGATGCTGAGGAGCTTGAATCATCTTCTTTCCTTCCTTCTTTGTCCATTTCTCCTTATTTTTATGCTCTCTTAGTCAAGGACGTATAAGTTACCAAACACCACGAAGAACGATGAGATAGATACAAAGAGGAAAAACAAAAACATTGAAAACCCACTGTGGTTGTTTACAAGTGAAACATTTAGTGTAAATGTTTTCTCTCTCCCACACGTGTTCTGGGTTTTGGTGTTTGTGTGTGTGTGTACATAATTTTATGGCTGACGTAGGTGTTCAGAGACTGTTTGTGAATGTTTGGGTCTCGCTTGTGTCAGCACGCTGGGAGACACTCGGACCACAGAAAACGAGAGAGACCCATAAACCCGCTAGTTGAGCATGGCTTGGCAAAGATGAGGAGGAGGAGGAGGAGAAAGGGGGAGAGGGAAAGGAGGGGGGTTGCCTCCACAAGGGATAGAAACAAATATGTGCCATCTAATCCTCGTATTAGACAGCAGGGGGTGTGTGGTGCAATCAGATTCAATTGAAAAGTTGTGCTGCCATGTCTGGAGTCTGAGGCCTGGCAGAGCACTGAGGAAGATGTCTGTGGCTGTAAGATTATTATCTAATGCAGCAAAAGCACACAGCAGATCAGTCCAAAACAATCTAAGTGAAGATAAAGTGAAACATGTGGAGAAAATGTAAATATGAAGCGCGTTATGATGAATAAATATGAGCTGATTCCACAGCCTTTGTTTGTTTTTCCAAGTCGTGGTTGACAGTTTGTTGGTTGATTTTTGACATCATGAACCGTCTCTATGGTGACATTAACCCACCATGCATTCTGAATTCTAATTTTGGCATTTTTGCAGAGTTTTACAGCTGCCTGCAGGCATATTTTGTTACCTTCACTCATAAGTTTAAAAAATTAGGTGTTTTGTAGAGAAATAGTCCTCAGAGGAGGCTAGTGTTCTTCTGCGGTTTGTTTTCAGTAAGATTCATATTCAAGAGGTCTCTGTCTGCCCCTGCTTTCTACAGTCACTCTGACCTCATTCTCACACTCTGATCTCTCTCCTTTTTACCTTTTACATGCAAGAAAAACACAAGATGTTGAATTTCTTCAAGGAGGCTTTTGCATTCCTTTTCTTTTTGCAGAGGTTAATGTTTACCAGTTAAAACAGTAGAACAGTGCAGCTTTTTGCAATAAAAGTCTTTCAAGAGTCAAGACCATAATCTCATATTTGCATGACCTTGATGTAATGCTGCAAAGCTCACATACTTTGCACATGCATGCATGAGATCTTATCATTCTCCTTAAGCCTTCATGTTCACCAGCACCAATGCTGCTGGGGTCAGAGAAGAGTCAGCAGCTTGTAAGTGGATGGAAAGGAAGTTAATGAAGGATAAGTTGTATGTTTTTTCTTTTTTTCTTTGAAGAGTTATTGGAAAAACACTCTGGGAGGTGGTTACTTATTCAGACTTACTCGCATGGATGGTCACACACCCACCTGAATCCATGCAGAGCAGCTCCACTGCCTCTCTGTTCTCTTGAGCATTCGCTGAGTTGGCTGTCTTGTTTTGTAGCGCTAAGGAAGCTGTGTCTTTTGTTCTGAATGTCAGTAATAGTTTGGAGTGATGCCACTACCTGACCTGCTTTGCTTGACACCTTTCCATCACAGAGGTTGAGAAGTGTTGGGTCGGAGCGTTAGTGCTGAGTCACTCTGTCAGCTCTACCTATTCCAGCCACTAGCCGTGCTGTCTGTCTGTCAGCAGTCACAGCAGGCCTGTGACACTACCTTTTTAATTATGAACTAAAAACAGTACTAAAGTTGAGCTTCTTAAAGGCACGCTATGTAACTTTTTCATGTTTTAAAATCTTTTTCTTGAGCCAGTATATGTGCTAATATGACCCTTTACAGGGTTAATGAAAACTCACTCAGCCCCATCTGCTGCTTGTGTCCAGAATACAGCATTTGCAACTTCTGAGTCTCCGGTCTGGTGCCCTGAAGTCTCACAAAGTCACGTATAGCGAGGGTTAGGCTAACCCGATGTGGCTAGCTGATATGCTAGCACCTGAGTGATTTTAGCTCATGATTCCTGCATTGTTTTAAATTTCTCCCTGCTTGAACACAGCTGGTTTCTTTAAATGAGTGGTGGACCGCTCCAGTAGAAAGCAGTGAAGGCTGAGGAGACATTTCAACAGTTAGATTTTGGTGTTTTTGTGCAAAGACAATCTTAATGTTTTTATGACAGTGATTTAAAATGGACACTAGGGGGTGCTACAAACAAGCCAAAACTGCATAGTATGACTTTAACCAGTTTAGCATGTTTTGAATTAAACTAAAGCATATTTATGTCTGCACCAAAAAAGAGGATTATTTAAATATATTCACAATAAGACCTATAATTTTTGTAAATTGGGTTTAGGGAAACTAATAACATTGTTTTGGAGCATTTAATTTTAAGCTCTGGAGTGACATGAATACAGTCTGATGCTCCTGCACTGACAATGTTCAATGTAGAATTAATAATTGTGTCATTTGCCTAAAGAAAATAGGGTCTTTTCTAATTGTAATTTCATAAATTTTAATCTGGAGAACATTTTGCCAAATTACAAAAATACAAATGTACACAAAATCTGTTCTTTTCACATAGTGCAGCAAATATAAAATTAGTGGGTTTTATTGTGATTTGATAAAACATGCTTTGCAACTGATACTTAATGAGTTATCAGAAGATCAAACCTGTAAAGTGAGCCGTTACATTCAAATGTAAAAGTGTAATATTTCAAGTCCAAACAGCCTATAAACCTTTATATTAGGCATTTTATTCATTTCCTTTTTCATAAAACATTATCAACAGTGATGTGGGCATTATCTGCATAATATAAATTCATGTTATAGCAGAAATGAACTTATTTGAAATAATTTATCAAAAATTACTAAGTGCCTTCCAGTCATTCTGTAGGATCGTCCGTCCTCCCATGTTTTAATGAGCGTGCTGAGAACAAAGCAACATGGAGCTGCCAGTGCCTGCATGGTGGACATATGGTAACATCGATGGCCTGGGGCATCACAGGGGGTTCGAGGCATAGGGAAACGCATGTCTTTCTACTTGCATTGATGTGTGTGTTGGGAGGGATCAATGACAACATTCAGAAAGGATTAATTATAGCATGCAGGGTGCAAGTGACAAAAAGAATGGCTCAAAGATTTTGCAGAAGAGGCTAGTTTGTGTTTCATCCAAGTGATCTTTTGTTTTTTCCACTTCAGTTTATATTTATAGACACATCCAACAGAATGACTATAAGCTGTACTTCTATTTGCTAGTAAATGTACCATTTAAGATCTAAAAACTTGAATAATTACTACACTAAACATCGTGAGACTCAACCTTGTTGTGCATGTTGGGGGTGGGGTGTGTTTATGTGTGTATCTGCTGTGTCCAAGACAGAGGGATAGCCGTTTTACGACCTCTTCCTGCCTCATGCTGAACACATCAGCAGAAATATTTTCTTGTCTAGAAAACACACCAAAAAATGCCAAATAAAAGTTCAGTGATGCATTCAGCTTTAACATGGTATAGTTCTTACAGTGTCTCGAGTGGGGAGGTCATCATTTTCTGTGTTCCATCTGCCTTAGGAGGATGTGAAAAGCTGGGAGGATGACCTGTCACAGCACTTTAGCGTCTGCCACAGATGAACAAAGGTTGACAGGTCAGAACAAAAGAAACACAAAGACTCTCTGCAGCTGAAGTAGATTATTGTTCCCATTAATTAGGCTGCACATCAGTTTACAAGGAGCTGAGTCATACTTTTGTTTCTGCCCGGTGCAGTTGTAGAATTTCTGGAATGTGTTTATGAAGCCTCTCTGGAGTCATTATTGGTGCAAAAACATTAAACTTCTCAGTCATAATGGAACTGTGTGAAGTCGGGTGAGAAGTATTTTGTAATCCTACATAGAAAGCTGATCGTTTAAGCTTCTGACATGTTCTTTTTAATGATTTCTGTGACTTTTGTCCACATGTCTCCTGCAGTTAGACTGTAGGTGACAACTCCTTCCAGCTGCTATTTCCAGTTCTCTCCTCAGATTAAAAGTGTTTAGCACCTGCCACTCAAGATTCTTCAGCACCTATGCGACATGCTTCCCTCTCCACAGATGACTGCAAAAAGACAGAAGCACATTGGCGGGGTTCTTTCACAGAAAGGGAGTTTCAGGATGTGTTGGAGTTGAGGAAAAATGTAGTATTTCAAGCTCAGTCCCTTTATCAGCTGGCCTGTAAGGATGCTGTCGTAAACTGCGGACTTACCTGTTATTCAGTACTTGTTTTTAACTATATGTAATGGCAAACACTTTACTCACAAAATTCTATTTCCAATACCTTGTTCTCATCTGATTAGTAGCATTCTTGTGTTTGATGTAATTAGACTTAAAACCTTGTACTGTCCTTAACACCAGACACAAGAACTGGATACCCTGATATCTAGTGGCATAAATCACACAGCTGACAATCTGTCAGACTGAATCTACACAAATTAAGTCAATGGTCATGTTGCAACAACAACTGAAAGCAACAGATGAAGAGGAAGTACGGAGAACTTGTTGCAAAAACCACCAGCTGATTCCCGTTTCATAGCTAAAAAAATTTCCCAAGAAATAAGGAAAATGTGAATGTTTTGAATGAGGTGAAAGCTGGAATGAGAAGTCAGGTAAACATCTTCAGCCCTCTCCTTTTGTTTACCATGTCTCATGAACCTTGAGCTCTGAGTAAACTTTGGGTTACTTTTAGAGATCATGAATATTTTGCAGGAGATCCTTGTGTATTCCAGTGCAGCAGAGCACTGTATTGACATTATACCAGGATTATTTATATTATACTGGGCTGACACAGGACAGGATAACCAATGAAATGTTAGGTTTTATTAAAAGATCTAAATGAGTTGAGGTGTGAAATCTTTGGGTCCTCTATAGAGACAAGATGACAGAACCAGTCACAGGTATGGTGGTTAATGTAATTATAATTGTCTTTTCCAGTTAGGCTTACTGGTTTATTTTCAGCTTTCAGGCTCAGAAACCACCACCTCCTGGGATTCCTGCACCCAGAAAGATTTCCTGCTTGATGTCACAAGAGATACTTTACTCTTTGTAGAGTCCAGCCATGCAGCTTCACAGGATGTACAAACCAGTTATCAAAAAGCTACCTAATGGAAAATACATCTCACACAAACTCTATTGGAATTGTGCAAGTATCACCATAGAAACTACAAAAATCCACCACAGCAGAGTGGTTTCAGCCTGCTTTACATATCAGAGAAAGGTGATTGCTAATTAACTGCAGGTGTGGCTGGTTGAGAAGTGGTGCACCAATCATCAGGCAGCACAGAGAACTGCAGAGGAAGTCTCTACTCCACCTATGCAACAAAGGAAATGTAGTAAAGAAAGAACAGAAAGGTTAAAAGGGGACTGGATGGAATCCTTCCAAGCATCAACAGTTGATAAGATCATTTCCTTTTGACTTTGAAATGTAGGGAGAGCACAGGTGCAATACGAAGGGCTGCATTCCATTTCTGCAGCTGTGCATGCTGGTTGTTATGTAAAAATGCTTACAAGCAAAACTTCTTCTAAATGGAATGCAGCCCTCATTAATACACTTCCCATCCCTACATATTTCCCCCCAAAGTCAAATGTCCACTGTAAAATATAGGCCTTGTTCCAAAAACATACTGCACACATATAAAAGCATCTTCATCGACAAAAACATATTTTTAAAGATTAGGAGGATCTGCCTAACATGTTCTGAAAACATCCTCACTATCCATGTGTGATAGTGATATTCTGAAAAACGGACATCCAAAACACACAGAGAGCAGGCAGCAGCTGCAGGAGGTTGTGGGAAATGCCTCAAACATGTGAACCCCTGTGGGCCCATCCTGAAAGCTGAACCATCCGTTTGTCTCTGTCCTTTACCTGTTCCCTCTTTGCCTGCTGTAGTTCTGCTGTACTTTAACGCACAGTGAAACCTCTTTGTTTTCCCCTTAACTCTCTCTCTCTCTCTCTCTCTCCAATCCCCCTCTACCTGTCACTCAGTCCGTCTCATCCTTGACCGGCTTAAAAGTACCAGGGGTCATTTCATAACGCGTATAAATAATTCACCATGCAGCAATGCAGCCAGTGTAGAGGGGCCGTCCTAAACAAGAAGCAGCTTAGATTTAGCTTTGTTTTTCACCAAAGACACAGCCAAGGTTATCTTTCCCCTGTAGGCATTCCTCTGCAGTCACGCTGGCTGGCACTAAAGCAATTTACAACTGGATTTTTATTCCAAAGGCACAAACATTGCATTAGTATGTGATTTCTAAACTAGAATAGAACTGCATTAAGTGTTTTGTTATTTTCATGCCTTTTGTCAAAATGAAATGCCTCGTGCCAAGGTTACAGGAGGGGAGATGTTTTTCCAGCTGGAGTGTGCTTCGCACAAAAGGATGTTTTACGAAGCAAAATGGAGGAATGAACTTTTCACTTCATATTTTCTTATAACCCACAGAGCCCAGAGGTATCAATGTGACTGCCCACTGAACGAGTTTCCATCGCTAATGTAAAACACACACTTTACATGCTCCCTGTCAAAACAGATCTCTATAATGACTGCTAGATCTGTTAACGGTTAACAGGAAAACCTTTTCTTTGTTAGGTTAGGGAAACATGCAACATATATGATATATAATCTAATTCAATAGATAAATGTATTCAAAGAGAGGCGCTGCATTCCATTAAGAAAAACTGCTCTGCTGCATTTCACATCAGTTTTAAACTGACATCATCTTATGTTGAGGGTTATAAGTGTGTGGAAATAACACTATGCATGATCTCAGGTGATATTACTGTTAGAACTCTGGGTGTATGATGGGAGGAGCTCTCAGCTACTACTAAATAAGCAAATAAGGTTCAAAAAGCAAAGATCAAATGTCTCAAAACATGAATCTATAAACCAATGTGGAGTTACACAGACACACCTCCTATGTGGTGAATATTGCAGTAGCAGCACTAAAGGACATCTTGTATGAAGCTGTTGTTTGTCAGATTGGCATCATGACTAGAGTGAGTTGTAAACATAATAATAGGTAGGCTCTGCTCTAAAGGCTATAGTGGAAGATTCGCTTTATGATAGGAGAGGAGAGGAATGCTTCATACGGTTAGCCACCCACGTGTTGAGAGCAGCTTTGAACGGGTGTAAAAAGGAAGACTGAAGAATGAGAAGCCAGATGTAACAAAGGTGAGCCCAGAGCAGAGACGTTCATGATCCAGAAGGACGGATGAAGCAGATGGGTGACATCTCAGCTTTCACTTTGGCTCTGCCCTGCACACACTGCACTAATGAACACTTGCTGATACGACACTGGACACTGTAAATCTCAGCAGAGGTTGAGCCAAGAGGAAAACTGAGATAGCATCAGCACCTCGTTTTGTGACCTAAACACAACTTTGTGCATGTTTCAGCAAACACTTAACAAGAACTGCACACTCCTCCGATCTTGTCTTTTATTCGTTCATGTTTGATAAAGAAAGCACATCTGAAATATATTTATTTACATAGCTCAAAGAAATTCGAATGTGCAGATTTACCCCCGTCTCTCTAACATCCTCGTTAGAAGCAGTCGCAAAGTGCCCACTTGGTGCAGCAGCTGCATCAGCAGAGTGAGGCGGAACAGAAAGCAGCATTTTTGTGTGTGAGAGTGTGTGTGTTTGAAAGTGTGCATGTGTAAGGACGGGAGTTACAGACAAAGAGGAATCACTTGTACTCTCAGCGTCCATTAGACTAACCCAGTCGATCAATATCGATCCTTACCACCACCGGGATCTGTCTAATAGGCTCCTGGTCTCCCTGATACAATGACAGCATTAGCGCACGCACGCACGCACGCACACACACACACACACACACACACACACACCAGGATGGATGGAATCACAAAAAAACAGGGACATGAAGAGTCTGATTTAAAAAAAAGTCCAAATCCAGAAGAGATAGTAGAGAAAATACTAAAAACAGATATTAAAAAATGGATTTAGATAAGGAAAACTCACATTTTGTTTTAGTCAGCACTCAAGAACAGGAAATGAATCCACGAGAATCTCTTTTTGCTGATCTTTTAACCCATCAGTCACTTAGTGTTTCTGCTTCTTGAGAAAGGGGAAAAGAGGAAGTCTCTGTACAGTGGTGATAATGAAACCATTAGTCTTTGAGTGAGTTAGTCTGGGATGAAGGAAACAAAAGACAGAGAGAAGAGTGAGCTGTTTATTTTCTGTCATGTCTTCCTCATGTGTTCCTGTCTGCTCTCCAGCTCTGCCACCCTCCTGTTTGAACAATAAATAATGATCAGCTGTTGCTGAGATTTGGCCACCTGACTCCTTTTCTCTCCTCAGACTGCAGAGTGGATGGACTGAGTAAGATCAGAAAATATTTCTGTTTTTGTTTCTCACACTCTCATGTCCTCGCTGGGTTTTATCTCAATATCTATGAAATTCAAAGATAACATTGTGCACACATACTAGACTTCTTTAGACAGCAAAAGGCATTCACAAAGTGTGAGGTAAGCTTTCAGTCATGAGAGTGAGATCAAATAAAGGAAAATAAACTATTTATTTCTCCAAATAATGGTAATTTTAGGACACTTCTTACAGGTGCATTTGCACAGTAACAGTATCTATTTTTGTTCTAAGTGTACTCCTGGTGTGCAACATAAAAATTGTCAGTACGTTCACTAAGTCAGGTCCATGTTAGATATATTACTGGAGGAACTTGACTCTTCTAGCTCTTCTGGTTACTGGTTATTTTGTTGGTTTTGCTTAAACAAACAAACGTGGAGCAGTTCAGTTTCCACACACAGTTAAAAATTAAGCCAAATTAAAGAGAAATGAAAAAAAAACTGTTGTTCAAACTGTTTTAAATGTTTTCTATTATCATGTGACATAATCATTTGCAATATAAAAATATTAAAGTGAAATGGTGTGACTTTTTCTTTGACTGCAACTTTAAACAAATAATGAAACACTTGAAACCAGCAGAGTTTTTACATTTCATAGCAAAGTGTTTGGATTGACTTCACGTTTTCCTGTTTTTCCATTCTTTTGCTATTCTGAGGGATCAGTGAGGTATAGCTAAAGTCTGCATGCTGGTCCTCGCTCAAAGAAAAAGGGTCTGAAACACAGTCTGAGCGTTGTGCAGGAGCTTGCATATAGAGCGCATAGTGTCAGGGTAACCAGGCAGTGCAGCTGGCCTTTCACAAACATTCAACTTTAAGGCAGTGTGTAAATCAAGATCCAAAGGACAAGGACCCTGTTCTCTAACACAAACACACACAGACAAGCTAAAGAAAATGGAGGCAAGTCGACCAGTAATGTTGAAATAATGAACCTTCAGTGGTGGGTTTCAGTCATCTCTGTTTATAGGAGGAGGCTGACAAGAACAAATAAAACAATTCTCATCGATCACTGCATCGTTATTTATGGTTATTTAGGTTTGGGGTATGAAAATAGAACTTATTGTCAGGCAGTTTTTGAAAAAATTTTTTATTGAACATGTTTTTACAGCAATTAATATTATAACGTTTGTCAAAAACTCAGATGTAGATAATATTAGTGTGAACTGATCTCAGACCTGCAAACAAACTATTTTGACTTAAGTTTTTATGAGAAATGAGAAAAACCTGCCCAGAATTTAATGCTTTGTTCACAAACCCTCACAGCAATATTTCTGTCATAAATGTATGTATGTTGGTTTAAAAAAGGAAATAATTTTTTTGTTTTTTTAACAAACTATTGAGAAGCTGCTTCTATGGGGGTTTTTTGTGTGTGTGTGTGTGTGTCATCACTGAAGATGAATGCTCCTCATCAATCCATTCATCTCCCCATTGCTTATGGTTTTAACCAAAATATGATTTAACTTCCTCCTGTTAATGTGTATGCTAGCACCTGCCTGACAAAGTCCATCTAGTGAGACATTAGCAGTAGGCGTGGCAACGTTTTGTAAAAGGGCTTCAGAGATGTCAAAACTCTCGCTGTAGTCCAGGCCGATCTAATGCATGTCTGAAGTTTTCCTGCATGTGAAATAATCTGAAAATGTTCTTCTCCAGAAGATTCTTTCTTTCGCTCTGTGCAACATCAAAGCCTTTGATCCACCATGTCTTCCCCAGCCCCCCCCTTCTCTCTCTTTCTTTTCTCTGCCTCCTGCACACATTCCTGCCCCCTCCCCCCTCCTTGAGTTCCCCTCGCCAGTATGAATCTGCAAAATGTTAGCTGGGTGTCATAGCATCAAGCCTTAGCAACAATGCATGTTGATGTGAAGGGGAAATCATAAAAGGACTCTCTCAAGTGAGTTAAATCCTTTTGTTCTCCCATTCTTAACATGCAAAATTCTCTGCCAACTAGTGGCCTGACTGTATTTAGATCAAAATAATCAACTTAAAACAATTGTTTTGATCTATTTTTAGGTGAGGGGTGACAGCAAAGTGATGTTAGTTTGGAAAAGCAGGGAGAAGTTCTTAGTGGTGACTAACTGCTACACAGAGGAAGACCCATTTAAGGGCAAAATCCTCTCATCTGAGATAAATCACACCTCGAAAATCTTCATAACAGGTCAAGTGAATACTTTACTGCAATATTTTACAGTGTCAACTTTGCACCATTTACTCGAATGACTATGTTGGAATTTGTTCGTTACAACGTGTTCCAAGTGAAACACAAGTTTAAAAATCAACCAAGATAAATATAATCACGACTATCTGTATTTAACATGCTATAGAGAAAATGTGATAAAACATTCAGTTGAGCCTTTATGGACAATTTGGCGGTTTGATTTGGTTTTAGATGGTAGAAATTTGGTCTTAAAGACATCTTCAGATTATCAGCTGGCCTCCTCCATTAAAATGTCTCCTGCAAAAGACGGCATGAAGGATAAAACAGCCAAAAAGCAGAAATCTAAGAATTTTTTTCTCCAAGTTTCCACATGTATTTGGATGAAAGCTGACTATATTGGACATTAAAGACTAATACAGTTTTAACATTTACATAAATACTAAATAGAAAAGTGCAAACTCTTTATTCTGAGGTTAAGATGAAAATTTGATTCATGACTTAATGCCAATAACTGAGACTTGATGCTGAAAGAATGCATGAAAAGAAGCTCGCTTTGGACTACAATTTTCTTTTATTCTCTATTCTGAACAATCAATTCAAAATGAACAGTCCTTACAGGTATTATTATCAAAGGCCAAAACATTAGGTCATATTGTCTCGTATAGTAATAGAAAGAATAAATGAAATTCAAAGTCCAGTAATATGCTAATGGTGAATGCTTTTCAAATGGCCCAGTTGGTCGTATTCATCAGCCTCAAACACAGATTTATTCATTCATTAACTAGTACTGTGGCTGTTGTTTGGATTGAAATTACCAGCAGCTCAAGTCTCTTCCTGCACCCGTCTCTATCTGCCCTTCAGTCTTCATCCTCAAGTGGTTGCGTGTCATTTCTGATACTCGAGGGAACTTTTCCTGAGTTACCACAAAAGACAAAGCAGTGGTTAAAGCGCTTCAGAAAGCCCAGCTGTGTTTGTGATTTCTTGGTGGCTTCCTTTCACCATCGAGGGACAGAACTGAATTCACAGTGATGGTAATGGTGGCTTCTTTTCAGACCGCCTGGGTGACCTCAGTGCTGACACCTTCCACCATGTCTGAGACTGCTTCGGGAACTTCTCCACACAAGTCCACGTCCTTTTTCAGTTCAAACTCGCTCTGCTCCTTGACAGGTGCCTCTTCAAGCTCGTCATTCCCGTTAACACATTCCTCTGCGTGCGCGGCCGTATTATCACTGCAGTTCCCATTCATGGCTGGAACCGCATCTTGTACGTCCTCTGGGCTGGAAGGGCTCCTTAAATCTCCATTTTCCATCTTGGTTTGCACCTCAGGCTCTGGGAAAGGCACCTCTTCTATTGCCTCATCAGATTCAGCAGTCACGTTGTGTTCTGAAACAGTCTCTGAGATGAGGATCTCAGGTCCAGGTTCTGCTGCTCCTGAATCAGCTGCTGCATCAGAGACAAAGGCTTCTGTTGACACAGACTCTTCCTCAGTGGGATGATTTTCAGTGGAGGCATCAGGTGATTCTGCTTTGATAGTCTCAGAGTCAGTAGGGTCAGATGTGGCCACAGTTGGTTGTGGTTCTACTTGTTCTTCTGCAGCAGGTTTCACTGGCTCAGCTGTTTGCTCAGTTATCTCTGGTTGTCCTTCAGGCTCTGGTGACTGTTCTACCTCTGGTTCTGGATTGGGTGGCTCCACAGACTCTGGCTCTGGTTGTTCTGACTCTTGCTCTGGTTCTACATTTTGTTCTGGTTCTGCTACGGTCTCTGCTGCTTGTCCTGCATCTTCATTAGGCTCTGCCTCTAGGGTCTGCACTGGTTTGATCTCTGATTCTACAGATGGTTCAGCCTCTGGCTCCGATTCTGGGACAGCATCTGACAAAACTACTATTTCTTCCGCTCTGGCTTCTGTCTCAGTAACAGTCTCTTGGATGGGTTCTGGCTCTGGATCTTTGGGTGATACTTCTGCGTGGGCTAGGACCACATCTGGTTCTGCTACAGATGTTACAGCTTGAGGATGTTCCTTTACATGGGGCTCCTCTGGTGCAGTTGGAGACTGAGGTTCAGCCTGAACCTGCACAGGTTCTTCTGATACTGGAGAAGATTCCTCTGTGACTGTCACGGCCACTGGTGCTACCTGCTTCTCCACTTCTACTGCTACTGGTTTCTCTTCAACTGGTTCTGGTTCTGCATGAGCTGAACCTGGTTCATCTACTGGAGCTGGTTTATCTGGCTTTGCAGGTGGTGCTTCTTGTACTGGAGCTGCAACTTGTGCTTCTATGACTGGAGCTTCTTCAACAGCTGCTGATTTCTGCTCTGGGACAACCTCCTCTACAGGAGATGGTTCTTCTGGAGGAGGAGCAGATTTGGGCTCTTCTGGAGCTTTCTCTGCTGCAGCAGCTTTTTCCTCCACGACTGGTTTCTCTGCAACTGGATCTTTTGCTACTGGAGCTGCTTCCACTGTTGTAACAGCTTTTTCCTCCTCAGTAGGAGCTGAATGTTCTGCTGCTGCTGGTTTTTCTGCCGCTGGAGCTGCTTGGGCGTCTGACGATTTCTGTTCTGGAGGTTCCTCCTCTTTAACTGCAGAGGCGTCTTTATCTGGAGGTGCTGATTTAGGCTCGTCTGAAGCTACTGCAGCTTGAGTTTCAGCTGCTGCTGTTGACAACACAGGCTCATCTACAGCACCGTTTTCCCCAGATGAGGGCGGGGCTCCATCCTCCACTTTAGCAAACTCTCCTGCACCCGCCTCTGTTGCTGCATTTTCATCTTTTTTGTTTTTAGGGTCACTCACATCATATCCTTTCTTCTTTTTGCTCACTTTGCCTCCCATGATGGCTCCTAGAAAAAAAAGACAATGAATGTTTTCTTTCCTCTTTATGAATGTATAATAACTTCAACTCTGAGCAATAAATCTGCTTTGTTTGTCAGAAAATCTTTTTGATTTCAGTCATCTGTTAAAACACTAAGCAAATAAAAAACATTTATATCTAACCAGGCTCTCATAAATCTATCAGTTAGGAATATGCGTTGCACTTTTATTTAAAATGTAACACAGCCTTGACTTAGTTCCTTCAAACGTAGAGTTTCTAGTTCATTAGAGAAGTACTTTGCAAAGAGAACGAGAAGTTCAATTGAGAAACTGACGTGTGCCAAAAGCAGTTTGGCAGGGAAGCCAATGTTTCTGCCTGGGAACCTTCCTGAGGTCAGACAGCCCTAAAGACTCGACTCTTTCAGGAATGTCTGGTGTGGCTCGGTGCCAAATGAGCCCACAAATCTTAGCTCAACTTCCACAATGTACAGCACAAGGATTTCCCATACATAAAAAAACTAGAAAGTTTTCAGCTCCACCAGTTCCCCGACACACACCTAGAAATGGTTTGGAGCTTGTGATTGGATTCAAGGATGAGTGGGGCGGGCAAACTGGGGGTGGGGGGTCCCAGTATCCATTTCATGTAGAGTAACATTGTTTTTGGTGAAAGCTGCAGGGGACCAAAATTGCCTTTTGAAAATGTAGAGGGGTCATATCCCCCCAAATTATATGTTGCATTCTCATCACACACCAACACTGGAGCTGCAAAACCAGCACATTAAATAAACTGGTTTTACACAGAATGTGTTGAATGGAGCTGTTTAAGTTAAGGTCACTCTGACTGGTAGAGGAAGTGCATATTTGCCACTGAATGACAGAACGGAGAACAGGAAGTTCAACTTTGTGTTGAGAGTTTTATTCTAACAACCCCCCAACAATCAGGTTGTAAACAAGACTATAATGGAACAGTTTTTAAATACCACATATTAGATAAGCTGCATTGTGCTGGTTTTGAAAGTCAAAATGTCAGAAACCAGCTCCAGATACCTTTATTTTATTTTTAATTTATTATTATTATTATTATTTGCCAAAAGACACACATACAGTGGTTTGGGTCAACTCGAGGTCACAGGTAGGAACAACCCGGGAGCTGTCCAAAGTGCTGCAATGAACCAATCAACATGAGCCATTAAATAACCCAGAAATAACACATATTTTGTGTTTAGTTCAATTAAAAAAATCAAATATAAATTTAATTTAAGTAGAATAAATGTCAAACACGTGTTAAAGTGTGCTTCACTTACAGCTCTACAGCGTTTTGATTCTGGGTGTGTCACACAAAGCAAACCCAGTCTGAGGAGGAAACTTTAAAGATAAATAATTTAGCATCAAGTCTTTGCAGCTGTGTGATTCACACGTGGCCAGTTTGTAGGATGCAAGAACACTCACTAAAAGGAAAATGACCTTTTTTTTTTTAAAACGTTACAGGGAAAATGGTCTCAGGCAAATGCAAATGGAGCCTCAGGCTGGCAGATCCTGACCGCTAACAAAGGAAGAGGACCCCCTCATCAGGGAGCTCGGACAAACACTCGGGTAAAGTTAGAAAACACTCAAATATACCAACATGACGCAGACCGGAGCGGAATTAACCTATACACTTGCCACGAACGCACGAGTGCGCGTGTATGTGTGTGCGTGTGGGGTCTCCATCCCCCATCTCAAGCCTCCCACCTCCTCCTCCTCCTTCAGCTGCTCTGTCCTTTTTTTTTTTCTTTTTTTTTTTTTTTGTTCACGACGATTTTAAAAAGTGTCGCTCCAATAAGAAATCCCTGCGTGAAACCGAAGCAGCTGCAACTTTCTGCGGTTTCTTTTTCTGCCTTTAAGAGGGTTTTAGTCGAGTGTGGAAAAAGAGGGGAGGGGGGGGGGGGGGGGGACCCTGTTTCAGCACATAAATCATAGGAAAAAAAACGGAAAGGAAGAAGAGCAAGAAAAGAGAACAAAGGATGAAACTGCAACTATATTTAACATTTTTCTTTCTTTTAGGCGCAAAGTTCAAGACACACACACACAAAAAAATAAGATTTATACCTTCTCTAGAGGAATCTGTGGATTTTCCTTCCCAGTCTCCGGGTGGATGTGATAATAATGGAGGTAAAAAAGCCTTTTGGAGCGACAGCTGCAGATTCCGCCCCTGCTCTCTGAGGTGCAGTGTGTTGTAACAGAGGAGTGCCCCTCGCACTTCTCTGGACATCTGTCGCTATCACAATCCAGCCAACCCCAGGTCTGCTCCGTCTGCAATCTATACCTCCCAATTTTTAACCCCTCCTCTCTCTCTGTCTTTCTCTCTCTCCCTCACACACACTGTGCATATTTCTCTACTGAACAAACACTGGACCACCGCCATTACGCTTATTAAAAGTGCATTTTTTTGCTAATTGCTTTGCCAAAAACAAATTAGGCAGGAAATCCTGTCAGTGTTAGTGAAATATTGCTGCAATGTAAGTTATGCACAAGAGTCACCTGTTCCCTGCTTGTATTCTGTTCCACAGAAGATGCACATTTGTCCACAGATTTATAATAAATGAGTCATAATATTCATAATGTCCCATTTCAAAGTTGTGACACAGACAGGGGATTGTGTTTGCTGCAACCATAAGGGCAAATTCCAAATCGTTGCACATATTTGCTATTTGTCTTCCAGGTCTTAATGACGGTGAGACTAACTGGATCTTCCAGTGTGGCATCTGGGGAAAAAAGCGCCATCTATCGGCGCCATCCATCGTGGCATCATATTTTTTTTAATGCAACTTTGCCACTAAATATTTCCACATCAGGCCAGGAGTAGGCAATCTCCACAGGTTACCCGCAACATTTCAGAAATATTTGCTGTTGCATTTCTAAATGAAAACATAAAGTTTTTTTTTCAAGAACTTATAGCTTTAACAAAAATGTTGAACTTCAGGCCAAAATTATACACACCCCAAATGTAATCTTGAGCGATTCAACCAGAGCTGGTGTTTAATTTAAAAATGTTCACATTAAAATTTCATTAAACTTTCCAAAGCACAAAAAATACATAAATAAAACAAAAATAAATGTGATTTCTCACAAATACCACATCATGCTAATAGCTGACAGACACCAAGTGCTACATTCCTTTAATCCAGTCAGATACTCATGCACTGCAGACACTGCATGCTATATCACAAAGACACTGTAGATTGAGATCTAATTAACATCAAGAGTCAGCTAAAATCTCATTCACACTGCAGGCACAAAACCTTTTATCCACAAGACCATCTTGATTAAAGAAATAAAAGATTAGGTTTGCCCATGTCAATTCACACGAACATGCTTTTCTTTAATTCAAAGAAACTAGACAGAGGATATCACAGTTTACACAACAGCTGGACTACAGTGGTTTGATTAAATCACTCGAAAGTGCTGAGACGTGCTATTTAATCACTGAAGGCTTGAAAAGGAGCCAAACAGGTGAGTTTTTACCACTTTTGATTCAATCTGGAATCAATTTGAATCAACTTCAATGATAAGAAATAAGTTAATAGTAATTAATAAGACATTTAAAGCTGTAAATTTGATTTTTCATAAAAGATATACTCAAATTCTGTACTACTACATCAAATACATATGTTATTTTCTAATTAAACAGATGTAACAAGTATATGTTTGTGGCTGTTTAAATGTAGCAATGTGTTTTTATGCAAAAACATCTGTTTACTCAGGTTTTGCAGAAGTAAAGGCAGATAGATTATATTACTGATGAGACAGCACCCTCTCCTGTCATAAGAGAACAAAATATCATTTCTTAAGCTGGAGGAAAGGCTGTTAGCATTTTGGCACCCAATCGATATTTTATAACAAACATGCTGTATTGTGCAAATATCTCACGTTTGCTGAAGGTTTTGTTCTCTTTGGAAGTCTCATTGAAACAATGTGCAGTTTTCTGTCATCCTGAAATAAAAATATCTGCTCTTTAGTCTCTTTAGTTTATTAAAAACAACGCCACAGGTCACCGAAGTTCTGAAAATGCAACGTTTGTAGTTGGTAGAAGAATGATGGATCTTCAGGTATAATTTAATATATAAATTAGACAAAGCTGTATTTTTTGCAATCAGAAAATAAGATCCATCTTGTTTGTTTTCCCTTCTGACAGCAGGGCTAAATGCTGACAAAGGGGCAGTGGAGGCTGACTTTCACATGATGCAAAAGCTCTGGAATGCACTCCCATGAGAGCAACCACCGTCCCAGCCAACTACACTGCTTCACAAAAGACATGACTCTAAGACGTAAGAGGAGGCCTCACGAAATCTCCCAAAAATAATTGTATTAAAGTGTGAAACTTATCTGTAGGCAGCTTGTGGTCCAGACGACCCTGAGTGGAAGGACAAGAGAAACAAAGAGATGTAAAGAAACAGGTGTTTGTTTCAACACCACATGCCTGTAGCTCACCACAAAAATGAGTGTGTGCAGGAATGTGACAAACTGCTCTGCCTGAGAGCAGTTCTCAGAGAGCAGGAGAGTGTATCAGACACATGGATAAAATATGAGAAGAAAAAACTTATAAAAGATCAAGGCTGCATTTATTGCCTATAGTTGGTTAAATTTGAGCTTTTTTAATCATTAGTTTGTGTAATACTCATCAACCACAAATGGATTAGTGCATTCTACTCAAGAACTTCAATAAAAGCATGCAGAACACAAGAGATCTGTGAAAGGTATTTGTATATGACTGAAACACCATCCTGAGAAAGGTTGTTACTTTAATATTCTTCCTTGTTTGTGCCTTATAGATACCGTTATTAAGAATGGTGATTTATCATAATGATGTTTACAAAATATATTATTTCTAGTTGATGAGAAAACCCAACAAGTATACCAAAGACAGATTTCCATGTATAGTCAGTTTTCAAAACAAACAGCTCCATCTGCTGAAAATAACGTTTTTTACAACATTCATTTTGACTAAAAGGTATAAAATAAAATAAAAGCAGAAACAAATTAACTTAAAATTCTTCAAAAAATACCAGTAAATTAAATTTATAATCTGATAGATTTTTGATCAGCGAATAAATAAATAATGCCAATAAAGAAAGTCTTGACTTCTTATTATTTACATTTTTTGATATTTATATAAGCTGTAAATTGTTTCCACTGACTGAGAAGTTTTGTGTGTGTGTGTGTGTGTGTGTGTGTGTGTGTGTGTGTGTGTGTGTGTGTGTGTGTGTGTGTGTGTGTGTGTGTGAATGATATTACAAAGACTAACATAATCAATTATTTGGGTTTAAGGGAGCTTAGAATATTTTTTTTTATTATAATGAAACAAATAAATATTCGGGTAAGACTAGACATCTGTCCATAGGTTCAAAATATATTTAAAAAAAACAATTTAACACTGTAATCGAGTTACATAAGTTGTAAGTAAATGTACAAGCAGTTAATTATTAGATCATATTCATCATCAGCTGTTAGAAAAAAACTATGACATCATTTGTTGGAACGTAGCCAGAAGTTTTGATAGTGTGACTCATTGAATGTTTGAACACAAAAACAGTTCATTGCATTTTGTTTTACAGCAGGAGCTAGCATTTTACTGTATAAATGCAGATAACAATTATCATTCACCGCCACTGTAATAGGGTAAAATACATTGCAATAAACAATTTTAAACATTGAAAGAAATACCTGTACACGCTGAGTCCCGACCACCGGCGGCGGTGCAGACAGCGAATGGAACATACCCTTGGCTACTCTGATGAAGGCGGTGCTAGTGGTGCCCAAGCAGCAGCAGGGCCTCGCCTTTGTGGGTGTAGAAAGAGAAGATGGCTCCCGTTCTGGAGAAACAGCTCCCGGGTTCCGCCGGGTCGGGCGACAATAACAAGGAAGACGAAGAAGGACAAAGCCTTTGGCAAGTTCTGCTTTTATTTAATGGTTCGCTGTTGGTCGAGACCGCTGTAGAAATAGCACAGCCGCCTCGGTAATGCTTTGTCACTGACGGCTGGTCCCTGTCAAACACCGGCCCGGCTAGTAACGTTAGCAGCAAGTAGTGCTGAGCGGTCAGTGTGCTAACAGACGAGCTAACATCAGCTAGCTTATCAACTGCTGATTAGCAGACGATCCGTTTCTGTTAACAGGTTTAATTGTTTATGACACGTGTGAGTTTTGCGTACACTTTGCGTATAGTTGGATTAGCCAAGTTTTAGCGCGGTATTTATTTTATCAGGAGGTTTTAGAGCTCATTTATATGCAACTGCAAAGGGCTACAGCAAGAGCATAAATGTTAATAAGCAAGCATACACCTTAACCGAGCTAAGAGTAGCGAAAAGATAAATGTGTCGATGTTTGTTAGCAGGGATCACACACTGTGTTGGGCTCTCGGGTTGTCAGATCTTGTAAATTTAGATAGCTATCTGCTTATTTCCAATGTTCGGGTCAGTAAATTATCATTTCCTGTTTTTGTGCTGTCGTGGACTCATCTCTGGACCCGTTTAAAGAGTGGCTAAAACCACCAATAAAGTGTGCGCTGATAGTTAGGCTTCTGCTGCTTTTATGAACTAATGTTCATAGATTGGGAACTGTTATGAGCAACTTACCAGCTAATCCCACAGTGTCTGATTTTGTATTTGTTTTTCTTGTAGGTCCTCAATATTGAGTGAAGTTTCAACTAGATCGAGTTCAAAGCTGCCATCAGGAAAAAATATCCTGGTATTTGGTAAGTGTTAGTAATTTCTGATCTGTCAAAACTCTAAGCTTCTGCCCTGTAGTTTTATAACAATGTAGTAGTGGAGGGAAGTACATGTCAAAAGCCTCACTGAGCTTCAATATAAATCACTTCACATTAGGCTGTTTACATTTTAAAAAATCATTTGCACTATTATGTTTTAACCTCTCAGATTTTTCTATTAAAGTCACAATGAGCAGTCATTCTGGTTGTTCTTTTTGGGTGGGGCCATTATTTATATAAGACTTCCTAAACTGTGAGGAATTCTTGATTTGAATTAAATGATAAAGTGTATAATTGAGAAACTGCAGCTTCTGAACATCTAGCTTTGCATAAAAAAATCTCACCATTTCCCTTGAAAGTTCAAAAACATCTTTCATTATTGTTTTAAAAATGATTTTAAATTAAATGCAGAGCATTAGTATTTGGGTGTATACGTTACATAGTTCTGAGTCATGCTTGGAATATGCTGACACTTTCTTTATTATTCAATAGTAGGTGGCAGACACAGCTAGTAACCAAAGAAAATAAATGTTATTATCCAATCTATGTGCACCTATTTCTTTTGAGGTTAATGTTAGGGTCATATTGCTCTAAAAGCATCAACTTAACCCTGTTAAAGACTAATAATAACATTACAAATGTTAAATATTTTACAGGTGAGGATGGATCAGGTAAAACAACACTTATGGCCAAACTTCAAGGAGCTGATCACAACAAAAAGGGGAGAGGACTGGAATATCTTTACCTAAGTGTCCATGATGAAGATAGGGATGGTGAGTTAACCTATTTGAACAGTTGCTGTATTTGATTAACATTTAAAATTTAAAGAAAATAACGCCTGAAAACTATAATTGTCTTCTACGTACGTCATGAGTTCTTATATTTTGGTTTTCTTTGTTTCAACGTAGACTTGACTCGCTGTAATGTGTGGATCCTGGATGGGGACCTGTACCACAAAGGCCTTCTTAAGTTTGCAGTTACAGCTCAGTCATTACCTGACTGCCTAGCTGTGTTTGTCGTGGACATGTCACGGCCCTGGACCATCATGGAGTCTCTGCAGAAGTGGGCCAGTGTGCTTCGTGACCATGTGGACAAGCTCAAGATTCCTCCAGAGAACCTGAGAGAAATGGAGCAAAGAAGTAAGTAAAAACTCAATCTGAATCAATCATACTAAATTTATTGCGGTGAACTCTAACATCCAACCAACTTTAGTTACATATAAAGTGAATAATAAATGAGTCTTGTGTTTAGAAAATGGAGCATTTCTAATCTACTGCGTTGATTTTCCTGTTAAATATTTCCGTCTAGAATACATGTGTTTTATATACATTACTTGTTTGGTTCAGTTTTCGTTGTGAGCCAATAGTAAAGGTGCCTGGAGCATCCCAGGGTGGAAAGCAATGTGAGTCTTGCGTAACAAGAACAAGGCTCCTTGCTGACTGGTTACTGAGGGAGAAAAAGGAGAGCTTGGTTAATCTGCAGCGTGGAAGGCAAGCGCTGTATAACATTACACATTGTCATGGATGATTCTAGGTCATCATCAGAGAGGCCCATGATCCTCAGCTGTGTGTTGTGGCTTGAGGCGAGTTCTGCAAATCAATGAGTGTGATGCACTCAGATGTTCTCTTGTTAATTTTGGAACTGGTCATCTCTCACTTATAAACAGTCCTTTTGTCTTTGGAAAGTTTGTTGCTTGTTAGAATACTTTAGTTCAGCCTGCAGGGTTGTCTGTATCTTTCCAAAGTTTGCTCTCTGATTCTGTTTGCTCCAATGCATATGACAGTTTTTAAAATTATTGCAGTTGAAATAAACTTTGGTGATTGTGTTCAGGAGACTAAATAAAAGAAAAGAGAATTTATTCTAGTGTTGTCTAAACTAAAGTACACTTCCAGGCGAACACAGATGATATAGTAATTACATTGATTAATATTTCTGTAAATATTATGAGAGTCCGATTATTTGATCACTTGTTTGACAGTTTACATACAGTCTGTTTGTCAGTTTCCTACAACTTGCCCTCAAAATAACACATCTTTCCAAACGCCTGTTGTTATGTCAGTAGCGTGTTGGTGAGACCTCGTCAGATTACGTGTGTTTGAGTGAGACAGGCCAGCAGTCTGGAAGTGTGTGTGTGAGTGGCTTTTGTCCAGCCAGTCTTGCACACGTCTTGCATCATGGTTTCCTCCCTTCCAATAGCTGTGCCGGGGAAAGGAAAGGAAGCAAACTCAGTGGATCTGAATTCAGTCAGTGGGCCGAACGTTCTCTCTACTGCTGTTTTCTGCAACTAAAAGTAGACTGAGTGTTTTCAGCCTTCTTTATTCAAATTACAGGGTCAGGCTACTACTGCTTTAATGCCTGTTAAAATAAGAAATGTTTTATTATCTGTCGTAGTACTAAAGATACAAGTATTTTTGTTATTTAATGTTTGAGAACTATGTGTACAGAAACATCTTGACTGTTTTGTTTTGAGCCAGCAGACTCATTTGCTTATTTGACTTTTAGTTGTAAAAAGTTTTTCTTTAACTCATTGTTCTGCTGAGTTTTAGATTTTACTGATATTACTCTTTATTTCTAAAATGTTGCTACTTTAAAGTTGTTTTATGTAAAGAAGGATGGACAGATGCATTTTGGCCTCACCTTTGTTTGAGGAACAGATAAGTAGGCCTTGATGGGGCAAAGTCTGTCTGGCTTTGTGGCTTTCATTTTATATTTTAGTGACACTCAAAATCCAATCTCAGTATCTGATGTCAGCTCCTCGTCTGCTGTTGGTTTAAATGATGACAAAAGCAGACATGTTAAGCATCACTGCAAGGTACTCGCTCTGTTTTCACAATCCACTGCTTCCTCAGACGAGCACTGTGTTGAAAAGAACAACACTGGAATATTTTTTTGTTAACCAGAAAAAAGTCCCATTACATAAAATACTTTTTCAATGAGGTGATTTTTTTTTTTTTGTGTGTGGTATTTTCTTCTTCTGTGTAGATTCAAATAATTATCATATTTTGATCTCATTTTAACCCAACATAATATAAGTTTTTCTTTGCTTTTAAAGTATTTATAACACCAGTTCTATCAATGTACAAAATCCCACATCTGAAAGGAAAGGATTGGACTAAAACTAGTCTGCTCTGTGGGCTGACCCCCAACTACATTCTCAAACCTCCAGAGGAAGTAGGCCAGAACTTCCTGCTTACAACCCCCCCCCCAACCTCACACAGCAGCTTTGAAAATGTCTGGACAGCTGTTCCAACACAGTGGACAAGAGAGGAATGTCATCAGAGGAGAGCAGATTCATTATGTCATGTATTTGTTGGATCAAAGTGGCAAGTCTGTAGTTTGTTTGTGAAAACGGAGTATAGAGGTTCTAAATTAAGCAGGGCATTTGTTAAAGATAATATCAGTAATTATTACCTAATACCCAAAGATACTGAAATGGACCACAAGCAGATTGACTTGTCTTCTGTTTGTATTTTAGATAGTTTTGATTTGACACATTAGACTTTTATGAAGATCAGTAGGTTTACTCAAGTCTGTGGGACCCCTGTTGTGTGTAATTTTAATTGGACCACAAATATATGTTTCTTTTCAGAATTTATCTTTTATAAAATTAACAAATGACAGTAGAATGTTCAAAAAATAAACCAATTAATAGATTTTTCAAAATATATATTTTTAGCTTGTAGATTTACTAATTTTATGTTTGTTCTTCTGCAAGTGGTAAAAACCTTCCAGGAGTACGCAGAACCAGAAGATGCTGTCCCATCCTCCCCGCGACGGGCCCCGACATCAGGGGAAGACGAGGCTGTTGTTCTACCACTCGGGGACAACACACTCACACACAACCTGGGCATTCCAGTGCTAATAGTTTGCACAAAGGTAAATGGAATTTACAAGATTTTACTCATCTGTCTTCTCTTAATTTGTACAACTTTTCTTCAAGTTTAACCTCAAATTGATTTAACTACATTCTAAAATGGTCTAAGGCACATATGTACATTCTTATGTTGAAAAGAAAAGTTCAGTGAGAGCAAAAGGTGGGATGTATTTTTCTCTTGACTATATTGGAGACTGTACAGTTAATTCTTTTTTGTGAGTCCAGTGAGTTTTTTTTGTTTCTTGAATTCCTGAATGAGAGTGAAAACTTCAGGTGGAACTGCCAGTCGTTCAGTTGCAAACACACTCGCTGAGCCACAGAGGCCCACCATGACGAGACTATTTTAAAGTGCCCATGACATCGGTTTCCATGTTTTCTGACTTATCTATCATGTTGCAACGTTGAGTTCTCACCTTAAACCTGCCAGAAAGAGCAAAAAACGGCGTCCATCTGTCTCCTAGTGCAGCCAGTGAGAAGCTCTTCCAGATTTCAGACCCAGGTTTCAAACAGTTTTTTTCACTCCAGCCCGCTATGAGGTCATAGTGATCCGGACTTGCTTATATGGTAAATTCTCCTCCCACAAGCACGTTCACGACACCTGGAGCGAGGCAGTGCCGCCGCCATTGCCCATAGACCGTGTAGTGTTTAGTTTCAGTTTCGTTTCTCTTTCACGCGACGGCACTGCCCCCTGCTGCAGCAGAAGTGTCAGGCTGCCAAATAAGGAGAAACACAGCAGAACCGGAAGGCGGCGCTTTCTTCTGATCTCTGAGTTGCTCGTTAGGAAATAATTACAGCGTATTTTGAGTTATAATGGTGCAACGCTAATCTAGAGGCATCAAAGATTACACCTGTTTAATATAAAGTGATTTAAATATGGAGTCACAGGCACTTTAAATGTGTTGATCACGTTCATGAATTGCTCTTGTCAAAGGTAAAAGCCACTTGACAAGAGAGGAAATTTACTTGATTATATAATCATTATGGGTTGTTTGTTATGTCGTATTAATAAAAGACATTTTGAAGATATTTCTGTTACCTTCCTCACCCACAACCCATCCAGCTAGGAGTGTAAAGCTCAGCAGACAGCACACACACAGGATTCTCTGAAAGGACACATTTGCATGTGCACCTCCAAAATGGTCAACATCAATTTAAAAATGTCATAAAAAACAAAACGGTAGCTCTCTGTGCTGTTAAATAAAAAAACTACATAAATTAGTTGTCCTGAAAGAGGGAAAGCAGCATCTGAAAAATAAAATCCATTTACAGCTGGTGTATTGATTTGCACTTTTTCTGTGACACGCTGTTGGACCATTTTGTCTGTAAAATAATTCTTCCCACTTTGATCTTTTTCCAGTGTGATGCGATCAGTGTACTAGAGAAGGAGCATGACTTCAGAGAGGAGCACTTTGATTTCATCCAGTCCTACATCAGGAGATTCAGCTTAGAATGTGAGTGGTCTTTAAATAAAAAAAAATACAGATTGAAAATTGTATCTGAGCTTTTACTGGACTGTTTTATTGTCAATCCATGCTCATTATTTCTACCTTTAAACAGATGGCGCTGGCCTGATTTACACTTCGGTCAAAGAGGAGAAGAACCTGGATCTGCTTTACAAGTATATAGTACACAAGCTGTTTGACTTCCAGTTCACCACACCTGCCTTAGTGGTGGAGAAAGATGCAGTGTTCATGTAAGTGAAAGATGAGCAAGTTTTGTAGTACAGCTAACCCATATGGTGCCACTACCACTAAAATATTTATGTTATATCGGTGCCAATTTGTGCTTCCAGTTCTTATTTCCTTCACCATTATGTCACACAGACTTCTTCTGTTCATGTTGGTTGTCATTTATAAATGATCTAAAAAATGACTCAACTATAAAATACTGCAACCATTTTACTGACTGCATATGAACATTTTCCTTTCTTTTTCAGTCCATCTGGATGGGATAACGAGAAGAAAATTGGAATTTTGCACGAAAACCTCACAACAGTTAAACCAGAAGATCCATTTGAAGACTTCATCACGAAGCCTCCAGTACGAAAGGTATGCCAGTGTGAATACTGACAGTTGACATTATAGAATGTTGTATGTCAACTCATTACTAAAGAGGTCATGCATTTTTCTTGTTTTGTGTTCTTTAGTTGGTTCATGACAAAGAGATAAATGCAGAGGATGAACAAGTGTTCCTGATGAAGCAACAGGTAAGATTCAGTCTGTGGGGGGGGATTAGAATTTTTGTGTGTGTGTTGGTAAGATAAACTTGTAACAAGTGCATTGTTGATATAAATGACTACCTCCTGCGTCTTACATTCAAAGTGCAGGGTTTTAAAATAAGATGAATTGTAAATGTGATTTCTATTTTTTTTTTTTTTTTTTTTTTAAAGGCCAAAAAGTTATTAAAATAATTTTAAAAGCCAATAATTTATCTTTCTTTGCAGTCTTTGTTATCAAAGCAACCAGCAACACCAACAAGAGGAGCAACAGTAAGTGCCTTTACCTTGTTTGTTCGTGAGAAAGTGTTTTTTCCCAATTTCCTAGTTTACAAACTAATGTGTTTTGTTGATGTTCCAGGAGTCTCCAGGACGGACATCCTCGGCGTCTCCCAGGCCTGCAGGTCGTGCTGGTCAACCGAGCGTAACCAGTGGCTCACCAATGACTGCTGTCAAAAAACCTGACCCTAATATGAAAGGTTAGGAAGGGTCATTTTCATACCTGATTGATGACAGAAGCAATTTTTAAAACACTTTATTTAAAAATTGAAAATAGATGTTTGTGGAAAGATTATAATTTGCACACTTGGTCCAATCAGATTTCAGAAAAGATATTCATGTTGTGTTTTCACAAACACTTCAGAACAGCACTGAAACCACTGCTATTCAAAAAAATAAAATTAAACATAAAGTACAGTCAGAACGGAATGGAATCCCTGATTTTTCTAAAGGGTTGCTGTACTGCTCCCAAGAGTTAATGCTAGAATAATTCACTTGCACGCCAATGCTTGACACATTTAAGTGGAATTACTCCCATCAAGTGTAAATAAAGGCTGATGTATCCTAAATAAGAAACATTTAAGTCTGATAATCCCATATGCTGGGGCTTTGATTTATGATATTGTTTACTAAAACTCAAATCTCATAAGCTAAAGTTCTCAGTGTCTCTCAAAACCTCCTGATAGAGCAGGGTAGACTTACATTTAAATGATGCATCTAAAAATAGATGGAGTTGCATTGGTGCTCTACACTACTTTAGGGAAGTAGTTGGAGAGTTGTGTTTTCTACTTCACAAAAAGAAGACAATGCTCTATTTTAGAAAAGAGAACTGAATAGAAGTGGCAGATACTTGTTGTTTATATCTGTATCAGTTGCATGTGTTTGGAAAGACTGACACTATGCTACAACACTTTACGAGGTTCATCACGTCTTTTTAAAATAATTATTCAAGTTATTTTATGTTCAGACATGTTGACGTCATTAGGTACATTTTTCATTACCTTTAACTTGACATATTTTGACCACTGACTGCAGTCTTAAAAAGTGTGTCTAAAGGCCTCTATATGTCTAAAAATAAAAACCTAAACAATTATTAAACTGCAACAGATTGCTAATTTTAAATGCTTAAATAAGATTATATTAAACATAAGAGAACAAATTAATCATCAACAATCAACTCTGTCTTAAGTTTGAGTGGGAATTATAGATAATTATAGATAGATAGATGATTAGTAGTATAATAAATAAATATGGTGGGGATGGTTTTAAGAATATGTGCACTTGTACTAATCCAGAAATGTATCCATTGCAGCGGGTGCTGCTAATGAGGGAGTTCTGGCCAACTTCTTCAACAGTTTGTTGAGTAAAAAGACTGGATCCCCAGGAAGCCCGGGAGCTGGAGCTGTTGGAGCCGGAGTACAAGGATCTGCTAAGAAAACAGGTACAACTCCTAATTCCTGTGCTGACTGCCTGCTATTTTTAACCTTCCTACTCACAGGCACTTTATCAAAAATGTGTGACATTGACTCAGTAGGGTTAGTTTAATGCCTAACAGTTGGGTAAAAGCCATGATGAAGGAGGTGATGACACTAAATTTAGAATTTCAAACTAAAGTGCAAAATACCACATTTTATGAACATTATATCACCAGAGAGGTTTTGTCATAATATCCAATACAGCACTATCTATAATAGACTATTAATTATAACATTTGTAACATGAATTTCCACCTCAGAATATTGACTGCTTGAATAAATTAAGTTAAGACGCTGTGGACCATCACTCTGGAGTTTTATGTCTTCAGCCTGAATAGGATGGTTAAAGCATGGGAAAAGAAAAGAAGTCCACTTTGACTAAACTACTGACTCCTAAGGAAACTTGTCAGGCCTGTATGCACTGAAACCACCCATCACAAGTGCCTGCATGGACACTTAATATCTCACAGTGTGTCACTATTGCACTGCTCTCCTGCTTAACTTAAAACTTTTATTATATTTTTCTAATATATAAAAGTCAAACACTGAATGTGCTAAGCTAAATGCTGCCAGTGGAAAATGTAATCGCATAACTCATCACTCTGTCAGACCACTCATGGACTTTTTTGTTCCAGTTCTGAGCTTTGTTAAAATCTGAGACCCAGCTCAAAGGATAAATGCATGACTTTGTGTTGCTTTAACAAGTTATGCATGTGTGTTATCTGTGGCAGCAAGTCACTAATCACCAGCATGGGAACGCATTCCAAACCCCAACCATCAACTCTCCAACCGTGGAAAACCGTTACTTATTATGAACAAACACAGAAGCTACAGGAGATTACTTTTGGGCTTTGTCTCCCTTTTTCTTTCCTCAAGGGCAGAAGCCGGGTTTGACTGATGTCCAGGCCGAGTTGGACAGGATGACTCGCAAGCAGGACTCCGTGGTTTCAGCTAACAACGTACCGCCAACAGAGAACGAAGCGTGAAGGCAACAAAACAGCTGCATCGTCCACTGCGTTAATACTCTGGAAAAAAATATATGTACATGTGAGCATAAAAAAAAACATTGACCAAATTCCCAACGCCTATATCAGTTAGCACACACAGCGGGTTTCACCAAACGTGTTTCCGATGCGATCAGATGGTGAGATGGGAAGAGAGATAACAGAGATGGAGGTGGGAATAAGATGGGAATTGCTGAAGGCTTGGCTTTATTTCTGTCCTCTCTTCCAGTGTAAATGCTATTTTTGTGAGGGATGTCAGTTTATGGAAATGTGTGCACACTCCCTGGCAGCCAGCCTGATGCACCCGGGCTGCACCCCAGTTTCTGGGGTAAAACACTCTTCTTAAGATTTTTGAAGAGTGATAACATACTGGCCTTGTGGCCTCAGGTTCAGCTTATCTCGTGGAAGGAATTTGATTGCGATTGGAAAGGTATTTAAACGTTAAATATTGAGGAAAAATAGTTAAAGTTCTTGCAAACTTGTGTTGTTTGTTTAAGAAAAAAGTTTGATATGATGTATTTATACAAAGTTCCTCCTTTTTATTTTCTGCGCCATTTCTTGGTTTAAGGAAACATTTGTCTGTATTATTAAACATGTTAAAACGTCACTGACATCATGACACTAATATGACATGTCCAGATAGCTGATGGCTCATCATATCACTTGCCCTCGTCATCTCGAAGGATTCTGTAGATATAAGTGCAAAAATGATATTCAGGTTAACTTAATTTTGTATTTTTCTGTCCAAATTGTGGAAATAGCATCTTTGACTAAATGAGACTGGATGGGATTTGACAGGCTTAGAGGTTGCATCAGAACTTGCTTCTTTAGCTACAGGTTTGTATATTTTGGGAGGGGTTGGGCAGCATCTTTCCTACTATAACTCCTAAGTGCCTCGCACAGTTAGCTGTTTATGTCATAGTAGAGGTGCTTGTCTACACTTGAGGAAATGCACTGTAGCACCACTGATGGAAACATTTTTGTTCATTTTCTGGCATCCAAATAATTTATTGTTTTACATTTTCATTGATGTACAAAAGCTTGTGGTCTGTTATTTTTCAGAAATGAGGTCTATGTGACCTAGATAATAATAATAATAATAGATAATAGACTAAATGCCTTCACACAAACTGAATTGGCTGCTGATATCAAGAAGAAACCATGTTTTTTTCCCCTTGACCTACTGTGGTTGAAACCACTAATTTGCAGTCTAAGTACTCATTTTTATTTGCTGCTGCTTGAACAAAAGACATATTCTAAACTTCAGTGTTGAACGGCACTTTCTTAGGTTTCACAGATTTTCACACTGTACTTTTGCATGTCAGTTAAAACATTCCCAGTTTCTACGAGGAGTAGGTGTAGAAACATACACCCCCTAGGAAACCTGTTCGTCCTGTTGGGTCTTTTTGTTGCGTTGGTGCCCATTTAAAATGACCTTTGCCTTCACTGTACAGCTAACAGTTTGTCTCACTCGGCACCCTGCCTTCACAGGAAAGCTCCTAATTTGTGTGTCCTTAAGGGGTTGCTTGATTGTCTTATGCCATTTCTGTCTTTTTTTTATTGCAACAGCAATACTGTACCATAGCATAAAATCTGTAATATCTCTAGTTTGACGCCACTGTCTCAAGTGTACACAGTCATTAACTATGTATGCAAAGCTCTGCTTAATCCTATGGAAAACATACAAAGTAGGGCTTTTATTGTTTTTTGTTTTTTTTACAGAAATAAAGTCTTAATAATAAAGCAGCTGTGTCAAATAATAGAACATTTTAAACTGGTGTGAATTGGAACACATAACCAAAGATGCATATTAGTCATTATTTTCAGCATTTGTATTACTTCCATAAGATTAACCAGTGACTCCTATTTTTGCCCTACTCTTGCATAGAGCTCTTGCATTCCACCCATCAGACTTGCCTTTAAACTTAAAAAAAAAACACACCCTGTAATCTAGTAGAAATGGCCTAGTCTAACTCAACCACATCTGGAGTTTCAGCAGGCAGAGAAAAAAATAAACCATTTTGTTGCTGTAGGTTTATAGCAGATTTGTTAAACCACTAAAAATGCACCTCATTAGAATTTACTTTCATTTAGATATTTGGGCTGTATTGAAGTAACAGACTACAATGGTCTATGACTCCATTTTTGTTTTGATATAATAGTCCTACTCAGCTATTTATCATGTTCAAAAGAAAGCCCTTACTGATTTTTGCATCTGTTATTAAAGTGGATGAAGCACAATTTATAAGTAACCACATGTAAGTGCTACATGTAAAGATGAGCACTTTTTTGGGGCTCATACAGACATTTCTTTTTGCTGCAATGAAAAACAAAAAGCATTTTTAAAAGATTAAGAAGTAAGAAGGTAAAAACTAAAGATTGTGTTAGATCCCCTCTTGTTTAACAATGAAAGAACCACTTTAGTTTTTATATACGAGAACTTAAAATGAGGAAGCAAAATACATTTTCAAATTTGTCTTTTTTGTTCACGAGTTTCTCCCTTTGTTTACATTCAAATTAAGTTAGTCACATTATGGTTTTACCTTTCTGGAGTTTTTGTTTTAGGATTATTGTGAAAAGTCTCTGACCTGACTGATTACCCTGAGTTGCGTTGGTTATTCACATTTGTTAATTTTGGCATCTAGCTGAGTGGAATGAGGTGCTCTCCTGCTGCTTTGGTGTCAGAGTTGCACTTGCTCTTTGTAGAGAATGGATGATGTGCCGATTATTGAAAAATGAACACAAGTTAACTTTTGTACTCAAGCGTGAGCTGAAAGCAGCTGCCTCCTCACATCCTGACAGAATGGCCTTCAACCACTATTGACTGTCTACATCTATATGAGACTGTGAGCTTCTGCTTTCAGTCCTTTTTATATGTAGGATTTCAAGACATTTTAAGCACATGGCTGGCTGCAATTTTGTGTCCTGGTTTAATTCAGAAGTTTGATTGTATGTCTTTAACACAATTCTGTAGCCTCTAAGCTGCCATGTGGATTCTAGCTTCTTATGCCGACAAAGATAAGGAAAATGTTTATCAGACCCCTGGCTTCAATAAAACCAAGATTACAAACTTATTAGTGTGTTTGAGTCCATTTTTGCTTTCTTCTTTTTTTTTTAATGGAAAAAAACTGTTTTCAAAATACTTTTAAAAATCAAAAAATTATTGCAAGAACCACTGTGAACAATTGTGGTAAACTGTATTAGGATGACATTGAAAACTTTGTACATATTGGGGCAAAACCAGGGGCAGATCTACTGGGGTGGCAAAGAAAGCCATGCCACCCCTACTGCCACCTCAGCCGGCATAATATTCTTGTATATGGTGCCACCCCAGAAAAATTATTGCCTCTCTTTTGCCACCCCATAACTATTTCTCTAGATCTGCCTAAATAATTTCTTTTACAAACATCCTTAAAGCTTCAAAGTTGAACCAGAAGTCACTTGAACATTTGAATCAACATTTCTGGAAAAAAAACTTTTAAGTTCCAAACAAAGTTGAAAATCTGTATTATCAATTTATAAGAAACAACCACACACATCTACAGCCAACAGGGAACCTTTAATACCATTAGCGACCAGTAGGGGGCGGTGAGGTACCAAGGAAGATGATTTATTGCTGTGAAACTCAAAGCCATTCCTTCATTCTTTAACTTTAGTGACCAGTGCTTTTTTAAGAACTTGGCGGGACCACATTGAATATTCTTAATAAACAAGCAGGTATATACATATACATTAATACAATGTATTTGCTTTAGGGTGACATGTTGGGCAGATACAATTAAAACTAGCTCAATTTTGCAAACAATAAGTATTCTGTGTGCTGAAATACTGTAGAAATACATCGACGGTCAAAACCGAAGAGGACTCCGATTAATGCTTCAGAGTTCTGTTGGCGTGGTTCAGTTTTATGGGCTATTTGGGAATAAAACAAGCACCGAGCCTAGTCAAGAATGTAGTTTTTCAAAGGGGCGGGAACTAGTAGCGAGCTTTCCGTCCACCGAGAGGAGCGGCGGTAACTGCAGACTCACGCCGCTGGAGACAAGTTCGTAGAAGAAGAATACGGAGCGCTCTCTGGAGTCCTCTGAGCCGAAAGTGCTGGGTGTTTTTCGGTCGTAGAGACGAGTCCCACACCCCCGGTGGACGCTGCTTTGGTGTGGCCTAAATAATTAGCATTGTCCAAGAAAAAAGAACGAGCACACACTGGGAATCGAACTCGTGACCCGCCGAACATAAGAGATAGTCTGGAGGAGGAAACGCCGCCCGTGGGGTGACATAAGCAGATAGCAGCCTGATTTTCCTGCGCGTCATGTTCCAGAGCATCTACCGCTGCTATATCACCGCAGGGAGGCAATGAGAAGTGGACCGTCTGGGTGGCTTTCTCCGTCCACTTCCAGCCTACACGGGACAAAGTGTGCTCTCCGCCACTTAGCCTGAGCATTAAGGTAGAGTCTGACCCTTTTTATGCTGTAACACCTTGGGCAAGGGTCCAGCGTGTCCCCGATACCATGAGGACCACCGAGGAGACCGAGGGCTTTGATGGCGAGGCCTCCAACACCTCCATGATCTCCGGGGCCAGCAGCCCGTATCAGCCCACCACCGAGGCCGTCCACTCGCGGAACGTTTTGGGAGGAATAAGGTGCGACCTGGAGTACCTCAGGTCGTACTTTGGGATTTTAAAGGTGGTCGAAGTGGTAAGTTTAACACTCGCTGCTCTGCAACGCTGAAAGAATGGTAAACTAATGACGCACAAGAAGACCAAGCTCTCATTAAGATGATTTTTAAGAAATCAACATTTCACAAAATAGCCAATTCATGTTTTCAAGTCAGACCATAGCTTGCATTAAAGCTTCCATATTATGATGAAGTTTAAAACAAGAGCTGATTGAATATATAAATGGATTTCCCCCGCATCATCATTATTAACAGTATTCAGCCACAACTCTCCCATCAGCCTTTGCACTCCCATTAGTAACCCTTCAAACTGTCAGTTTCCAGTTAATCTTTTTTCTTCTTCACCGTTTTGTATTCCAAGCATTGTTTTCTATCTTTTGTCCTGTCTGTTATGATGTTATCCTAAGGGATGTGAAGATATATCTGCTTCCAACTATGCTCAGAAATGCTTGTTTGAGCATCTTTCTGCATATTTAGTTATGTAGCAGGACTTGTATGAATAAAGTAAAATAAAATCTCCCAAAGATCTGATAACTTGGCGGAAGAGGGCATATCTATTAATGGTGGGGGGTTTTCCTCTTATGTTGCCAAACAGGTCAGTGCAGCTTCATGCATGAAGAGGTCCGTGTGTCCAAAACAGGAAACATGGAGTAGTAATGACCTCTTTTAGTGTCTACGGATGGCAAAAGTCCCCTACAAAGTTGAATTATTGCTGTAAAGCTTAGTGTTTCTGCAGCCTGTGGCTGACTGAGTGGTAGTTCTCTAAAAAGAAGATCACAGTCAGGCTGAATTATTGCACACACCTGTGATGTTTACCCATGTGCTGGTGGGAAGTTAGCCTAGGAAGCCATCTGTCATCAGTATGGGAAAAGTTTGGAAAAAGCAGTTACTAAGAAGATTCATACTTACAGCTTTTATTTGCCCATAAAATGTTGGAATATTGTCATCTTTATTTTGGACCTAATTGCATTGCAAAAAGGAGTATATTTCCATATATATTATTGTTACATAGAAGGGTTCTCTGATAAATAAATTCTATTTGATGCAAATTATATAGTTAATGTTATTTATATGTACAAACAGGCTAATGCTTGGATCCTTCATTAGTTTGTGTTGCCGAAATATGAACAGCATATAAACCACATTTTATTTAACCAAAAATGAATGAATCTCTTAACCAAATTCACAGATGTTTAGCTGCACGAAAGCTTTGGGGGGAAAGTCTGTTCATATTAGGAAAAAGATAAATTTAGCACAGAGGACATCTCATTCTTTGAATATGTAAACAAAAAGATTCTAAACTCTATCACATGGTCACAGTTTGTAGAGTATCACTAGGTTTGATAAGCAATAAGCTCTTATTTAAAGCTACCACTAATGGCCCTTTATGACATTTCTTTGCAACATTTTATCCTATAGTGTTGTAATTGCCTTTGAGTTCTGCTCAAATAGTGATTTTCCAGTTGAGATGATCATATTTGTCCTCTACCAACAAGGACAGAATCGATGAAGGTCTTCCAGATTACTTTCAGCATCTCTCAGGAAACTGCAAGGCTTTTTGCCAAGCATGAAACGCTTCATTGGCCTTTGATTTTACTGCTCACTCCTCTTAGTGTTCCTCTGTGTAGCCTCCAAGGCTGTTTGATGACCGTGTAAATATTTACAACTTGTGAATAATCCGGAAGGCGCTTCTACAACTGGGAGATTCTGGGTTTTTTGCTGTTAATTGCGTTATTCCTTTCCTCAAATCTTTTTATAGAAAATAAAAGCAGGAATTCTGCATTTTTAATAATAAATTCAGGGATAAACCCTGTAAGCTTATTGCTCTGCCTCTTTTACCCTCTTCCTCCTTCATGGTCTAGTTCCTAAGGACTTTTTACAAGGAAACGTTTATTATAATACTTCTACACCCAGGGTTTGTTTGCACAAATAGTCGGAAACCGCCGACATTCGCTGTGATCCATTATTCCAGGAAAATGCTTTAGGGACAATTCTCAGTTATTAACACAACAGATTCCATCTTGGATTGTGTTGACTCCAAAAAGCAAATCAGTTGTAGACGTACATCTAATAAAGATTTTCAGGACGTTTTATAAAAATGCATCTGATAGTTAGAGAGCCACATGACTCACATGAATGTCTAGATGGGTTGCAGATGACCCCTGCTCTGATCAAAAGCACGTCGCTCCAGGGTGTAATCTGACCAAGGTGTGCTTGTCACGACGACAGGTTTGTCTTTGTGCCTGTGCTGTGACTGGGCCGACACACTGATATTTGCCTCTTGTCCTTCTACACTCTGACAAGAATTTGAAACCTCTCCTGGCCTCACAATGCTCCCATTAACCCCTTTGTTTCCCTGCAGACCTTCTGCCTTATTGATAAATAAGACCTCATACACTATGGCGTTTCAGAACATACTTACATTTAAAAAAAATTATTCCAGCAAATGTCCATGAAATAGTTTAGTGAAGCATTTTTACTGTGGATGTTGTGAAATGAAGTTACCAGATGCTTTCAAATGTCAGCACACACTTCCTCCTCTGAAAGAGAGGCCATATGCTCCACTCCCATGTGGTTAAATCTTTACTGATTTAGAGCTTGCAGTATTTCATAAAGACAACAATAATAGTGTGTGTTCATGCAGGAGCATGAATGCTGTTGTGTGTGGACAAAAACGCACACTTACTTCACCGTCAGGGGAGGACATTTAATCCACATTCAGTTCATTTTTAATCTCACAAATAACTGGGCTCCTGCTGAGTCACATTCAGCATTTTGACTAAGTTGTTTTTGGTCAAGGTCTCAATGAGGGACAGCATATAATGTGGCACAGGTTTACACTGAGGCTTCTTTCCTCCTCCTCGAATACTGTAACCACAACAGATGGTGCATAAGAAGGGGATCAGAGTCCTTTAAAGCAGCTAATAGTGTGTTAAATCCTACAGATTAGAATGTGCCTGTATGTAGGAAAGGCAGGAAATAGATTATGTTCATGCACAATGATAAACGGGTTGCAAAGAAGTGAAGGTTGACAGAAAATCATCTCTTACAAGATTACTCAGGAGGGTCCTCCCCCACCCTCCTCCTATGTGACTGCCTGCCACCTGCTGCACAGGGACGCTGGGGAAGCAATATGTTTACCTCCTGAGACATGACATCATGCTTTAGCTCCACTTCTATTTAGTTATAAATATAGTTATATGCACGGTTGTTATCAAACTACACACAGGCCTGAACAGCTGTTGGCCCATGGAGCTTTGCTTTGTCTTATCTTTGCTTTAATGTGACTGCTGGATGAAATATATTCCTTTTTTCATTATTACATGTGCATGAATGGATGAGAGGCTTTTAAAAAGAGGACTGAATCCAGTGGCAGTTATCACATAATAGTTTGCTGGTCAGACTCCATGCTCATCAATGCCGATCATTTTTTATTGAGCAAAGAGAGAAGAGAAAAGCTCTTTTGTTTGGGTTTCATGAGTGTTGTAAAACAATGAGATGAAAGTAGCTCAGTCAGACTGAAATAAGACCTTATAAAATATGCTTTTCAAAGTGTTGGTATTAGAAAAATTATAATTACTTTGAAGCTTTTTGTTTAATGTCTCATGGTTCAGAGTTTTAAATGTAATGACTTTCTGCAGGATTAAGGGGGGGGGGGAATGCAGATTTCAAGTACTTTGAGTCAGTAGTCTCAGTTTGGGAATTTCACATTTAAAACCATACTATAAGAGTTCTTATATTTTATGTAAATAGTTCCAATTTGCACACAGAGAGACTGAACAGCTTAGATTGTTAGATGATCATTGGATTACATTCATATGTTTTTGTTCATTTTTAGTTTGCTGTCCTTCAGAGTTGCATTTTTTTCTTCATTTTCCTGTTATCAGTGACCCTCACAGATACAGCAGCCAAGTGATCATCTCTCTAATGCTCTCTTTCCTTAATTCCAACAAAAAATCATATTGAGACAATAAAAAATGTTTTTGTACATCTTCCATCTGTGTGCAGCAGAATGAGGTGCCTGACTGCTGAAGAACAAAGAAAAGGAGGACTCAGTAAGCACTGTCCTTCTGGTTTTTTTCTCTCCAAACAAGTCAATCTGACCACATCCCTGATCTTATTTCTGTGTGACTCCCTTGAGACTTTTGTCTAAACAGGAAGAGTTTGGCTCCTTATTTTAGATACTCACATGTTCAGAGCAGCTTGCTGTAAGTTTGACTGTAAATATGGCTCAGCTGTGCTGCTTGGAACAATAACTTGTAATAAACTTGTTCTTTATAGAAAATTTTATCTTTTCTATTGAGGATAAAAATCTCACCTGCCACTAGATCTCTCGGAACAGATTAAAACATACCACCAATCTGTCCATATTCATCTTTATAAATAACTTCATGAGCTTTACTGAAACCTGGCAACACCATTATGATTATGACCTCTGTGGTGTTGATGCCATGTTTCTGTGGGTTTGGATGTCATGAGTTTAAAAAATTGAGAGATTAATTAATTATGATCTGTAATTAATTAATGCCTTTTTAATCTCACCTGAAAATTGCTGAGGAAAACTCTCATTTTTAGGTATTTTCATTTAAATTAATTACATTATTGTGGCAGACCAAAAGGCGGATATCCATGGTGCCATCAGGGTGTTTTTGAAATGCAAATTTCCCATTCATAGGGCCGACAACTCTCATATGCTGCTCCATTTTCACATCTTGTCTCTGCATCTCACCACCTTACCTCGCCCTTCCCACTACAACAGAAGCCCTCATTCAGAAACAGTAAAGTTAAATATTAAAAATTTGATTAATGCAATTAAAGAACATAACACACTAAATATGGCTGTAATTAATAGGGCCGGGTACCGTAACACGGTACTACTGTGGTACCGACCGAAAACCTTCGGTAGGTAGTAATACCGAAAAAAAATTTTTTTCGATACCTAGTTTCGGTACTTTTACAATAAAATGTCCCTTTGAATGCGCCGCTCCAGCCCCGCTCTGATCGGTGCACAGACAGGCTGAGGGACACACACAGCCCCTCCCTCTCCTCCTCTCCTCTCAACAGTTACGGCGAGAAAAAAAAAGTCAGACCCGAGCCACGACCCGGGTCTGGATAAGCGGAGGTAGACGAAGCGAGACCATCCTCTCTTGTTTAAACACTCTCGTTGGTACCGACCGGACCGTCAGAGCGTCAGATTAAAAAGATCTGTCCCGAACACCGTGTTTGTTCAGAGCCCGCAGCTCCGTTTTCACCTGCTGAGGCGTCAGAACTGCAGCCGACCTCCTCAGGACGACGCAGAACACATGCGCTGTTTTTTTAATTGCATTTAAAAAATCTGCAAGGCCACGAGACGTACTTGTTTTATTTAGGATTTACTTTTTATTAGAGACCATATAGGCTCTGTTATCAGCAACGATGTGGAGGGTTTTCCTCAGTTTTTCCTGTGCCCCCATCCTGGCACCCAGAGTAACACTAGTTTTTGGTCGACCTGAATCCGTGTACTCTATTAGCAAAAGGGCAATAATGAAATAATAAAAACGGATCAGTTTTCCTGTATTTCTGATTGTTTTTCCATAACATAAACCAAATAACTCTTACATCTGATTATTCAGTTTCCCTTTCAGAAACAAAACAACAAAAGAAAGAGTACATGGATTATATGACAGAGGGAAGAGATACATAAATAATAATAATAAATGTATAAATATGCCATAAAGCTGTGGGTTTTTTTTTTTGTTTAATTAAAAAAAAACTTTAAGTACTTGTTATTTTCTCTAAGAATTATACATATAGGTATCGAAAAAAGTCTTGTTAAGGTACCAGTATCGAAAACCAGGTATCGTTAAAGTAGTAGTATCGAACAATATTTAACGATACCCAGCCCTAGTAATTAATTAATCACAATTAACAGGATCATTTGACACCCCTAGTTTTATTACTTGAAAAAGAGTTTGCTCATAATTGAAAGTTTGCCCAAATTTACAAACTCTTTAAATTTAACAAATTCATGCAAAAATGAAGATAATTCCAACTAACTCGCATGTTTTTGTCTCTCTCCTGTGTTTCAGCTGAAAGTGTAAAAAATACAGGATGCTAACTTCTTTAACTGGTCTTTGTAAAAGTATGTGAGATGTCGACAAAATCTTTTGTTCCATCTCTCAGTCTTTCCCACATGAGCTGTGATTACATACCACATTCAATTTTTTGTTTCTGTGGCGCTACACTTTGTTCACATATAAGCAAATTAACAGGGACTATGCTGAATTTATTTTAATCTGTTTATTTGCTCTGTTAAATCTGCTCTTTACATTATGTGTGTGATAATGCGTGTTCAAATGACATTCTCAGTCTGTAACCTCTGTGAATGTTTTTTTTAAAACCTAGATACCATAGGAACACCAAAAAAGCTGAATTCTTCTCATAGTTTGGTTTCTTGATGGAAGTCAGGCGTCGTCACTGGCTGCCAGCAGCGGGACTCGTGAGACCGGCTTATGGTCTTCCAGTCTATTCATAGGATGATCACTTTATAATCTGTAAAGTTTGGAATTTCTGCACTTTCACAGGCAGAGAAATGGCTTAACACACACACTGACTAAAAGTGGCAGAACTTTGGTTACCTGATACAAAAATATAAATCAAAGTTCACAAGCATTATTTCATAGAAACATATCATTTAGTTCATCAGAGTTATAGCAATAGAAATCACTGTTATCAAGAGCTGGTATGATTTTCTGTTTATTTTAAAGAACATTGTTCTAAATAACGATCTCCACCACTGCATAATGTATTCTAATTGCTCCTGGTGACCTACTTTTAGATTATTCACTATCAACCGATTGTCTAATTTGTTCCAGGCAAGCATTGTTGTGCGCAGTACGCTCCACATGTCCTACTTTTCACACAACCTTCTCCTTGTATTTTTTCCTCTCTCCAGGTTTTATCGCTCATCGGTTTTATCTGCATTGAGACCATCATGATGTGTTCTCCCTGTGGAGGGGTCTACTTCTTTGAGTTTGCCAGCTGCAGTGCCTTCGTGGTGACGGGAGTCTTGCTCCTGATCTTCAGCCTGAATCTCCACATCAAGGTTCCTCAAGTCAACTGGAGCCTCACGGTACATTCAGGGAGGAGTATATGCTGTCAGGATGTGGATTATTACAGCTTTAGATTCAGGAGCCCTTGTTTAATTTACTGTAAAGGTTGTTACATAATCTCAGTCAGCATTGCCTGAGTCTGAACTGCTGTGGTTACTGAGTAGATGAGCAGGAACAAATTTGGTTGACTTTTCAGTACAAATCTTACTCCATCAGTTTGTTCACTTGGTTTTAGTTAGCTGGGAAAATCTATTTTTAATGATCTCTGCTGACTTTTTTCATCTATGACATCTATGACAGTGCTGCAGCTGCAGAGACAATAAACTCAGCTGCTATAAAAGCAGACACCAGCCTCACTCATTAAAACCTGGAGAAGAGAGAGCTCCTCTGGCTCTTGTAGGCCTTTTAGAAATTGTCATAGCAACATGACATGTTGCATAAAAACCCAGATCTCTTCTTTAAATCTAATCCTCACATGATGCACAGTTCACATCTTGCGAATGGGTGGTTTGGGTGTCTAATGAAGTCTTGAGGAGCACAAATGATTTCTGTCTCAACAACAGATGAAACTGTATGTTTTCATAACTTTAGACCGTGTTGTTGTTGTTGTTTTGGTTAATTTAGAGCTGCTGAACATGAGCTATAGTTTTGTCAGTGCTAATTTAACTTCTTACTCACATTAAAGGTGAGTAATTTGTCTGAATTGAAGCAGACTAAAAGTTAAATTTTTATGGGTTTTTAGTCACTTTGAGCATGTCTCTGGCTCCTGATGAAAACACTTTTTTCCCTTCGGCTCAGCAAAATGTTGGCGCCATGTTATTGTGATGTAACCCAGAGGGGGTAGGTCAACAATAAAGATCATAAGCTGAGCATAGCCATACCAATCCAATACCAACCAATGAAAAATGCCTTGACCTGGACCCTGATCCAATACCTGTAATGGAATCCAGGACATCCCTAATAAAAATGATCTGCTTAAGTTAATATATTTTAGCAACTTTAACACCAAAAAGAAATACAGTAATGTACAATTTAGGAGTGAAATGCATACATGCATGTACTTGAACTTTATTTTCTTCCTCTTAGTACACTTTGGAGCTGAAAAGAATCTTGAATATAGCAGAAACTGAGCTGCACAAGCTGATTGGAAAGCACACCATTTTTAAAGACTTGCTTTGTCAGCTGGAAGCAAATGAGCTGGTTTGTGTTCTCCAACAGATACTGGCAGGCTTCCTGTATTTGCCTACACACCAACGTTTGTCCGTGTGTGTGTGTGTGTGTGTGTGTGTGTGTGTGTGTGTGTGTGTGTGTGTGTGTGTGTGTGTGTGTGTGTGTGTGTGTGTGTGTGTGTGTGTGTGTGTGTGTGTGTGTGTGTGTGTGCGCGTAGCAAAACTGTCTCCCAACCATTTTTCCAGAGGCCACACAGCTTACAGTGCGTATCGTGGCAAAGCAGTGGATGTCCAACTCTAACCGCAGCTATCAGATTCCTTTATGGTTTTCTCTGTACAATGTTCCACCTCAAACACGAGAAGAAGTTGGGCTCTGGCTTCTACTTTTGGCAGCACAGCATCAAATAAAAGCTTTTTTACAGTCTTAGAGAGGCCAGAGTCAATTGAAGGGTGCTGACTTAGGAATATTTACCGGATACCTTTTGACCGTTGCAGTGTATAAGATTTAAAATCCTCCTGTTCAGTGTCTTCTGTTCTGGGTGGCCTGCAATCCTGAGGACTTAATTGTTTTTGATCAGTAGTCTCAGGTTTCATCACTTGGATTTTATGGAAATTTGAGTGATTATTCAGAAGATCATTCATAATATAGTAAAAATAATAAAAGAAGTATTTAAAGGTTCTGGTAAATCCTCTCTTCTGTTCTAAGTTTAGTTTGTTTCTTTGTTGCAGATAAAAACTTGGTGTAGATTTTACTTTCTGTACTTCTACTCCCACTCCAAACTGTAGCAGCTAACAAGCCCACATTTCTTGGTTGCCCTCCTCAGTGTTGGCTCAACCTCATGCTGTGTATGTCTACAAAGTTCAAAGCTGCTCCACTCACTCTGGGCCCCTGGGAATTTCTCCATTAGTACGCATTTCAGTGTTAACCAACCCTTCTGCTTACTTCACCGACACTCACGGTAGTCCTCTCTGTGAAATGAGTAGTTGTTTAATTTGATTGAGAATCTCTGTAGAAAGCAAGTCTTTAATTGCACATTTTTGTGCCGTTCGATCTCTGCCTCCGTTCATCTTTCATGATGACTTTGGCAGCAGAGAGGGGGAAATATGGGTCTTGATTACAACCCCACCTCTTCTACCAGGAAACAAACTCAATCCTAGGACCTTGTTGTGAAGTTATTTGGTAATTAGAGATGATTAAGTACAACACTCATCTAATCTTACTGAAAATATCAAAGGTTTTGTTTTTTGCATTTTAAGTTATTAATTAATGACATGGACTAAACTGTCTGATGATCTAATGTTTAACCTAGTAAATGCACACACAGGTGTTATTTTATCATCACTTCATACCAGAGACCACTTTACTCTCTTTTTGTTTACTCTAAGCAGAAGTGGGATCCGATTAAATTTTTCTTGCTTTGGACAGCTGAAGTCGACCACCCAAGCAGACAAAAAACATAAAACAAGCTAAACTTTCCTGCTTTCTCTGGCCTTGATTAGTAAGGTGTTATTTTATACCTGAATGAGGCTCTTTGGTCCTGTGTGGCTGCTGCTGCTGTCAGGAGAATAGATTCATAATCAGCACTCTGCTGCTGCCTTTAGGTTTCCATAGTTACACTTCAGTGAATATTTCTAACTTGAGAGCACAGCAGCAGCAGCACACTGTGACACAGAGCTGCTAACAAGCACTACAGAAAAAAAAATCACCTTTTCCCTTCCCTCAAGCCAGGTGTAAAATATGCACTCAAAATAAAATCTATTATGAGGCTGATTTCACAAAGAAAGACTCTAAAAGCATCGTATGTCTCAGTAAACTATCTTCAGACAACATGGTGTGAGAAGACTTTAACATTTACTGATCTGCAGTTTTCTATTTTTGGCATCACAGTCACATCATATTATATGTCATATAATCTTATAGGAATATCATCAGTATCGATTAGCCAGTCAACTAAAATATATTAGAATACACGTTTTAAAGAAGCATGAATCAAATTTGTTGTGAGATTTGTGAAATTAAAACTAAATATTTAAGAGACGGCGAAAATTAAATGGTAAAGCATGATCTCAACAACAAGAATAAACGACCATTCACACAGGTAAATAAACGATTACAGAAAAAAGTGCAAAAATCAGAATAAGATTTTGGGAACAGTAAATATAGTAAAAATAAACTCAAAGAAAATAGTTGCATGACATTAATGAAAATGCAAAAAGTATGAAGAAAATGAAAGAACAGTTTTTGAAGAAATTTCTTAATGTTTTGAGTAAATAAAAACATAGCGTAGTAACAAACATATAATTGAAAAAAGACTAAAGTTATTCTAGTTTGCAAAGAATTTTCTCCTAAATTTTTCACCAAGTTATTGAAGTAGTAAATAAGTAAACGTCCTTTTATATAGCTCCCTTCACAGGATAAAAACCACACAGTGCTTCACAATAAAAGTATAAAACACAAAAGATAACACAGAAGGGCAGAAAAGCAAAAACATTACAGATAAAAACCAATTCTTACAGCCTAAATCGAGTTCAAAGCCAGTCTAAACAAATGAGACTTCAGCTGATTTTAAAAGGATCAGTAGAATCAGGCAACATTAAGATTGAGGCAACGCATTCCACAATCTGTCTCTAGTCCTAAAATGAGTCCAAGCACTACAGTAACTGATGCCCTTGAATCTATAGAACCTTTTTATGAGAAACCCTCTAACTTCAGTTCCAGCCATGTCAAACACTGCAGTAAAATGTCTTAGAAACCAGCCACAAATATTTATTTTGAGCTGAAATTGATTTATTTAGGACTCTGTGTGCTGTTCCAGAATACGATAGCATCTTTTTTATTGTGCTTTTTAAAAATTCCGTTGAATCCCTCTCAGCTCTGATGAGTCTGTACTTTGTTCTGGTGTGTGTTTTCGTTATTTAATGTTTAAAATGACCTGGTTAAACTGTGATTTGTGAACTGGAGCAAAGCAGAGATGCTGTGTGTTTCTATGGAACTGAACTGACCAGATCTAGACTTTTAAGACGAGGCAAAAGCTTTTCTTCAAATGTGAGCAGCTCATAAGTATATAGGAGGTTGATTCTTGTTGGACCAGCTGGACAAGATAGATGGTGTTTATGTGCATGTGAGGAGTTCCGTGCGCCTACAACGTGCACGTATGTTTGGAGAGGTTGGTCGAAGGTCACGATTATAATTCTGCCAGTCTGCATGTGGCGGCGTGTTTGATTACTGATTAAACAGCAGGGCATTATTAGACTTTTGTTATTTGCTCTGTTGAGTTGTGTGTTTCAATCCCTCCTTTGTGTGTAGCTGTGTGTCTGGTCAGTTTGTGACATCGCCATTGTGTGTGTCTCATTGGTCATATGAGAGGCTGTGCCTCTAATGATTAAAATCATGCATCTGATCACGAGTCCTAGCCACGCCGAGCCGGTCACTCGTTAACCCTTTCTTTACTGAGTGGCTGAAAACGAGAGAGGGAAACCAGAAAACAAAGACTATCCTTTTTTGTCTCATGCCTGATTTGTGGGGGATGGAGCTTGTTTGCCAGGGTGTGTGTGTGTGTGTAATATGAGATACTAGGTGACTTTTGAGTGTGTGCTGTTGTCCTCCTGCTTTTTTTTCTTACTGTGAAGCACCAGGATGCGGTTTGGCTGGTTAGAAGGGTGGAAACAAACTGTTCAGTGAAAGAACATCATCATCCAGGATGTTTCTAAGGCTGGTACGACTTTAAATTGGGTCAAAAGGTCACACACACGTTTTTGGAATAATTTAAAAGTCCCTTAAATGCCATTATTTTAATAATCTTTATGTTAAACAAACCTACTGCTCACCTACTGTGGGGAAACATAGTTGGAAATGATTTCAAAGCAAAATGCTGAAACATCTTTTGCAACTATTCTGCTTCAGTTGCCAAGAGAGACGTTTAAACAACTTGAAGAATAGTTTAATGTGTATGTGTTACAATGAGGCAGGTTGCTCAGAGAAAAAAAGAGGATGATAATATAAAGGAAGTTTTTCAGTGTTGGGTAAAGTTCTGTTGATCTTCAGCCTTTTTGCAAGAACATGCATTTTAAACAACTAATATAAAGCTCCAGTATATGAAATGGAGACTAAAATTACCACTATCCTCTATATAAACCATGGGTAAGAGATTTAGATTATTAAAAGAACATAAAAACAGTTTGAAGACTCCTTCGTGGGTTTATAATCTTGTTTGGACTAGATACTGCAGACTGCTGCAAGACTACTTTTTACTAAAAAGTTATCTCCTGTCTCTTTAAGAAATCCACAAGGTCAGACAAATTTAAAACCAGCTGCTTTCTCAGCAGAAACTCTAAGAGTCCAAATATAAATGACTAATCCTGAGATATTTTGCAGCAGTTCAAGAGAGCTTTGTTATGGAATCCAAGCCAAGCTGTCAAACATCACTTTGTGCAAAGAAGCAACAAAAAATTAGTTTAAATGATCAACGCTGGTTATTTGAGCTCTCCGATCAAAGCAAATAATGTCTGAATTCACAGAAAAGGGATGCAACGATATTAACTTTTATATTACAGTATTTGTAGGGCAGGAGTTCTTCAACTGTTTCCTTTTGTACCAAAAAAATTACAAGTTTAAATATGGCTGGTTGAACTGTACAAATATAAAAGTGAAACAAACGAGCAGAATGAAAACGGCTCACATTGTTTCGCTTTTGCATTACATGGAGTGATAATATTCTATTAGAAACTATTTTTCTGGAACTTTTTGTTTTTGGAGAGCGTCTCAAAGACCACAGACTTGGTGTTTTGTGACCCACGATGGGGTTCTGACCCCAGATTTTGTAACCACTGGTAGAAGGAACTTGACGTAACTATCAGTTTTTGTTAAGTGATTGATCCTGCTTTAACTAACCAGTTATAAGATGGGTTTAAGATTCTTTATCAAAGTTTTAAAAACCTGGGGAAAAAACTATTTTTTGACAGAACTGTGCCTATAAACTCAGATAAAGTATTTCATTAGCTGATGCAACAAACTCTTTACAACAAATCCTGTGAATAAATACTGACATGTGGGTGTTTGCTGCCTGTTTGTGTGTCTTCCTGCAGGACCTGGTTAACACAGCTGTCAGCACCTTTTTCTTCTTCTTGTCATCTCTGGTGCTCGCCTGTATCAATCACAACACGGGGGCTGAAATAGCAGCAGTGGTGAGTCGTAAGAATCAACACTTCAGTTAGTTTTTTTGTGTTTTTTTTTTTTCATTTACATTATTATAAACAAAAAATAAGCTTTAGAGCTTTATCCTGTTGATAAATAAACTTTTTCTCATTCTAAGTCATTCTTACTTTGCTTCTGTTTGCAGATCTTTGGCTTCCTGGTGACAGGTGTGTACAGTTTAAACACCTTCCTGGCAGTGCGAAGGTGGCGCCGTGGCAACGGGTGTCAGGGGGCAGCTCAGGCCAGCGAGTACATCCGAGCGCGCACGGCATCTCGTGGAGAAATGGAGGCACGGCCTGAGCTGGCATGATGGCAGGAGGATAATGAGAAACACTAACCGAAGGCTTCACACAGGCAGCTGACTGAGACAGACACGACTCCGCCCTTTAAGCAGTGTTGGACTGTTTGGTTTCTGCAGCTCTACTACTTAATCATTAGTACTTTATAGCCGGAGATGAACTTTGTGACTCTTTGAAGCAGTCATCAGGGCTGAACAGTCCCAAGTAAAAGTCTGGGTCAGAAGTGTAAAACGACAACTTTGACGAAGAGCTGCAGAGAAAGACGGACTTCCCTCCAGCTGTGCATCGGCTCCTATTCTTGTTTTTTAATTCTCTTTTTGTGAAATGAAGTTGAGTTTTAAACGATGGTTGACAGTTGTACAGTTTGTTTTTGTCATCAACATGCAGAAACTTGCAGCGCAGCACAAAGAACCATCACTTTATTCGTCTATCTTTTAGGTTTTTGGCTTTGTAGCTGTAACAAAAAAAGGTTGTTGATTGCTTTCCCTAATTATTTTAGATGCCAAGGTGAACTTTAAAAATTCCTCTTAACTCCGTATCATAAATAACAAAGTATGGTTACAAGTTTTTTGAGAGTGGAAACAAAGTTTTCTAATTAATTTGTTATAATTACAAAAATAGAATACAAATAATATTTAACCCAATTTGTTTAGCTCCGGTTTTGCACAGTCAAGTCTTATAGATTTTTGCTAGCAAAACAAAAACCTATGAGATCACGATTCACTCTTATTTGAATTGTAAACCCTTTGATTCAGATATGCTAGGACAAGAAGGCGATCTGTTTTTTGTTCCTCTTGCACATATCTATGTCTGACAACGAGTTCATAGTTTAGTAGACCGACGCCTATAAAGTGTGTCTCAGGTACCGACACCCCCATTTCCTGTTTGATACTCAGAAAACACCTGACATGAAATCACTGGGTGCCTCGACCTGAACGCTGTATTTCAGGTTGTTTTTGTCCTGCATCGATTAGAAAGCTCAACAGATTTAACATTCCTTAAATGTTCTTGGTTTGGTTAGTTTACCTGTGGCATCTTGAGAAGCAGCATCCTGTTTGCTTTAGAGAATGAAGGAAGTTATGTAATTTTTAAAAATGTTTTTTAATCCAACACAGGCTGAATCTACACTACAAGGCTTCAGTACTTTTTCTAAACCGACTCTTTGGCTCCATCTACTGGTCTTTATCTAATCTGTTTTTCTTTCTAGTTGACGGTTGTATTTATTATACAGTAAAAGACCAGGAATGCTGATAAAAATCTAACTTTAATGTTCTACAGCATCATAAATGGCGTAATAATGCCCAATAAATCCGGCGGTTTTCTGTTTAAATAAACCAAAATTTGCTTTTTTCTTTTATTTTCCTACTTGTTTAAAAGACAATCATGTTATTTATGTTTTTACCTTTAATGATCTGATGCTATAACACATGTACAGCAACATCATACAGATGCTTTAAGCTTTTTAGTTAAAGTGACCATACGGTGCGTTTGTAAAAAAGTAAGTCGCCACTCTCTGTGCACCACGTATGTTATTAAGAATCTGTGAGAGAAAAAGAAGCTATTTCAGTTTTCTTGTGCACCTTTTCAATGTTTTAATTCCATGTGTTTTTGGTGATGATTCACCTGACTGTCTGGTGCAGCATGGAGCCATTAGATTTTGTATTTAAAATATTCAAAACATCTTCACATCAGTTTATAGTGAAAAAACAAATAAAGAGACATTATAAGACTTGTATGTGTTTGTTTTGATCAAACTTTTATTGTTTTGAAAAAAGGCACAACATATAAAACCCAAATATATTTCACATATAACATTTATTAAACAACACTTATAGTCAAAAAAAGCGCAGTGTTCAATAGGATTGTGTGCACAGCAAAGAAAATTAGCAACAGTTTAATCAGTAAAAAACACTCTTTTCAGAAAAAGTTTCTTTGGATGAATAATTTTTTAATGTGGATCTTTTACAGTAAAGCATGTTTTCGTGGAAACGCTATAAAAATATTTGATCTGATGTAAATGGTTGTTTAAACAACCTCAGTTTGGAGAGTTTAATTCTGAAAAGCTAGCAGTCACAGTTCCATTTCCAAAATAAATTGCCGCTGTCCTAAATACATTATTTTATAAACCTCTATGCAGCCATAACTTTACCATTATTGTTTATTAGTTGCAGAATGTAGCAGCGGTGCTAGCTATCTGCAGCACTTCCAGACAGAATTTCAGAATAACTGCAATGCAAACCTGGTGGTAGAGTACGAGTTACTAGAGAAAGGCTCGTGCGACCGGCTATAAAATTGTTGGACTCGTTTTAAGATGGCAGAAATCCTGTGATTAGCCGTTAGCTCATCAATCCCATCAATATGTTTCTTCAAAATGAGGTAATTTAAAAAATGACCTACAACAGATATCAATTGTTCATAACTTTTCCACAAAAACTCACTTTAAATGAACTGAACTATCCATTAAAATTGCTTTGTGGGTTTTGTTTTTTCTTCTTTTGTAGCTTGTAAAAATGTTTTAAATGATTTTTCACATTAGCAGGACAAGGAACTGGATCTGATTAGCATCAGTCCAGTCTGGTTGTTCAGCGTTACAGATCCGGAGCACACAGCTCTTAGCTAACAGGCACCTGAGCACCGTTATTCAAAAAACTGGCTGAAATGATGCTAATATCTAGTTTGATCATCACACCTGTAGAGATACTCATGGATTAAGCGTCACATCATCATCGAGGTGCTCCAGGATGTCTGATTCTGCTGTAGTGACTGAATAAATGAGAACCTCACCAACATACAGAAATTACAAAACATTTTCACATTATTAGAATCAAATCATATTTGTGACAATTGGATAGAGGCTGTAACCAGCAAACCAAACTCCTCATGTCTATATAAAACTTCATGACAGAATATTTGAACATTATTGTTTCAATACTTCTTCATCAACACATTATTAAACATTAAGACCTTTAATTTACTGGTGTGGAGTGATTTATACAGCTGTGCAAAACTCTCAAACCACCCGTCGCTGCTTTATATTTTGCTTTCAGGAGCTCCAGAATTTTTAAAGGTCCTCTAAGCAATGGTTTAACTTGAGTTTTTATTGGGTTTTACTTTAGTTTTTAGTCCAGTTGTTGCTGTTTTTGCACCTAACTGTAATCTACCAATCATTTAAACATATAAAACCCCTGAACTCCAGAGAAGGGCCAGTGTTGTCTTTTTTTTTTTGCTCTCCAAATGTCCAGTTCCACCACAGACTGTTAATGATACCATCCATCCATCCATTTTCAATAACTGCTCCATCCTCCACTGAGGGTTGCAGGGAGCTGGTGCAGGGCAAGGGGGAGGGACACCATAGACAGATTGCCAGTCAGTCACAGGGCCACAGAGCATCAAACAACCAGTCACACACCCACTCACACCTAGGGACAATTTAGAGAAACCAATAGATCTGACATGCATGTCTTTGGCCTGTAGGGGGAAACCAGAGAAAGCCCATGCATGCATGGGGAGAACATGCAAACTCCAGGCAGAGAGGCAGCAGAGCCGGGACGCGAACCCACAACCTCCTTGCTGCGAGTGCTACCAACTGTGCCACCAAGCAGCCCCTGTTAGTAATACCTAAATATATAATTTTTAAATGATTCTTTGAGAAGTTATACGTTGACAAAACTCTGCATTATCCATAATTAATGGTCAAACTAAAAACGTCTAGGAGCAAGGACTGGGATAAAATGTAGTAAAAGAGCAGCCAAAATCCAAATTAAAACCTCAAAAGACTTTTAGAAAATCTGGAGAAATATTGCTCTGTCAGTTAAAAAAGTTAGCTTTTTTCAAATGAGAATAAACACATTTATTTACCTGGATGTTGATAAGACAATGGGAGAAAAACACTGTGTGATTTGCAATGTCCTATAACCTAAATGCAACAATCAGAAAAATTATAGACTATATTAGTTTAATGCTTAATCACTAAATTAATGTCAGACAGAACAAACGTAAACCATGAGGGTCTAGGTCTCCCTTTTTATACAAGTTTCTAAAGTTTCACAGCTACAGCTTAAAGCCTGTAGCTGACCAATAATAACAACGGTCATCCTGATGAGAAAGCTTGCAGGTGGAAACTTTAGCAGTGGTTACTTCTCCTCTGCAGGTTCAGATGAAACAGCTGCTGGTGAGATTCAGTCTGAGTCTGAGTCTGAAAACTCATCTAAAAGCAAACGTGACAAAACACATTAGACGGTTACTTCCTGTATGTGCTTCAAAGAAGTCAGTTACATGAACGCTAAAAACGTTTACAGAGATCTTTGTAGACAAATGTGTCCAAGTGCTACATATCAAATACATTTACATGAAGGTTCTAGCAATGTTTAAAGTAAGGGCCTGAACCTCCAACATGCACCAATGGGTGATGCAGCAGTAAAACCCAAATAATACAATGCCCTTGTTTTGTTTTGCAAAGTGTCAGAAGGAAGGAAACATGTGTCATCACCTAAAACAAGTCAAAACCCAAAAGATCAAATGATCTAAAACAATTCAGAAGTGCCTAAAGTTCATGATGCAGAACTTGATGCACTAAATGTATCTGATAAGTGTGAGGTGGTTAGTCTACTTTCATTAGTAAATGAGCAGTTTAAGGTTCTTCTGAGATATTTAGACTACTGTTCTGCAGCACTGCTAATATGGAGTTCCTCAGGGCTCCATCCTGGGCCTGGCCCTGTTTACATAATGCATGCTGCCTCTGGGGGATATATTTTTAAAGTTTAACATTCACTGTTTTGCAGATGACATTCAGCTCTACATGCCCCTAAAGCTAAAAACAAACAAAATCTAATGGATCGCTTGGATGAAATTAAAGCATGATTAAAGTCCAACTTTATACCCTAACGACAACAAAACAAGTCTTTTTATTTGGACCTAAGGATTTGGTCGCCAATCCTGATGATGTTTTTGGACCGCTGACTCCATTCACCTGATCCTCTGTCAGCAATGGAGGTGATTATTGACAGTTCTAAATGAGATAAGCAGGTCAGCTCAGTGGTTAAATCAGGCTTTTTTCAGCTTTGTCTTTTAGCCAAAGCCAAGTCCTGCTTGTTTTAAATATTTTGAGGTTATTCATGCTTTTATCATGTCATGCATTGACTATTGCAACTCCCTAAAAAGGCATTGGTCCGTTTTCTGTGCATCCTCTGGTGCTGCGGCTCGACTTTTCACAGGAATAAGAAAAAGCGAACACATAACAGTAATGATATTTTTTTAAAATGTTAATGTTTAAAGCTCTCAATGGTCTGGCTCCTTCTTATCTCCTGGATCTTCTTCAACAACGCTCTAAAATCAGAACACCAAGGTCAAACAACCAGATGTTTCTCACTGTTCCCAGATCTTGCAGCTCCAGGTCTTTGGAACAACCTTTGAACATCAGATCTGCTCAGAGTTTGGGAAATTTTCAAAAGCACTTCTACTCCTTGACTTTTAACAAGCAAAGCCTTTTGTTTTGTTCCTTGTATTTTATTGTTTTTACTCCATGTTTTTATTTTTTATGTTATCTGTTTATTAAACACTCCCAATAAGACCCTTCTCCCCTGAACAGACATAAGTACCTTTTCAAAAGTTATTCCTAACTTAATGAGGGCCCAACTCAGGTTTTTAAAACACGTTACAGGTATATACACATATTGGAGAGTAACTTTTATCTCATATCGTCATACGACACTATGAATTGTTACCTCGGTGTCCTGCAGGCTCCTCATTGGTCTCTCCTCCCTGCTTCAGGAAACCAGTCAGCTCATTAAACATGAGATAAAAATCTAAAGCGTAAACAATGGTTGCGATGAACCCAAACACCTGTAGAGAAAAGGACAATAGGAGTGAATAAAGAGAAGAACGACAGCTGGAGTCACAAATGTGTCTGTTTAAAGGTGAACCTCACCCCTGCTGCTTTGGAGGACCCATCTCCATATTTAGAGACCGCCATTATGGAGATGATGAAATAAATAATGGAGGCTGTCACGCATCTTATGAAATCCTTTGAGAGAAAACACACGCTATGAGACATAATCTAATTATTTTTTACTTTTATAGCATTATGTACAAAAGCAAGCTGCAGTAAGTTTCAGATTAAAAACTGTTCTCACAGTTAGAGGCCACCAGAAGCCTTTAAACCGCTCATTGAATTTGGTGGAGTAAGCAAACAAGAAGAAGACAGCAGCCAGGAACTCCAGCAGGGGGACGGTCACGAAGGCTGCTGCTGCTGACGCCGCAAAACACACAAACGAAATGAAGGAGAGAGCCTGAAAAGACAGCAAAAAAGTTTTAAACTTAGAGACATGTTTAAGGAATGTATTTAACTCATGTGTTTCATTTCAGTTTCTCACTGAAATCAGAGAAAAATGCTCTTTAGTTTACTTTTAATTTAAACTTATCAGATCTGACCCCCCTAAGAACTCTGCCTCAGAACGCTGCAGCTTCATACCCACTTCCTGTAGAGAGATACAGCTGCTGTAGGCTCAGAGACCTTCCTTTTTTAAATCTCTCGCACACAAACACAAAACAGGAATAATGAAAGAGGAGGGCTTTATAAGCTGTTAACCAGTCAGCCAGTTGAGCCTGATGTGTCTTTGAAGCTTCCCATTAAAGGAGGTGGACACACACACACACACACACACACACACACACACACACACACACACACACACACACACACACACACACACACACACACACACACACACACACACACACGCATCATATCAGAGCAAATAAAAGCAAGTCCAGACACTGTAATCTCTAACAGCCTGGCCATCTTGTCTTTGTCCCATCCTGCATCAGCTGGGGGGGGGGGGGACTGATTCTCAGGTCTTTTTTGCTAAAATTTGAAGAAAAAAAGCTGATCTCAAATTTAAAACAATGACGATATGTGCTGTTTAAATCTATATTTTCCCTTATAGGCAAATCTTTAACTGTCATCGAAAATTCAATCAGCAAATTAGTTTTCATCATTTTTCATGTTCCACTAAATATTTAATCAATGAAAACTTTTAAAAAGACGAGCATCTCAAATATCTTGTTAATCCATAACAAGGAACACAAACGTTCTCTTACAATCATATAAATAAATAAATAAATAAATAAATAAATAAATAAATAAATAAATCAGAAACAACAAATCCAAGTTGCAGATTAGTTTTGTAAATAAATATGAATAAAAAAATAAAAAAATCTGAACAAACAAATCTGTCAGAAAGGTCCCACTGACAATAAAAACTGATAATATTATTTAAGGGTTACTCTTATGTCCTTTTTTAAAATCCAGCACTCATTTCAGTAAATATGAATGTGTGATTATCTTTGAAATCTTATTAAATTTGCTCATTTACAAGCAAACTGAACACTGATTAAAACTTTTGAGCTGATTTCTTCTCGTATGAAGTTAATTAAATACATGTAAATGGAAAACTGCTGTAAATATCCTTTAAATTTCTCTGAAACGCAGACTTTACGAGCACAATAAAGTCTGAGCTGAGAGTTCTGACAATGTCTTTTAACACAGTTTCCTTTATTTCTTTCAGTTTTTACGTTTTATTTACATTTTGAAAGCATTTGAAACAAAATAAAGTCATTTTATAATATTTAGTTAGTTTATTTAGTGATTTAGTCTTCCTTTTCAGCTCTGCTGGAGGCCTGATGAGAGACACATGGGTCTGACACACTGTGTGTGCTCAGCAGGATGAGAGTCTGACTAATACTCATAAGAATGGCAGCGCTGTGCTGTCTCTTCTCTTTGGCTTCATGGCGACTGTAAGCTGATGAAAGGCCGCCTGTGAGATTTCAGTGGCAAAAAGTTGATAAAACAGAAACATTTCAAATAAATGAGAAAATCTCAGCAGCCACTAAGAGGCCAAACTCACAGGAGTAAATGGTTACTCAGTAAAATACAAATGACTGACAATTTGAGACAGAAAAACTTCTGGAAAGTATCCTAGCAGGACAAACCTACGATTGGTTGGAGCATTCCTCATTTCTGATTATTGTTGCAGCACGTTAAGCAGAACTACAGAAAAACGAGTTTTTCCTGGAGTGTTAACCCTGGCCTGGTAATAACATTCAGGAGGTGTTTCTAATCCAAGGAATTCAAGGTTGTTCACTTTGGTCAAATATTTTTGGGCTAAATTTGTTTTGTAGGTGGCACTTTCAACAACAAATCCAGGGAATAAGGGATGAAAGTATTTTTTAAAGGATTTTAAAAAAATGTTCCACCTTCATGTGGAGAGGGAATACAGAGAATTCCAGAAACAGAGTCGTATAGCAGCCTATTTCTCCAGTGCCCCCATGACTGTGTCTTCAGAATGGAGCGATTCTGATTGTTTTTCTAAGTTTGTCTCATTTTATCCTGATTCTGTTGCATTAAACTCTGATTGTGTGCTGAAAGAGAAGAAAATGTAAACAGCATCAGACAAAACCATTGGCCTAGTTTAGAATGTTCTTTCTCTGTATTTTGATGTCATTAATGTGGACGATCTTAGTGACACAATGAGTGTTTTAACAATTTTGCTTGAATAATGTCGACAATAATAGTTTACGAAATGAACCAGAAAAAAAATATGTTTCAAAACGTTCCTGGAGTGTACAGAGTTACGTTCCTTGTTTGGTAGTTTTAGTTATAAATCTTTTGTTTCTTAGTCATTTATTGTTTTTTTGTTGACCCTCGTCAGTTTTTGAGCTTGATTTTTTTTATTGTATTCTGAGTTATTTGTTCCCTGTGCTGTTGCTTTTCAGCTCACATGTTCCCTGTCTGCTCATCATTTCCAGCCTTTCATTTCAGTACCTGTCCCTGTTTAAATACTCCTTGGTTTTCTCAGATTGTCAGCCTGCTTCTGTTGTTTTGCTCAGGTCCCAAAGTTTTGCTCTGATGGCCTTTGATTTATCATTAAAATAGTTTTTTTTTAATTATTGCTGGTGTTTGAGTCCTTTACTCCAAATTAGCATTCATTTTTTAAATGCAGCCACTGCAGAATACAATTGTGTGTTTGTGTGTGTGTGTGTGTGTGTGAGGTGGGGGGGGGGGGGGGGGGGGGGGGGGGGGGGGGGGGGGGGGCAGGCTAAATGTTATCAGCAGAGTGAAGGATGTGACAGAGGGGAAGATGACTGCTCCTCACAGCCAAACCAAACCAAAGGACATCACATGACACAAGTACAGCAACATGCATTAGAGCCTTTCCCTTTCTACAATAACTCATGATGCTGCTGACCCCATGGCGCCCCCACCAACACACCCTGATCAGTTCCTGGTTTGGTTCAAATAAACCTTCATTAAAAACTGCTTTAAACCCCGACAGCTGCGCTTTGATTCGCCTACAAACTGTTTGGAGCGTGTTTTTAGTTTCAAGAGATGACGTTTCCTTCACTTTACTGATTCAGACTTTTAATAAATGCTTATATGTTGCAGTTTTGGAGGCTATAAATGTTAATTAGAACTTTTTATCAGCTTTAGCTGCAAAAAGCGAGCGCAACACGCGGCGCGCTCTGGCCGTTTGTGCGTTTTAGTTGTATAAAACGATCGCCTGCGCATTTTATTAGCTGGACCGTTATAGTCTTTTTCTTACCACTTCAGAAATCAGCAGCATTCCTTTCCTGGAGGTGGCGAACTCTTTGCTCGGAAGAACGGAGCGCAGGACGGACTGACGCGTCCCGCTCGAGTCGGGAGCCTCGATGTCCCCCATCGTCTCCAAGATTCACTCCCTTTTCAAACTCCTGGTAGCGCTGATAGCTCCAAGTAGGCTAAAAGAGCGGATTCAGGGCAAAGCGAAGCAAGAAAAGAAAAAAAAGAGGCAGAGAGGCTGTGTGGAGGCGTGAGGCTTGGAGGAGGTGGAAACGGAAACAATGACAGCGCGGAAACCCAGCGCCTACTCCAAAAGGCGAAACATCTGCAAGATCCAGATGTGAAATGTGATGCCCCAGCTGCAAAGCCTCCAACACAACCCCACACCCCCCAGGATACACCTCGAGGAGAAAGATAAGGAAATGCAATACAACATTCACACTGCGTATACACTTTATTAAAATAGGGTCATAACTTTAGGACACTGTGACAGCATGTTTGCCTAAACTTTTTATAATTTTAGTTTCACTGATAAATGTAATTACAAATTGATGGATGCTTTAAGTCGTCCAAATGTTCCCTTACAGCCATAAAAAGTTTTTTGTTTATAACAGTTTAACCCTTTAAAGCCTGAAACATGAAATAACCATTCAAAAATCTAGATCTTAAAACTTTTCTTGGCTATTGTTAATGAAATGACTATAAAATCATCTTTTTTTATTTTATTATGCAATTATAAATGTGTTATTTTAGTTTGTCTTTAAAAGATGACTCAGTTTGAGAGAGATGCATTTTAAAGGCATAACATGCAGTTTGGGCTTGTTTTTAGCACCCCCTAGTGTCCATTTTAAATCACTGACGTAAAAACATTAACATTGTTTCTGCTCAGAAACACCTAAATCTAACTGTTGGAACGTCTCCTCAGCCTTCACTGCTTTCTACTGGAGCGGTTCATCGCTCATTAATACATAAAGGGATTTATACTGAAGTGGTGTTCTGTTAGTACCACACCCGTTGGTGACATCACTCAAAGGAGTAGAGTCTCGAGTAGGAAGTAGTCCTCTGACCAGAGCAATAGACACTTTTTTGAGCAAATTTGTTTTAAAAACCTCAAAATGAGCTAATTGTTTTGATTGTTTGACAGCAGTGTCTCTCCTGGTCTCCCAGTCAGAGGCCTACTTCCTGTTTCTAGTGACTCTGTTCGCTTTGAGTGATGTCACAGGCGAGCGTGGTCGACAACTAACTTCAGAATGAACAAAACCCCCTGCATTTTACTTGTTTATTTTTTAATTTCATTTTGTGTTTGATCTCTCGGTTTGTTGAATGTGATGATCTTGAAGAGCATGAAGCTGTCTGCACACAGCATCACCACCGACACGAGACACACAACCTGCAAACACAGAGCACAGAAGAAATACACACTTTACTTTAACGTGCCAACACATCTGGGCCTCACGACCTCTTTTATACCTTTAACTATAGTCACATTGAAATGATTACCTTTCATTTGCACATAAAGTTTAAGATGGCTGAGCTAAAAAGCAGCATGTAGACCAGTAGTGGACAATCCTAGTCCTCGAGGTCCACTATAGAACTTAGTGGACCTTGAGGACAAGGATAGCACACCTCTTGATATTTAAATCTTTTGAGAGAAGAAGAGAAAATGAATACACCATAGAGGGAATCCTCACCCCTCCAGCCAGCGTTCCTGTGACTGTGTATGAAGTCAAAGCCATCAGGCTCAGGACAATAAGGTAGACAGCTGCAAAAACTGAGTTGAAAACGTCCTAAAAAGGAAGAAAAACAAAGTTTTACGTAACAGAAGCTTTGCTCATTAGCTAAATACACAAGATATAAAGCATCACTCACAACCACAGGCCAAAAGAAGAAAGTCACCCTCTTGTTGAGCTTCAGAACGTAGAGAAGCAGCAGAAGTAGCGTGATTAGAAACTCCAACAAGGTGGCTGCAATGTACTTTGGAGCAGAGGCCACAGCGAAACACAGAAATGCAACAAAAAGAGTCACCTAAAGTTGAAAAAGAGACACAGACAAACGTCATTCACCAGTTACACCCTCTGCCTTCCATAATGCAACACGATGAACATTTTCATTTATACACAAAAAGTAAGAAAAAGGAACAGTCATCTGTCTTTATACAAACTGAGCCTTTAAGTGATCACTACTAAAACTCTGTTAGCTCAGGTCAGTAACTTTGTGATGCCATTGCCTCATGTTGTTTCTCTTCCTCTTTCTAATGTCAGTGTTGTTCAGGCTCATTTGAGCTGTTTCACATCTGCAGGACTAAGTCAGAAGTTGTGATCAAAATGCCTCATAAATATAACTCACCATCTCTGCTACTTTCATCATTCCCCTCTTGGATTTGAGAAAACCCATGTCCGTGTCCATTGTGATCTTGTTGTCGTTCCCCGACATGATGCGAGTTGTGATGATGTAAACTGATGTGCAGAAAGAAAGATCACTCTGCGTTTCCTGAATCGTACAGCTTCCTCAGAGCTGGAGAGGAAATGACTGTTGTTTTAAGCTAAAAACAAATCTGGCAAAAAATATATATTTGATCTGACTCACCCAGCATAGAGGCAGAAAACTTTATCACAACTTAATACACAAAAGGAATGGTTTTTTTTTATTTTATTTAAAAAGCTTTAAATAGTAAAACATTTTCTTTATGTAGAGCAAAAATATACATGGTGATCTCCAGAATCAAGGCTCCTTCACTGGAAAGTCTGTTTATTTTTATTGAACGCCTTATTGAAAGTCTTCTCTGAAGCTAGATGATTGTACACCACACATGCATATTCATAATTAATAAGAAAACAACTGTTACATAAGTATTACCTTTAAGGTAAAAATAGACTCAAAGATAAAACAGATCTCATCCAATTGATTGATTGATCAAAAACTTCTGATTTAATGGGAATTTGTTCATTTTCCTTGGTAAATTGTGAGTAATTTGAATATGGTTTCCTTTATAATTCAGTTATTATAATTTGTCATTATTATTTGTTAAAGTCTAAACAGACTTCAGAGTCTTTCTAAATCTACATTTCAGTCCCATAACCAGATCTGGTGTAAGTGTTTGGACACCAGCATCCTGTTGAAACAACAAACTGTACATCATACTCACTGTCCACCATATTAGGGCAAAGTTAGTCTTTCTGCTTCATTCCGTATAGAAATGTTTCTCTAGCAGTCAAACCAGAGCAGAATGCTGCCTCGCTTTATTTAAAAGATTGAATGTTTTACATCAACTGATTCAAAATGCTCATTTGGTGTAAAATGGCAAAATGTTTAACTCATCTGACTGTAAAACATTCATCTGGTTGGCTTCCCCCCCCCCCCCCCCCCCCCCCCCC